>JARGXW010000086.1:0-343953 GCA_029204085.1 Mycena sp. CBHHK59/15
GCGCGCTCAACTCCCCGCGCGTCAATTGCACTCGCACAGCCAGTTCGCAGCCCCGGCGCCTCCAATCGCGAACGTACGACGCGCGCTCAAGTCCCCGTCCGGACGGCCGCAGCCCACCTCGACCGCGGCCGACTCCACGCGGTCCACCGCCCTCCTCGCGACTCCTGCGCCAACACCGCTGCGCTCATGGCGACCAAGTTCCCCTCCCGCTCACCGTGCGCTCGACTTGCCACGTCCACGGCGCAGTCTCTCCGCGCTCTCAAGTCTCGCACCTCGCCTCCCGCCCCAGCACGCAACCGCCCGCATCCAGGGCGCCCCAGGTCCGCGCGTCCACTTCCCCGCCACGTCCCGCGTGGGCCGCAAATTCTTCGTTGTCTAGGCGTAGCCCCGCCTCCTACTGTTTTCTGTGCCCTGCCTCTCCGACTGCATTCCGCATATGCAAGTTTTGGATGGAACATCTACTTAGCTTTCAAGTCTCGACATCCATTCCGACGGATTCCTTGGTCCGGGGCCAATCCATAGGTATCTGGTAGTTTGTACCTCGTGTACAACTTGAATTATATCTCTCTTCTGATTCAAACACACCGCTGGATGGTTTTTGTAAGGATAATTACATATTATTAAGGACCTTGGTTAAATCCCCAGAGAACATCTGAGAAATGTTGTACGCAACCTCCCCAGAATATGAATGTTCTGGAAGCCTTGAGGGATTTGACGTTTTTTATTTTGGGAACGTTGTTGGCAACATTTTATGATGGATCAGGACCAGAACATCTACAAAACATTTCTACCGAACGGCGGTGTAGGTCAATATAAACAGCTTGGCAGACGGGGAAGTGGTGGAGCTAGGGAAGTTGGAGAAAGGATGTGGCAGCGTCAAAAGGGGAAGGTAGCCAGTGCGTGCTCGCTGCGCACCAGGTGGAAAACGGACCGTGTCCTTCGTCAGCGCGATTGCGACTCGAAGCTCACATTAGTCGGGCTGAATTCGAGATGCGAGGGCTTCTGAAACTGGAACAGCCAGAACGGTTGCTGTGCATCTGACTTTGGATAGCTGAAAGACGCCGAAACATCCAGACTGCTGCTAAAACACCGATCCCAAAAAGAGTAGTTAGATCATACAAGCTTGATGTTGGATCAGCAATATCCGTGCAGTGCGGCTGAGCATCTATTTCGTGTTTCAAACACTCACAAGCTCAGAGAAGCCAGGTACAATAAGATCCTTCATCCCGTTCTGATTTTAAAGCGGTCAATAGGGAACAGAAAAAGGATAACATACAGTTTATAAAATCAAGGCTAAATCGGGCACCATGTCATTACCCGGAGATCACGCCGCATACCAGGTCAGGATGAAGGTGTAAGAGGGCAGTATCGCATCATTCACGCTTATCGCAACACCGGAACTGCCGCCTGCGAGCAACGCGGATTCTAGCAACACTTGTCCTCGGAATGACAAGCCCAAGCGTGTCTGTGGCGTAGATTTACTCCCTGAGTTTGATTACCGTGCACACAACCTGCAGTGGGCGCCGACGTACATGAAGTGATTATAGTCTAGTCGGGTCCGACGCAGATTTCAACCCCGCTCCAATTGTGTGCGAGAAATCTCCCTAGGTCTGGGTCCATCTGACATCTGCAGATTCTGCAAATGAGATCGATCCGGCCCGACAGTGTGTCCCTACTTACCTAGATTGTGGCGTGGGCGCATCATACATTACACACATCATACCCAGTTTGTTCACACGTACCAACTAATCCCAAGGTCGCTTGTCGTAGCATTTAAGACACGTAAAAATCACATCAACTCTGTTTCTGGCGGCGCTCCAAATGACTGTTGATAAGATCGTGGTTCTTCTGGATGCCTACATTCACACTGTTGACGTTCGCCGCCGGGGAGACTTGATAATCCCATAGGAGACAAGATTCCAACCTAGAAAGTTCAATGCACACCGACGGTCAGGACCGAAGCGCTGGTGCCCGAAGACGGGCCAGTACTTCGTACGAATGGTATGAAGGATCAGATGTTATTTCCTATTGGAAGGCCAGTCTCTGCGCTCAGCCGTAAATAGTATACATGGCTCACGAGGTATCAAGCATCGCTGGCAACTTGAGCGTTGACAGCCGTAGAGGAGGAGGGGTGGGCTTCTTGAATTTGAATGGATGTCATATCATGGAGTATCTTCGCGGATCCATAAATGATGGACGACTGGGGACTTCGACTGAGAATTATTAGTGAACAACCAGTTACCTATCAAGAACCTGTTATTCGTGTTCAGACGTGTCTGAATGATAGATGCGCTCAACTCACTTCTGAAGTGGCCTGTCGTACGGCGTGATAAAATGCGGAGGGAAGAGGCTTAATTTAAATTGGAAAGACTGGGGTGATAAAGATCGCGTTGGGGAAGCGAACAAGATTCGGGAACTTGGAAAATGGTCTGATTGAAATGACAAGATCGCACCGGAGCCGAGCTTACCCAGCCCTCACTGCATTCTAAGTAGTCGGTTCATGACTTAAGTGTGGGACGACTGCTTCCCCAAGTTTCTGAGATATTGACGGAAGGTAATATCATGGACACAAGTTGGCCCAGAATAGGTTCCAAGATTGTGAAGATGACCTATGAGTCATCAAACACTCGAAAGTCATCATTATGTATTTGCGGAAGAGCGGTGATAGATACCTCTCAGGCACGCGAAGCGCGCAAAGAAAACCTTGACTACAATTCCGATAGCCTGGCTTGTTGAAATGAATGACAGGCACTGGTTGAGCATTTCAATTTTTTCACCTTATTTTTCAGTGAAAAATGTTGTTTATTTTTCAGACATTTTTCACTGAAAAAGAAGGTGAAAATTTTAAAACTTTTTCAGCACTTTCTCAATTCAAGGTGAAAAATTCGAAATAAAATAAGAAAGTGATGAAAATGTTTTGAAATTTTCACCTGCTTTTTCAGTGAAAAATGTGTGAAAAATAAATGACATTTTTCACTGAAAAAGAAGGTGAAAATTTTAAAATGTTCAACCAGTGAGGGAGGAAATTTGTATGGCACGATTTGAAACCTGCGAGACAAAGTTGGGACGCTGTATCGCCATGGAACCCAAAGTCTAAGGCTGTATATGGCGAGAAATATGTCTGATGATTAGGTGTGACGCAGATGTTAATGCTGAAGACCGGAGGCAAAGTGGACTGACCGAGAATTGGAAGACCATGGAAGAATGAGTCCAGGGTATGATCACCGGCAGATACATTTGCCAGGGTCAATTTTGATCATACCAGACCTTCTGCTCAATCGTGAGGGAATGTGACGAGAGGGGGTAGAGAGAGGTACAACGGCGATTGCAGTGAGAGTACAAGGATCATCGAAGCTAGAGTCTGGGTTGCAGTGGAAGCTGAGCGGCCAGAGCTAGAAGGGATTCGGGAATCAGCGTACCGACTCTTCCGGAGCGTCATGTCGTTCGTGGAAAACACTCGAACTTCACGTCTTCGCCCTTCTTCTCATGGCCGCGCGTCTAGTCTCAGACTCTGATTATAGGTGGGAAGGCTAGGTCAAAAAAATCCGGATCCGCCAATTTTTGTCCGCGCAGGTTTTGGCGTGATAGGGTCCGCGCTGGACCTAGCCGATGATGACGTAACTACCCAAAACAGGTAATTTATTGCTCCCACGACCCATAAAATCACATTTTTTCCCCAGGGACACCCATTTTCGCGTGTTTTAGACCAGACCTAACAAGATACGCACATTTCGTCAAATTTCAACTTGAAAATGGGTTACCAGATGGGTCTCGGACTCACGAAGTCAGCCAAACCTTGACATTTTTGTCCGCGCA
This sequence comes from Mycena sp. CBHHK59/15, assembly GCA_029204085.1. Taxonomy (NCBI): domain Eukaryota; kingdom Fungi; phylum Basidiomycota; class Agaricomycetes; order Agaricales; family Mycenaceae; genus Mycena; species Mycena sp. CBHHK59/15. The sequence continues at coordinate 3,817 of JARGXW010000086.1, forward strand.
GGATCTATGCTTTCCACCTCCAACACGGAATTTTTGTCCGCATCGGACCTAGGTTTAGGGGCTACAGAAGAATACAATTTTTGAGATTTTTATTAGTACCCCAGGACCACACACGGGTCGCATCCCAGCACAGCGGTGGGCCATTGGTGGTTTCAGGCGTTGAACTTGACCTCATGCAGAACAACCTGTTCTAGAGTACTTGCTGTGACTTTTTGAGGTATACCACATCCGAAATTTGCCTCCGAGAATCTTCTGTCGCGGGCAGCGCGTCCAAGTCGCGTCGTTGAGCACTGCACGTGACTAATTACACCTTCCTAAATGAGCGAGCTTACATAATAAGGGGACCTTGGGCGCGGTAACTAACAGACTACCGCGCGTCTAACATCCTCACGAAAGCGGTCTGCCATGCAATGCAACGCATCGCACCGCTACGCCTGGCCGCCTCATGGGACAATGTCAGCACCTCATACTGTACCATTTCGACCGAATGTTCAGGTGACGGGTGACAGAGGGTCGTGAACTGAACAAATGTGGTACATGTGACGGTGACGTCCGACGAATGAACATCCTCTTTTTTCAAGCCCCCAGAGGATGTAAAAACAAATTTTGAGCCAGGCGAAATTTCACAAAAGAGAAAATGGCGAAAAATCAACAAAAAACAGTGCTCTGGAAGAAGTTCGTGTTCGAGCACCTGCGGAATAGAGAAGAACTCCGCTGCTATTTTTCTGACCATCAGCGGGCGGGTGCCCACACCTTGCCTTGTGCAATCCAGTCGGATTTTTGAAGATGTTGTTGGTGTCCATTGGTAGAGGGATGAGAGAGGAATAAAATTGCATTTTCTCTGCGGACATAAAACTATGAATGCCCCCCAAAAAATGGTATGACCGGCGTCGCCCGGTTTCACGATTGTAGCTGCTCAGTATCTCTTCGGTTATGGTAGGACGTAGACATTTAGAGAATTAAGCGAATTTGAAGAAAGCTGTCCAAAAGAGTCCGAAAGGCAACAGTGTCACCTTCTTGCTAAAGTTCATTCCATCAATCAGCCTGCCCTTGCCTGCGCAGCGCTCCTCAACGACGATCCAAAGACCTACGGTGCTCGAGAAGTTGATAGCAATATTTAAAAATTAAGAGGTAATCAGGTGGGACGACTCCGTTGGTTGGGTTTTAAACACCGAACCCAGTGAACATTTGAGGTGACAGGTGACATGGTGTGAACATTCGGTCAAAATGGTACAGTAGTCTCGATTGAACTCGACTAACACCCGCTCACTGAGCGGGTGTCAGTCGAGGATGGCATCCTGACTGGAAAGGTCGGCCTCGTGCTAGGTCACTTTTTGCGCTCTCGCCCGGCTCATCCACTTACATTTGTGGGTCGCAGAATCACCTGCACAGAATCAGAACGCAAATGGACATCGTATGGTTCTTACTATCGAGTCCGTTGGTAGTTTTCCAAACGCCGCTCTCCCATTGATTCACCGATAGTATCATGCCTGCCGTATTCGATGAGGCACTCTCACGTGGCGCATCGATGATCGTCTCGTACCATCCACCTATTTTGGCTGGTCTCAAGTCCCTTGCACTCGCAAATCCTCTGCAAGGAACGATTTTGCGCTGTGCCGCTGCCAGGATATGCGTGTACACTCCACACAGCGTCCTGGACAGCGTGTACGATGGTGTGAACGACTAGCTCGTAGAATGTATCGGCGCTGACCAGAGAAATGTCGCAAACCTCGACAAGAAGGCTGAAACCCAGGCCATCGGAGGGGATGGCCGACGTGACTTTCGACCCTCCAGTCTCGATGGAGGTTCTTGAAGGCCGAATCAAAAAGAATCTCCGTCTGGTTCGGTTTTCCCGCTGTTTGATTGGCAAGTTTGTCAAGAAATGAATTATTCGGAGCGCCCCGGCCTCCGGCCCGTGATAGACATTGACAGATGGTTGGACAGCTTGACACAGCAGTAGATAGGTATATAAACCTCTTGCACTCGTCCCTTGCCCTCAGTCTTTCATCCCACATAGCGGGAGACTGAGGGTGAGTTCCTTACTTACTTACTTGTATTATCCTTACTTACTTATCCTGTAGTACTGCGCCTTCCGCGTATTTACAGGTATTTAATATACAGTCTTTCATCCCACATAGCGGGAGACTGAGGTACTGCGCCTTCCGCGTATTTACAGATTTTGACAGGTTATGGGCCCCGGAGCATTGCTTCTCTAGGACAGACCTCAAAGAATCAAGACTCATTGCTCGCTCCCTTGGAGCTAGAAGCATCCCGAGCATCGCCTCACATCATTCCATCATTCCATCATTCCATCACCCGATCCGATATCACCTCGGACGTCTCACACTATGTCAACAACAGATATTGCGGACTTTACCGCACTCTCGGGTGCAGATGACTGGCCTATGTTTCGTGTCACCACTCAAGGGGAGTTACGTCAAGCAGGCTTGTTCACACTACTAGAGGATGTCATCAAGGCTCTTACTGCCACAGATGCTCTGCACATTGCTGCTGCCAACACCCCCTTGCCTGGTTCTCCCGCTCCTGCTGGTGTGGCCTTCAAGGACACTCCAGTGGAGTGCAACAGCCATGCTCTAGGAGTTTTGCAGAAATATCTCTCTGCTGAACTAAAGCTGGAATACTTGGACGAATCTAATGCTGGAGTTCTCTGGGCTAAACTTCGAGTGCGCTTCGAGGAAGAGAACCGTGCTGATACAGCAATGGGCATTCTCTCAGAACTCTTTGCCACCAAATTGGTGATTAAGGGTGATCCTGAGCTTGTTGAGAAGAAACAACTTGAAACACATGTTGCTCTTGTGAAAGGCTACTTTGATCGCTTGACAAGGTTGAAATATCCTTTCCCCCCAGAGCTACAGCCCCTTATTCTCCTCAGCACTCTTCCACAGGACAGCTACTGGACTGGAATCCGTGGGAACATTGTTTCTTCCCTTGGTTCCACCATCACTCTAGACAAAGTTCGTGGACGCATAGTTGCTGCAGGGAAAAAGCCCATTGCAGATACCAATACAGCTATGGCAGCACAGAGTTCTAGCAAAGCCAAATCAACGGCTTCCAAGTACTGCCTTCATCATGGGCAAAATGAGACACACTCATCTGATGAATGTCGTAACTTGAAGAACTTGTCTCAGGACTCTAAGAAAGAGAACAAGTCCAAGTCGAAGAAACCAGATAAGAAGGATAGGAAACGTGGCTCAAAGGCAAATGCCTCTGCCGCTTCTGACTCTGATTCTGACAACTCGGAGGTGGATGCCAAATTAGCTATAGCTTCTGTCTCTGCCAAATCTTACTCCGCTTTTTCTGCTTATTTGTCGAGTGACTCTGGCAAACCGAAATGGGTGATAGTAATTGATTCCGGAGCATCTAGGGTTATGACTCCACACCTTGACTGGTTTGAAACTGGTACATACCAGATTCTCAATCCTCCAGAAAGGTTCGCCTGGGAAACGATACTTACTGCGATGCAATCGGAATCGGAACTGTCTGTTTCTCCTGTAAGACAAAGCATGGAGCAAATAAGCTTGAGCTCAAACGTGCTTTACATGTTCCTTCCTTTGGAATCACACTGGTATCTGTGCAGCAATTAGCAAAAGCTGGCCACAAGTGCACGTTCGAAGGAGAAAAATGCATTGTCAGAAGCTCTAAAGGACAGCACATTGTTGAGGCAACACAATACAAAGGACTATACCACATGACTTGCACTCCCTTGAGCCAGGATCCACATGCTTTATTTGCCATGGATATCAACCACCTGCACAGAATCTCTGGGCACACAAATTACCAGCTACTCCAGAACTCTGTGAGCAAGGGTCAACTTGGAGGTATCACCTCCTTGACAGGACAGCCAAAATTCTGCGAAGCTTGTGTGCTGGGGAAATGAAGAAATTACCGTTTTCCAAAAGCCAGACTAAGGCTCAGGGACCTCTGGACATTGTGTCCTCTGACGTTGGTGGTCCGGTGACACCTACAGGCCCTGGTGGCATACAATATTGGGCTGTAGTGGTCGATCACTGGGGCTCACATGTGTGGGTTCTATTTGCCAAAAGGAAATCCGAGATCTACCTCCGGCTAAAAGAATGGCACATCCACGTGGAGCAGCACTTCCGTGCCACTATTGCAAACTGGGAATTTGGTGCAGGATGGACTCGCTTTTTCCGCACAGATGGTGGTGGTGAGTACACATCGAAGCAGATGGAGGCAGAATTCAAAAGACTGGGAATCATCCATGAAGTCACTGCACCATATACACCTGAGCAGGATGGAATTGCTGAACGAATGCAACAAACCCTTGTTACACGAGCAACCACTATGTTGATTGATTCCCAGCTGCCTCGTAAATTCTGGACCTTGGCCTTACGTGCCGCTGCCTACACCATTAATCGTACTCCTGCCTCTGCACAGAAATTCCGTATCCCCCACGAGAAACTCTTTGATCGGCCGGTGAATATTCATCACATGCATCGCTTTGGATGTCAGGCATACCCACTCATTCCAAAGGAGAAGCGTCACAAACAGAAGTTTGGAGACAAAGCAAAGCACTGTATATTTGTTGGCTATCATGAAAACAGCAAAGCATATGATCTGCTGGTGATCAACAAAGACGGAACTTATGGTGAAATTATAACCTCGAGACATGTCAGGTTCGACGAGGATGAGCCCTTGACTGGAATACAGCCTCAACTGGCACCAGTCATCACCTCTAGAAAACAGCTCGAGGAAGTATCACAAAGTCTGCTACAGCGGGATTCTCCATATTATGATGATGACGATGAGGATATTCCTCCTGGACCAATTCCAGGTTCAGTGGGGGAACCTCAGATCTCCGTGACTCCAATGGGGGAAGGTTTGCCTCAACCTGAACCCCCCAATAATGATCCACCCATTGGACATCCTTCCGAGAGGGGCACTCCACCGCTTCAAAGAGTTGCAGGTGTTAGAGTTGAACCCTCCCGAAGATCAACTCGTGAGCGAGTACCGGCAAAGCATCCTAATGCGGTCTATGAGCACATTGCACAGGGAAAGTAATCCCAGTCTAAAGCTCAGCGTGCAGCAGAGACTGAAGCTTGCAAGAATGCCTATGAGACAGATCCTCCTTCACCAAATACAGCTCCCCAGGAAGATGTTGAAGAAGCATTTCTTTTAGCAACTCTTGACGATGTCATAGCTAAAGCTTTTGCCGCACATGATCCTGTTGACTCGCCTAGCTGGGCAGAGGCCATGAAAAGTCCAAATGCGGATCAATGGACCGCAGGACTTAACGAAGAGCTTGCCAGCCTCCAGGAGAACAATGTCTATGATGTTGTTCCCATTCCTAAGGATGCCAAACCTATTCGGTCCAAAGTGGTACCCAAGCTCAAACGAGACGAAAAAGGTCTTCCAGCGCGGTACAAAATTCGCATTGTAGCTCGAGGCGATACCCAGAAAGAAGGCATTGACTACAAGGAAGTTTTTGCCCCCACAGCCAATCTGGAGTCTGTTCGCATAATTTGTGCACTTGCAGCTAAACACAATCTGGAGCTTGACCAGATGGATGTCTCCACAGCTTATCTCAACGGTGAACTCGAGGAGGAAATTTACATGATGCCTCCAGAGTGTGTTGATATTCCAGACGGGCATTGCTGGCACTTAAAGCGGGCTTTATATGGACTCAAACAGGCAGGGAGAACTTGGAACCGGACTCTAGATACAAAACTCTTGAAGCTTGGTTTTCACCGTCTGAACTCGGAAACATGTCTTTATGTCTACAAGGAAGGCAAACAGACATGCTTCGTGGTAGTCTATGTTGATGATCTACTGATCGCAGCTACCTCCAAAGAGTTCTCCCACAAAGTCAAAGGGTTACTTGCATCCTGCTTCAAAATGAGAGATCTTGGTCCCGCCAAATACCTCCTTGGAATTGAAATCGTTCGCAACCGCAAAAAGCGCACAATTGCTCTCAACCAGAGTCAATATATTGACAAGGTTCTTGCTCGCTACGGCATGACCGATTGCAAACCTGTGTTTACTCCAATGGTCACAGGCACTGATCTCAGTGCTACTAACCCTGACGACGACGAGACCATCCATCAGATGGCTCTAGTTCAAGGGGGACCTATTGTCTCATACCAGAGCATCATTGGATCTTCTATGTATGCAATGCTGGGAACCCGACCGGATATTGCACACACTGTCGGAGTTCTCGGACGCTTCAGCGCAAATCCCAAAAGCCATCACTGGGCTGCTGCGAAGCGCCTACTACGCTATCTAAAAGGCACTCGAGACTGGGCATTGCACTTTGACGGAGCAGACATTGGCATGGACATGAACTTCCTTGGATATAGTGATGCCAACTGGAACGGAGACCGAGACACTTCCCGTTCAACCTCAGGCTATGTTTTTATCGCAAGCCGAGGAGCCATTGGTTGGTCAAGTCGCAGACAGTCCATGGTTGCCTTATCATCAACCGAGAGCGAGTACATTGGATTAGCAAATGCCGGACAGCACCTCGCCTGGCTGCGATCCTTCTTCGAGGAGCTTGGAGAGCCGCAGAACAATCCTACTGAGTTGCGATGCGACAACAGAGCCGCAATCATCCTTTCTCAGGATCCACAATTCCGTGCACGCACTCAACATATTCAGCGCAAATACCATTTTATGCGAGATGATCTTGTTCGACATGGAGAATGTGTGGTTATCTGGTATCCAACGGAAGAAATGGTGGCAGACATTTTCACAAAGGCTCTTCCTCACGAGAAGCATTCCAAGTTCTGTTTGTCCATGGGACTACGGCCTGGGTCGAGTGGGGGTGTCAAGAAATGAATTATTCGGAGCGCCCCGGCCTCCGGCCCATGATAGACATTGACAGATGGTTGGACAGCTTGACACAGCAGTAGATAGGTATATAAACCTCTTGCACTCGTCCCTTGCCCTCAGTCTTTCATCCCACATAGCGGGAGACTGAGGGTGAGTTCCTTACTTACTTACTTGTATTATCCTTACTTACTTATCCTGTAGTACTGCGCCTTCCGCGTATTTACAGGTATTTAATATACAGTCTTTCATCCCACATAGCGGGAGACTGAGGTACTGCGCCTTCCGCGTATTTACAGATTTTGACAAAGTTCACTCTACCTGACTCGGTGAATTATCAGTTCAGGTGGGATACTCGCCCGTACGGCCCGATCGGTTGGTGAAGACTGTCGCAATATGTGCTGGATCGGGCGCACCGATGTTTGTGGGGAAGGACACCGACGTGTACTTCACCGGCGAGATGGCTCATGTCAGTTTACTCATTCCCCTCACCCCCTGTAATGATTATTTGCTCACCCACAATCCCCATTTCAACACGATGTGCTCAAGGCACACACGTCATACTCTGTAACCCTGTCACTGATCTGTGATACTTCAGAACTCATGATTTTGATACTTCTTTGTGGTTGCGTACATTTGTTCGCACCACAGGCGGGCATAAGAACACTGAGCGAGGATATCTCCCCATGCTTTCTGCGAAGCTGCGTCCGATGCACACCCTTTGGAGTTTGTGTAACCCGATAATATTATCCTCTTGCTCACAATTCACTCAATAAGCTTTCTATTCTCTTATCTATAATTCTTGAGGCTGTTGCGACTCCGCCCCTGCCCATCAGATCAAAATCTACTTAGGCAGGCAGCTGCACATCATCATCGCTTATCATCACAGTTGGCCCAGACAATTCAGAGCCTGAGCGGCCAGGGGGCTTGTCGCGAGGCGATTGATATTGATGTCTGGGCCTGGGAGATCCATGCCAGGTACACACCAACACACTTAGTGCACACTAAATTACTAAGGTAGCGTGTACATGGACAGCTTCCGGACGTGTATTTGAATAACGAATGTCCATTGGACCGGTGACTGCAACTCCTTCGATACGTGTTCTTATTCTGATTTGGTGCAGGGTCTGGATCGATTTTAAAGAGGAGTGTGTTTACTCATCCAATAGCAGAAATGGAGGTGCATGGGTTCCACTACCTCGGTGGTAAGATGGCATCTGGACTCTGGAAGCGCCGAAGCAGTGGAGGTCAAATCGAAGGGCCATTGCGAGCACAGGCAGCTAGGCAGCGGCAAGGCTGCATGGAAATGTTCGGAACTTCGAGGAAACGATATCCTGGACTCCGCAAATCCCCGTCTGTATGGGGATTGTCAAGCTTGAGCGGGATGAATAAGCCAAATCTATCAAGATACGACTCGAACCCTGCACGAAAGCAGGAAGATGCCGAATTTCAAATGCCAGATGCTCATTTGACTGGCCAGATTTGCTAAGGCATGGGCTGGGTCCGAAATGTCCCGTGTTCTGACACACCGTTGAGTGCAAACTCTCGACCTAGGTAGAAAGGTTAGCCAAAAGATGTACAATCTGTAGTCAAATCAAAAATGGTAGAAAGTTGAACAATCAATTTGGTCTGAAACTTCTACGAAAGTAGCAACAATCAGCGTTTGTTTCTGCGGACAAAGAATTATCCACATTCATCTACCTGTGAAAAGACTCCCGAAAGTTCTTCTTTTCGACAGCCATTTCCAACAAGGAGAAAGAAAAAAACTCAGCTATAGCTGAAAGGGCCACCCAAAGAACATCTTTCAGCCCTACCCTCTCCCTTTGTTCATGGCAGGGACAGGGTAGGGCTGAAAGATGTTCTTTTGGTGCAGATTTCCTAAATTTAGAATTGTCTTTCCTTTGTTCTCATTGAAATTTGCCACTGAAAGATGGTCTTTTGGTAGTCCCTTCACAGGTAGGTGATTGTAAATAATTCTTTGTCTGCAGAAACAAACCCTGATTGTTGCCACTTTCGTCGCAGTTTCAGGTTAAATAAATTGTTTTACTTTCTACCATTTTTTATTTGGCTATGAACTGTACAACTTTTGGCTAACCTTTCTACTTAGGTCGATATTTTTCACTCAACGGTGTGTGAAGAAGCGCGTTACAATGAATAGAGTTCGAAGTGGGTGGCTTCACAGCTGCGGTGATTGCGCAGGGACCCAGCAAGCAGGTAGGCGACTGTGCACATACAGTTCCTGGATTTTCTGGCGCATGAGGGCTGGCGTCGCCGAGCTAATGCCAGGAGACACCGCATGGGTGGGAAAATGGGTGACCGTGTGAGACATTGACATGGCAATTTTTCCCGATTATTGTGGATCTGGGATCTCGGTGTTTAAGCATAGGTTTACGTGAAGTCGACAAACATTCTAGACGCCGAGAAGTAAGATACTAATTGACTGGTTAGATATTTGCGCGCGGTGCCTTTGTTTGGCGGTGATATTTATGTGAATGCCTAAGTTACATGGATATAACATATTCTACCAATATTGATTCCAGTGGTCTGGTATTCTGGCCAGCGAGGTGTTGTTCCCGATTTGTTGTTGATTCAGAAGTGAGGCATCCTACACACACCTAAAAAGGCAATCTTCCAGCCTTGTTAAATGGGAGATATAAAGGTGAACTGCCCGCTGCACTTTCAGATTGTTGGGAAGTTCCTATTTCAATTTGACAGTTAGTGTGGTAGAAAGTAGTGATTTAATCAAAGATTTCTGATCAACTGGAAACAAAGAAATTCCGCTGAATGATAAAAGCTGGCGGAATGTTAAACTTTTAATAAACCTTTCAGGTTGGCGTAATGTTAGAGGGAATTTTGCTACTGGTCCGGCATTTTCCGGACCAGTAGCAAAATTCCCTCTAACATTAAGCACACCTTCAACAGGTCGGAAAGTTTAACATTCTGCCAGCTTTCTCTTTCTGCAGAATGTCTTTGTTTCCAGTTGATCGGAAATGTCTGATTAATTGACATCATTCTACTACACTGTCTGTCAAACTAAGGGAGGAACTTTCCAAGAATCTGGAAGTGCAGCGGGCAGTTCACTTTTATATCTCCCATTTAACAAGGCTGGAAGATTGCCTTTTTAGGTGTGACAGCCATTTTTACCTTGAGATGGCTGTGGCCAGTTGCCACCTTATCCCCTTTCTCTCCAAGCTGTGCATCACATGATCCATGTTTTTCCTTTCCAGGCATTGTCTTGCATCGTGCACGCCGAGTCAACTTACCAAGCTCTAACCCTGTATTCACCCGAAAAGTCCTCAACTACCTGTAAGCGGCACCCACAGTCGCATCCACTTCTCGCTTGTGGGTCCCAGTGACGTGCGGCTGATCACAATCGAGCAACTCTTCTTCTTTGTTCTTCTGCTTATTTAGCGGCTCTGAGGCCTGGATCCACTCGGTTGTTTTATTAGAATAATCCCAGCGAGGCTATACTTGGCAAGCACAAGAGAGAAGATACAAGCAACAAAGTATTGAATATGTTTGTCCTACAGGTATGTAGATCGACGTACGGAAGCAAACAAATGGCGTCCACAATGGCAAACTGATGGAAAAGCTTACGTAAGGTGGTTCGTGCTTTCCGACGACGACCGCAAGCTTCATGCTGCTCGCCACCTATTCCGGTCCGGCCCGGAATAATTCCAACATGTTTCCGCAGCAGGGTCACGAACAAAAGCGACAAAGGATCGGATACTAAGAAAAGGACGAGGATATTATTATTTTGAAGGGGAAGACGAGCGAAATTTGTTTCCGCTTCCTGTCAGGCAAATCCCCCACATGTAATTGGTCCATTTAGCTTAGTCTCGCGCCGCATCCATCAGCTGTTCCACTGCTGTTCCCCGATTTGGAACATTTCCCGATCTCACGCCCGATATGGTAAGAGTGTGTTTCAGCCAATCAGCAGAGCGGTTTGTCATATCAACGAAATCGCCGGAGCATGACCTGGCCCCACTGCCCGGAATAGGTTCCATGATGCCGGAATCCGCGCCGCATTCAGAGACGGGATAAAAGGCGACGCAAATTTGTCTGGCTCCCTACCAACCCACCTCGAGCTCAACACACTCAGTGTCTCCATCATCTCGTTCACAAATACGCTCATCGCATCTACCACCCTCTGCTATAATGCAACCTATCACCGCCACCATCGCTGTCCAGCACGTCCAGCACGCTGCCCCTGCCACTTCGACTCTGGTCACCCAGACAGAGAGCGCACCAGTCAACCACAACGGCCCCCAGTGCTGCCACTGCGGCTGGCGCGGCGGCTCGCACGCCAGCAACTGCCCCTTCAAATAGACTGGAGCAGTGCTCACTAATTCATTGTATATCGTGCGTCGCGTCGACTTTTTCTTTGTCGCACGGATTCTGACTCTCGTTCCAGTTCATATCGCTTTTCACTTGCTGTACTGCACTGTTTTCGCCTCACCACCATATAATCGCGCGCGCCGCGTTGCATCATGCTTTGTCGTCGACTGGATGGGGGATTTGGAATCGGATAGATGGATAATAGGAGTGCGGTGGACGAATGGAGTTAATGAAGTCATAAGTCATATTGTACACAACCCATAGCAACGCCTTCAGTTGATCAATGTTTTCTTGTTTTTTCAATATTCTATGCCATCCCGGTGTACCGTGCTTGATCTAGTAGGGCCCCTGTCTTCAGAACTAACTTTTCTGCTTCTTTTCAGTTCCGGAGTTCTACCGCGGCGAGTCGTGAGATTGCGTCCGTGAGCTCGGCTTTTTGGAATTGGCGAGAAGTCCAGGGGCAATAATGTACACTAGCGCATGTACATTTCGATACCTCCTGGGCCCCGGCGTTCCTCAGTGGGACCGGCCGTGTAATCCTACCTACCTACCTACCTACCCGGATCTCATCCTGATCTCGTCGCTCGCGTAAAAACAAGATAAGGAAGGCAGCCAATTGCAACGGGCGACTGATGCTTAGCATCCGTTTGTTCTTTCTTGACGGGTGTTCTGTTCCTGACGATTTAATTTCCCAGGATTACCTTCGAGTGCACTCTCGTGAACGTGATGACTGTCTCGTCGATGCGGTGTGCGGCTCTTTAGCAGGTCACTGGATGCTCTACACACGTGGGCTTTGCGGAAAAAAGCATCAAATCAGGGTCCTCGTTTTGTAGAGATTTCTCTCCATTCCAATTTCCACATATTCTCAGTTCGAGGATCTCTGTGGTCCCTTGGGTCTGGCAGCGCGGGAATAAGAGGATGCCCCTACATGGTGAAGTTCCTGGATCAAATCTATTGTAGAGTGCGAAATTGCTTATTCTGAATCGGGCAAACGGAAGAATGATTATCCATACAATACATGGGCGAGTTTCCACACAGGAGTCGTTTCGTTGGTTAAGTCGATTTAGGGACAAGAACACAATGGATTTATCCCTTGTGTGTCTCGGCACTGAATCAAGAAGTTAGGCACTCTGTACAGCGGGCTCAAGTTGGAAGTAAGTTCGGCGCCAACTTCTGAGATTCCGAACACTCGTGTTTAATTTATTGATGTTTACTGGGTGAGCATTAAAATCTTATTGTCTACCTTGTCCATTGAGCGTGCTTCCAACTCAGAGATGCTAATCTAATCTGTTGACCTCATTGTCTTTTCCCGCTTACCCAAATATTCGGCCCCAAAGCACTCTAAAAGGATGTCGACCTCGAGCCTCACATTTTTTGGACCTTACGTATTTTCTGGGCGCCCGGTAGACATCTTATTTATTATAATTTCTGATGCCGACGCGCTAGAAAGTACAGAGGTAGCGGTCTGGGCCGTGGTGCGCTCAATCTATTGTGGAGTGGAGTTGATTCAAATTATTTACACTTCGTATACACCGTGTCGTCGGCATATAGTTCAGATTATTTTCCCACCAGATGCGTGATTGCCTTGGTCTCTGCACATTTGAAATGCGTCTAGTGAGCACCGTGAATGGACTCGGTAGGCTTCTCGAATTTTTACAGCGCTCAGTTTAGGTCGATTACTTAGTGCATTCCAGCTGTCCAGGAAGCTTTCGGCCTTGAATTGACGATCCCGCTGAGCTCTATCACCGATGTTTCGTTTTTATCAGTGATGTTTGCTTTCTTTCAAAGGCGGATCCTAATCTGAGATGTTCTGAATCTGCACAGCATTGGCAGGCGGCCTACCTCAGGGTCCCTATTACGCACTTGTTCGCCGAAGGACTAAGAGTATCGACGACTCCCATTCGATGCTGGGTATTATTGCGCTGTATACAACGTCGTACGACGTCAGTTACTTTGGGCACGTGTACTTCTTCTCCGGAAGCTGTTATGCTTCATGGTTGAACACGATGTGGGCGAGTCCATTTAACGAGCGCCAAGATACCCATAGATGGAGACAGTTCCGTCCCACTAAATATCCACTCTTGAAATAGATATCTTCGCGCATGACGTTTCACAGCGGGGATCGCTGCTCAAAGTCAGGGGGACGCGATGCTCGCCGTTGCAAAGACAGTCAGTTCTATTCACGTGGGAACCCATCACAGAGTAAATCACAAACCCTGAGGCCTGCGGCCGTAGAGCACGTTGAGGATCTAGGAATGCTTTCGTGGTTCGCGAGTAGGGACCGAAGCATCGCCTCTGTCGAGATCTATCACTTTGATGTTGACCCGGATTTTTCACGTGTGGGGCACTCTGAGATGCAATAAGCAGAGGACACAAATCATGACCACCAGCTAGCCCTTAAAAAATTGTCTCAACTGAAGTTGTTCGGTCTCAAAATCTCAAGGCTGAGTCTCAGTAAAAGCTCGCCATCACATTCACAGCAGCGAGGCGCCATGCATCATGTCCTCTCAATGACATCAATCATGACGCGGTGACGCTGTGGAAGAGTGGAATGGAAGACGCCGGCCCACCTCTGGGCCGAGCCCACTTGAGGTGTGTTTCAAGGTGCGTTAGCAGACTGATGTTTATTTGACTAAACTGAGCCCAGAGAGGCCGACGGTACCGGCCGATGGGTAGCGAGAAAATAATGCCCTTAGCTGCTGAGGCGGCGCAAACGGCTGATGGGCGAAGCCTGAGGATGCGATTGCCGAGCATTAGCGTGTGTCAGAGACATATTCTCTGATGGAGATGCCGTTCTCTGTTCCCATTTATTCGCAGCCTCACACAGTTCTAATTTAATCCTCCGTGTATAATGGCACTATCTGTGCGCAACGCAAATGCGGCTGGCGCTGCGGGAGTGCGGGGAACAAGTTTTCTAGTTCTGTATCCTGACAGTTCACATCGAAGTCAAGGATAACGCCGTGGAATATGTCTGGAAACATCCACAGACAAGGAGATAGCGGTAGAGGCCAGTGATTTATCCGCGGCGTTGCGGGACATAGGTTGCGCTGGCATAGATAAATTCTGATAAATTGTTGCAGGTTGAACTGAGGAAGTTGCCGGTCTTCTCTTTGTCTTCTTCAGTGGAAGGAAGCCAAGTCTTCGGGCGGAAACCGAGAGCAAGCGATGTCAGGGAGCGTCAGGAATGAAATCGGCTTCCAATTACTCACCTAGTGAAGTTGCACTATTCCGCAAGGAGAATTTGCCCCTCCTCCCGAAACACGGAAGATTCGCGTGTGTACGCAAGGGAGCGCTGCTGTGTCACCTGTCAAACGTAATGCTGTCCGCTGTATTCGGCGTTCAAATGGTGTTTAAGTGGAGTTTAAGCGGGCGCACTTCATTCAGTATCTTGGAGTCTATTGAGAGCCTAAGGAGATTTCCGGGCCGTAATCAACCCGGCGATACGGTTACGCGAGCGCGAGAGAAGCGACGAGGCGTGCTCCCGTGATCTGTACGATTGTCGCAGACAGAAAGACTTGGAAAAGAATCGCAGTACACCGTGACGCACTAAGGATCGGACTTGGCGCGCGGCGCGAGTTAACAGAGCGAGGAATGAATTGCGAATGCAAGATGGATTGCGGGCTCATCATATTGCTATAAGCGCTGGGGATCCAATACGAACGAGCACCTACGGGCCTACAGAATCTGTGTGCGCAACGTCGGTTCGGTCGCGTAGATCCTTATTGAAACGTCGCGCACCAGGATGGCTCGATGTTGGATTGTAGTAAAGGCAGTCCGAAAGTCGGAGACGGCGCAAGAGCAGGGCGATAATCTAAATTTTAGGAGTGGGCAGAATAAGATGAGAGAGGGATCCCAATTTTTTCGTGTATCTCGACTGGACGCTGCTTCCGAATGGGCTGATGGCCCAGCGTCGTTATGACAGGTCGAGTGGCCACGAACCTTGCTGCGAGCCGAATTTCGAAGCGATCTTATCGGCAGAGTCTATTGCTGTCGGCGGCCCTCAGAAGCTGCGAGGTTCGGCGGAGATATCCTCAAAATTTAATTCGAAGTCGACCATTCAGTCGTTTCTATTGGAGAGACCTAGACTTTGCGATCGAGCGTGGAGTGGTGGCGGTATGAGGTGTCCTCGTTGCAGTCTAACCAGATCGGAGCTCTCCGCTCCCAGATCGCAGAAAACACCGAAAGTCTTACCGATAGTGAAAAATTGTCCAGGATTTCCGCGCCGAAAGTCGGAGTTCACAGCAGGTTTAGACATGAACCCGGCGTCAAGCCAGATCATCATACCCATACATTTTTCGATTTTTTGAGGGACTTGGGGCCAGAACAGCCGCGCTGCCGGGTTTACCGAAAACCTTGGCCACCGAGTCAAGGTGACGCTTTTGCGGGTGTGGGATGGATGTGGTTCTGCTTGGCCGAGCACAGCCACACCACAGCTTTTCGTCGTTCATATGACGGTCCGATCGTTCTGATTCTGTTCTTTGTGTATGGACTCGCCCATGAAGATCTCTAAGGCTCCCGGAAGCTCCTTGCTTGACCTACCCAGTGAAATCCTCCTTCTGATCGCTGAAGACCTCGACAACGACGCCTTGTTGCATCTCGCGATGATGTGCCAGAGGTCCCCAGCGATCAGAAGAAGGATCTCATTGGGTAGGTCCACCATTGCTGCATTGTCAGTGCAAGTGCCTCAATCTGCTTCTTGTGCCCGGTATCTTTGAGAAGTACGACTTCCAGTTCTCAGCATCTGATTCGGGTGGCGACCCGTCCGGATCTTTCCTTGGGCGGAGCATACAGGCCCTCCCTGCGCTGGCGAGCACGTTCTACGTCGATGCGCTAGCCCATCTCGAGTGCAACTTCGCCTACGATATGAATCGCAGCTCCTTCGACAACCAACAAGTTTCTATCCTCACAACGCTGTCGCTCGATGGCATCGATCTCTCACATTTCGACTGCTCATCCTGCCGGCGCTCACGCTCTCCGCGCTCCAGGCGCTCGCCATCGGCAAATGCGCCATCGCGGTCCCGGACCTCGCGCTTTTCTTCGCGCGGCACCCCACGCTGCTCGCGCTCGACCTCTCCTTCCGCCTCGCCACGTCCACGGTGCGTCCACGGACGTGCTCCCGCGGTTTACGCGCCTCTGCGCGACGCCGGACTACCTGCGCCACTTTCTCGAGGGTGGTGCGTTCCCCGACTTGCGCGAGGTCGTGGTGGCGTCGGACGACGAGGAGGATATGCTGGGGGGGGGGGGGGGGGGTGGAGAGGGGGCGAGACGCAAGTTGATGTGTACTTGGAAGAGACTGCGCCCCCTGGCGTAGTTGGGAGATGCGAGTTGCGTGTATTTCGTTTGGATCCCAGGATGTTGCTGATATCATCGTAGATGCGAGATCTCGTCTCGCACGCGTCGGCAGGCGTGCTCCCGGCTCTGTGTATCGCCGGACTATCTATCTCGCACCGTGCCGCCCTGCGCGGAGTCGCGGTTGCGCCGGCGTACGAGGTCGTGCGGTTTTGGACGGTTCCAGAGTGTTCGGGGCGGCGCGCGGTTGTCCCTGTGCGTTGTCAGGCCTTGCAAGGTACGGTGGAGTGACGGAGACAGTGGGAGATACTGCGTCCCCTTCGCGGGACTAGCAGAGGCCTGGTGTGTATATTTTTTGGTCTCGGTGCTAGAATGTTCCTAACATCACCGGAGATCTGCGCTAGACTCTATACCAACTGAGCTCACCACCGATGTATTCACCCGAATCTATGGGTGATAGAAGACATTCGTGATTCCGGAAGGCGAGTCCAGACCATTTCGTTATAACGAGCAAACTGATAGAACTGAAAATCTTGGAAGATCGTTGCATGATGGTTCCTCGCACCTCGGTCTGTCGCCGACTGACAGAGGCACACGCTATAAGACTTTTTTTGGTGTCGAGGTTGGAGATCGACATACATCGTGTGCCCAGATTTTCTCTTGGACAGACGATCCCACGGATCCAACTTGTACCTCAGCGTCTCTTGACTATGATTGCAACTTTGGATTGATGACCTGAATATAAATAACCTCAATACACATCTCAAATGGCGGTTTGAAGACGTACCTATACGTGATTGGTGTTCGAAACTTGATACCTCGCTATTATACTCTCAAAAGCTTCAGTCGGATCCGTGGAATAGCCAATGGTCATCATGCTATTTTTGCGTCGCATCTTAGTTTCGGCGGAGGAAGCTTAAAGATGATTGTCTTGACCTCTCTGAACCACATTTGAACCTCTTCAAGGGCAAGTGCACCGATATTTCGGAGCGGCCAGGGATAAGGGCAGAGACCAGTGTCTTCTTAGTGGAAGCTTTCGGAATTTCCATGGTCAGAAACTCTGTGGTAAACAGTTCACCGGATACGAGTAATTTTAGATTAATCACTAATTCACGACAGGTCGTGTTGTCGATTGAATGGCTGGGAACATAGGCTGGTGCTTCCCATGTTTTGCCTTGGCTCTGCCCTTGTTCCGAACACAGCGAGAGCTCGGCGGTTTTCGGCCGACGGGCTCGTGCCCGACGGCGGTGCGGAGATGGGCGGAGATCGGAGTCTGGGCGGAGATCTAATCGCCCTCAGGTGCTTTCGCCATGTCCCGTCCGACTCCTTCACGGTTAGCGTTGGTCCATGTCAGATTCCGGAGTCTGATGTTTCCTTCCTGCGCCAGGCCCATGTGCCCTGGGTCCACTGGATCTCCGGAATCTTGGCATCTTGCGTCCAAGACAGCAAAATAGTCACTGAATCTGACTTCCTTTCCCTGTGCGTGCACTTAGCCCTATTGCGTGCATATGGATACCTTGGGTGACTAGCAGGGGTATTTTGATATATTTCCTACCCCCGATAGCCGTACAATGCGCCTTAATCACCAAGCGCGCCCGAATGCGCGATGACGCCAATATATTCGCTAAAAAATCAATATTATATATCAATATCTCTTGTGCTTTACGGGTCATCGGGCGCCTAGGGCTATCTGCGCTCGCCGCTTATGATGCCGGGGCGCCGGGAGTTTTGTTGTGGTATATGGGAAACAAGATGCAATACTGCGTCTCTGGGGGGATTAGGAAGTGTGTTTGCGGACCCAGGCAGCGATTTTGAGTTGGTACGTGAGTCTCCATGTCGATCTGCGAACCTGTCTGATTTTCTTGTTCTTGAATTTGAGGACATACGCTCCTTTGGCGGATTCTCGCTTGCGTCTGCTAGGACCTCTGCTGGTGTGTCCGATATTGGTGACTTCCACGCGGTCCACGTCACTGTGCAAGGGTGCGTCTCGATTTTCTTTTTGTAGACCAACACAGATACTGACGATCTTGCTGTTTTCTTACAGAACGCATCCAGTACGGCTGGGCGAAGGTCGTGCGCGCCGCCTCGTGCAGGCGCTGCACGCCCTGCCCACATACATCGCGCTTTCACGTCCTCGACGTCCTCGTCAGCTCCTCAGGTCCCAAGGTCGTGTGCAATGACCTCGCGCCAATGCTGGGCGCCGGGCGCCGTGTCGAGTGGGCGGCATGCGCAGGCACGCTGGGTCCGCAGGAGGGCATGCTGGCAGAGGCCCAGGGCTTGTAGTCCGAGACCGTCTGTCAGCAAATTTCCCTTCTTGAACGTCTTCAGTAGTAAGTCACGGTTTTCTTCTTGAGCACGACAGATACTAATCATATTGTAGCGCTCGCTATCCAGCAGAATAGGAAATACTTTCTACGGCCGGCGAGAGGCGCCTTCTCTGCGCGTACAGCGCACTCAGCGTACAGCGCACTCGGCGTAGGCGACGTCCGTTCGGGTCGTGTCGACGCGCGGGCGAATCACCCACGGCGTTGCACTGCGTACGGTCCGTACATCGTGTCACGCTGGCGTGGGTGTGCGTCGAGATGGTGGAGAATGCGAGGCACCTGGCACGTCTCCGTCTCCCCGTGGCTCTGCGAACCGGTACGTCCCGGGTTGTCTTTCGAGGACGACCACGTCCTCATTTAGCCCACAGAACAAGCGCCCGTCATGCTGTATTCGGGCGCCTATCGATGTATCGACCCCGTTTCCTGGCGGGCTGCTGTGCACCATGACGTAGCGATGTCGACGGGCGTTCGCCGCGTGGGCTCGGTGGGCGCTGCGCGGCCCGCATCTCTGTCGCACTCCCGGTGGTAGAATGGGCTACTATTTGTGACTGGGAACCTGGCCACCTTAGAGGTTTCAGCCTGTGAATGGCCGTCTTTAGCAGTTCATCCCGGGATTATGGACCCCAAACGACAGGCGTGCATCCTGGGAACAGTTTGAGCTCAGTTGGCGCCATTTTGGGTATGTCTTCATGGCTCGGTGAATTTATTCTTTTCGGAGTTCCCGAAAAGGCAATTGACCACCTACCTGGCCACCCGTTCAAACTGCCGTTTCAGACTCCAGTGTTGGACTTGCAGTGTATAGTCATGTTCAAGGATCATAAACGATCGTTTTCAGACACTACCACGATACAAAAGACTTCTAAAAATGACGGGGCAAAGTGCTTCTGATGACAGATATGAGTACTAGGATCAACAATGCCAAAGAAACAAGGCCGGTGCCCCAGTCAGAGGTCTTGGTTAGCCAAAACAAGCTACAATAATGTTGATAAGAAGTAAATGAACACACCTGGATACTCTAATACCCTCTTGTGTCATGCTCCTGAGAACCCGACATTTGGATTTTCATGCGACAAAAATCGGGCCGATATGGTGTCCGCCATGAACTGAGGGAGGTATCAGGACGATATAATTGTGGAATATGTTCAAAATTGAAGCTTTACATATAAAGATTGAACTTGACAAGTACTGGACCTGGACGGTCAAAGACACATTTGCAATGGGGGCCGTTCGGTTGTGGTCCTGATTTTGGAATTGGCATCCTTGTCACAACCCCAGCAGCGAAGTGTTGAAATAAGCCCCAGAGGAGAACATCACAAGGAGATGCAGAGGCCAACAATGGGGAACTTCGTTGACATCCGGTAGTGTACATGCTTGTAAGTACACTACTTTTATACTATTTCTCTGGTGCAACCGTTACCTGGAAACCTTAAACGGCAATGGTGAGGTTGCCCATACCACGGTAGGTAGTGACCGAGCTCGCAACAGCTCGCACAGCTGTGCACAGCCACTCCAAATCCAACACGAAGGGGGGAGAATATCGAGCCCCCTATCAGCCCAGAGAATAGCCTGCAGTCAAGGAAGAAGAACGAGCCCCCGAAGTCGTGGATTGACGCAGAATTGGTGGAGAAAAGAACAAAGTGGTGATTCGGGGATAAGAAATTGATGTTCTCACCCTGCGGCCCGACATCATTCGCGACACCGCTTAACATCAACTCATCACTTTTGGCTGAAAATTGGTCAGGACAGGCGGCATAGGTTGTATTCTACCCCCCGAGCACCAAAATGACATATGGCTAAGTAACTGGTCCTATAATTGGCAAGTGGCCAGGTTCCTAGTCCGGTCAGGTTGGCAGTCACAGATAGTAGCGGCGGGATGGGCGCGCTTATCGTACGTCTCCGATCTGTTTTCCGAGGTAGCCCCACATACCTACACTATCTCGTGCACTACGTTATATGTGCGGCCCGAGCGGGGATTCCGGCGCTGGGCTTCTTTAGCGGTACGCGCTGGAGGCAGTGGAAGACGCTACTACCCTCCACGTACACAGCACGGTCCGCGTCTACATCGTCCGGTCGGAGTACGCTAGGCTCGTGTGCACGGCGTGGGCCTTGTCAGGGCCGAGCATATACAGCTGGCGGCGGAGCACAGCGAGCATGCGGTGGGGAGGAGGCGCTAGCGGAGGGAGGGGCGTTATTGGCGCGTCCCTGAGATGGCTGACACGCTCGCTCCCAACTTGTCTGGGTTAACAGGTACGTCTTTCCTTTCATCTTGAGTATGTGCACGTATGCTTACGGATCTTCATCCATTCCACAGCGCGTGCTCTGCGGCCGGATGGCTCGTGTAGTGTCTGTGCCGGTGTGGCACCTGTGCCTGGGCTTCTGCCGAAAGCCGTGCACCACGGCGTAGCGGAGCCGCCGCGCGCCGAGCAGGAGGTGCGGGACTCCACCTCTGCGTACTGCACACTCGTCTGCGCGGGGAACGTCGACGTGCGGCAGGGCTGAGGCGCAGGGTCGTGTACTATGGCTTTGCGCAGAGCAGCACGTGCATCGTTCAGCAACCGTTTTCACGTGGCGTGAAGCTTGTATTTTCGCCTCCATACTCCCCGGATCTGAACCCCATCGAAGAATGCTTTTCCTTCGTAAAAGCGTACATTGCCCGCCACGGCGAGGAGTTTCGCAACATTGTAGAGCTTGGCGACGAAGCTGATCCTTTCCTCTTCCTGTACAATGTATTAAAGCAGGTCACACCAGAGTCTTCGAAGGGCTGGTTCCACCACTCTGGATACCTTTAGTTTACATTCAATTCGAGCCAAGTATGAATCATAACCTTGATATATTGATTCAGGGTTTATTGAAGTAACAATGAGTGGGATTCCGAAGCCGGATACATAAGAGAACCAAGAGAGAGTAGCGACAGGACAGCTGCAAGTTGCAGCCAGTAGAAATATCTATAAACAGTAGGGCAGAAAATCAGGCCTTGGCCGCCCTGGCCGCCCGAATGCCACGGTCCACACGCTTCATCTCAGTTTCGACTTGGCCAAGCAAGAATGCTGCATTCCCGGAAGATATGTCCACCAGACACATCAGTTCTTCGGTGTTCTGCATCTTCACGAGCTCATCAATATGGTAAAAATCAAGGTCCTCGAAAGAGTTGGTATATGCAGTCAACCCGCGCTGGGGATGGAGCACGGACAGCCAGACAATGAAGTCGGTGATCCCAGGATAAGGGTTTGCAGCGTCCATTTCAGGGGGGTCGCTCGAGGGTGGGCCAGCGATGAAGTGGATGCATGCGATGAATGATGATCATGAGCTGGCGTGGGCATCATCAGAGGTGTCGGCTGAGTCCCCATGAATGGAGGCGCCATTCCGGGCATTCCCCATGCATACGGTCCCGGCAGTCCGCCACCCAATTATCTTCCAAACTCTTGAAGAACATCTCGAATATTTTCGACTTCGGCGGTGTTTGCATTGTCACTCATGTGTTTCGGCCGCCTGACATCGGTTAGCTGAGCAGGTCAAACATATGAATGCCGATTACGAACCAACAACGAGCCCAGGCACACAACTGATTATTGGAGAGCAGGTGGTGGGTGCCAGAAACCTCAATCTTGCATGCCTTCGTTGGTCCACAGAGTTGGCAGCAGGTGTACATTTCTGGATACCAACACCTTCATCAAAGTCGTCATCACCGGATTCCGCGTCTTCTAGATCCAGGATTGCGATCTTCCCCTTCTTCTTTGGGGCCCCAACCTTTCCTTTACCAAGTGCAGTGTGGCATGCAAATAGAGAAGATACTAGGCCATTCATTGAGCTGTCAATGAGAAGAACACCGACGAAGTATGTACTCACCTGACCGGTGACATGAATACTATAAACTCTTTTTTCGTCAAAAAATATGTACAAAGGCAAGTCAACATTTTACATCCTATGTGCATAATATACAGTCCATGTGCACTGTGATTTGGGAACAGGTGGTCTTTTGATGTACAATACACATTGTACATCAACCACTATATTGCATATTGTACTCGTTGCATTGACAAACTAAGACATGTTCATGCACAATGAATTGTGCATGTACTACTTACAAGGATTGGCTCTTGTCTGGCCCACTTTTACTATGCCAGATGTATAATATCAGTGATACAGTCAATTTGACTGAAAATGGTTATGCCAAAGGTATCCCAAAATGGATTCCAAACGACCCAAGAAGATCCCATCAAAACCCACATCAACCCATGGGCTGTCCCCATCAAACCCCACGCCCAACCATCACCCGAGGCCATCACCCAAGGCTACCCCACCATCACCCAACACCCAAGCCTGAGACCCATCATCACCCAACACCCAAGTCTACTACCATCCATCACCCAACCATTTACCATGATATGAAGTTCAACTGGCATCATTGCAAGACAAACCCTTAGTATCCCAGTGATCTATCCATAGAGCACCAAAGAATCATGAATTTAGAATATATCTGGGTAAATATTACGGACATAAGCAAGGGCATATGTCCATAGGGCAACACAGTCAGTGTCTTCACTGCTCCCAAGCAAATGGACGACCAAACTGTAGAGACCCAAATCCTCGCCCTCACCTAATATGCCTACTTGAGGCTCAACCACAACACTGCTAAGATCACCGAACGGCAGTGGTCCAACCCTTCCAACCCATGATGAGGCACCTTTGACAGCAGGGTTGTTTTCGTGCTGTGATGTAAGAAGTGTATCATCCCGAAGACCTGCCCAATCGATACCATAAACTTCAAGCTCTTCCTCGTCCAGATTCTCCTCCTCTGGGAGCTGATTGCCATGGACACCATGAACCAGCATGTCAAACACAAACATGTCAGCAGGAGAGTGATTGGGCCCATGTCTGATCTGAATGCGATGCTGATTCCAACTCTGGGCAAAGAACGCCAGCTGGCTATTGATTGTTGAGAGAAAGAGGAAGTGAAGGAGCCAGATGTGGCCAACATGGTTAATGTCCAGACCATGTCAAAGCTCAAGAATAGTAAAGTGCTCTGCCCACATAGCTCCTAACTGAGCAGTAACATCAATCCAGAGGCATTCAATCCGGACATTGTGGACACTCCTGCAATAAAGTGTCTAGGAAATATTCCTACAGTCTAGGCCTTATATATCTGTGTGCTCTATCCTCCAGCAAGAGAACCAATTGTCAATATTCTGACTTTGAAGTGTTTTCGAGAGATTACACGCCTCAGATCAGCTCTGTGCATCCCCGTCCGGCGACGTGACACGTCCCAATGTGATCACAAGCGTGGTCACATGCCCGAAATCGTTATGATCGAGTTGTCTCGCGGTGCTGTACAGGGAGTACAAGAGCAAATCCGAGCCGTGGGACTCCTCCAGGACACTCAATAGAATGATAATGGGTAGTTTCTCAGCTCATTCAATCATAGATCACACCAATACACAGAGCCTGAGCTGTACCTATATTCTGCTTGTTCAAGTCCACTGTTCACGCGCTCCGGGTGCCATGTCTCAATTACGAGGACGGTGTGCCCTCTGCCATCCAAATAATTGTTTTTAGAGCCATACAACATCCCACACAACCTTCAAATCACGACACAAGAGATGATCTCCACAAAACATGCAAAATAATATATTATAATTACTACCGGTGGTATGGAAAGATTCTGAGGACGTCATGCCCTGCGGAATTGTCGTGTGATTCTCCTCATATAGTTTCAGAAACGTACACTGAGAATTGAGGTCAGAACAGCTGTTCTGGCTGAAATGATCAAAAACAGCTCAAAAAGGAAAGAAAATTGGCTGCGCCCTAAGTTCCGCAAAGAGCTGTAATCCCACCATCGTTACACTATTACCGTCAAATTGATCTATGTTTTCATCCTGGAGGATCAGATTGAGCAAAGACAGACCTGCTTTATATTCACTTTGAGTGTTAGCCTTATTCAAAGTCAGAAATCAACACCATGTGACCGTGTCCATAGTTGAGCGGCTGTTCGGCAACCAAAAGTAGATTGTGGTTTGTACAACTCTGGAAAGTTGAATTGGTGGCCCTTCATGTCACCTTAAGTAAAGTCCTGGAAGTCCAACATGCATTTCCTTGCTCATTTGGCCAATTCACAGTGCATTTTAGTTGTTGATGTACAGAGGATGAAAGCAGATTGTTGATTGTACAAAGTTCGCAAATGAATGTAAATAATTTTTGATGATAAAAAAGGTCGTAGAATACAGATAGAGATCAGTACATCCTTCTTCTTCTTCTCCGCCTTTGTAATTTACTTCAGACAACTGTCCAGTCTTTTGTTGAGGTAAGGTTCACTCTTTCTGACTTTGCAGGTGCATTTGATAGCTTATACGAGAGTTTGGGCTTTACCTGCACAGCGGTGCACCCTAGGGTCATGTAAATTACCTCTAACACCTTGTCGAAGGATGCGCTGTGAGTCAAATTTTCACACTGTGTACCCTCACTTTCGGCCTGCAGGATGTACAGTATGAGTTCTGTCTGAAATGGTAAGCTTCACGATCAGGGACGAAGGGAAGAGGTGATGCACTTCGGTGAGGATCCAGATCCTCCTGCTTCCCCTTCTGTTTCTTCTTCGGAGCGGTGGGTACATCAGCGGCACTGTCGGAATCATCGATCACCTCGACAGCATGCTTGGCACCACAAGGCTTTGGGGCGGGAACAGCCAGCTGAGGCAGGGCAATGGATTCAGACTCAGATCCAGAGTCCAACACAAGATCCAGTACGAAGGGTGAATCATCATTGGATTCAGACACCGTGGCCAGGAGAGAGAGATCTGAAGACGAGATTGAACTAGAAGGGGAGATTTCCAGAGGTTTTGCATCATCAGATGCCTTGGTGCTAAGCCTCGTGGACTTCCCGGGTGCGACATTAGCCGTCTTCTTCTTCTGGTTCTTCGTGTTCACCATTTTGTTCGCAAGTATAGTACGATAGTGGAAGACAAAGGGAATGTTACTCGGTAACACTGCATGTATGTGACTGATGGTATTGAAGCGCATCGCGTCGTCGGACAGGGACACACATCATGAATCTGAGGACATGGATCCTTCCAAACACTGAAGGGTATGCCAAGTATCAATAATTCGCTCACTGTGTCAAAGAACACAGGGATACAGCAAACACGCACGGTTATTGCTCAACCCGAATTTCACGGATTCAATCGCGTCGTTCACACGCCGAGATCCCCCCAAATAAATTCTGAATATGTGGTGCCCTCCTAAATAGTTGTATGTTTGCCCTTATGATGCCCTGTAGGAGAAGATCTACGTGAAAACATGATAATTCTGTATTACAATTTCTATGGGGCCAGAAAATATATTCTGAGGAGGCCATGCCCTCCGAATTTTCATTCCGAATCTACTCATATAGTTTTCGAAACCCTACGATGAGAATTGAGCCCACTGTCGCAGAACAGAGTTCGGGGCTGGTAGACAGAATAATGGGTCGGTCGTCCGGGATACTGGGCGTACGGGTGAGGTAGAAAGCAAGCGTGTAGGGTCCTGAGGAAATCGTGTACACGTGGAATAGAAATGGGGTGTCAAAGACGGAATGTGCCGTGTGGGCGTGGAGTGCGGGTGAAGCTCGTGAAGGCTCGGTGAGGGGAGGAATCTGGGGCTCGGGTGTATCGGGTTCACTGGCAGCGTGCTCACGGTGGAGCACTCTGTTCACTGGCCACGGCGATGGTGGTGGTTTGGGTGTAAGGAGGATATATTTGACCATGTGTACGTACAAAACAAATACACGGTCCGAAGACCGGTCTACCGTAAAGTACGCACGGAGATATCAAATAAGGGGGAGGCGACCTGCGGTCCATCCTACCCTTCCACTTTGGACAGGTTCCGTCGTTGTAAATCGATGTAAAGCTCTTGGTTGTATGGGTAATTGACTAAACCATACATTTGAATTCCGAAGAACAAGACTCACAGCACTTCCAGTGATGACTGTCGCCAAACATCCAATGAGAGACGCAGAGATCAGATACGCTGAGGTCGCGCTATCCAAGCTAAGTGCCGAAGCAAAGATGATCGGTGGAGTGATAAGTCCCGCCAGCATCACAAGGACGTGCTGAATTCCACTCTCAATGGCCAGCGCCAGGGAAAGTTCCGCGTCAAGCGCGTAGAAGGGCGGTTGGCGGGAAGGCTTGTTGGAGAACGGTAGACACGGCAAGCAAAGATCGACGGCGACTGAGATACATCTCCCCATCCCACATCTTCCGGGCGTGAGTAATCGCGCTACGTTTAACGCATACCCCGAGCTTAGCGTCGTGTCCAATCGTCTGACGCCCTCGCCTGCCGGTGCAACCTCCCCCGCGGGTGCCTCGACGCGCAACTGCGCCCCGGGTGACGATGCGACCGTTGGCCGCGGGCCGGACGTCGGTGCATCTGCATTCCCTGGGTAGACATGCTGCAGAGCACAATAGATGCCGGTATGGAGGGGCGCGCCATGCGCCACCGATAAAACGCCTGCGCAGCACCAGTGCGCCGCGCGAGGCCGCAGCATACGATCCGGCTTGATATGCATGTCCCGGAGCGGGCGCGGCAGCCCTGGAGTGCTGTATGCAGGAAGGGGCAGCACCGCCCGTAGCACACCGTCATTCCCATCGCCGTTGACGTACCCCAGGCAGACTGGGACGACGAGGACCGCGCTGCATCATGCGTACGTATGGGGCAGCTGGAAATACGGCCATATAGCGCGATCTGTGGGATAGCGCACCGTCGATGAGGATAGGTGTGCCAAATGTCCCACCGCCTCGCACCATAACGTCCATCCGACCCTCGGCCAGCATCTCCCCACCCTTCCCGCATCGCCAGTGCACCATGCCCCACCAGCAGCAGGACCGACGCAATCCGTCGAGGTTCCATGACGGACGAGTGCAAGTGCAAGGTGCATCAGCACCATGGTAATTGTCCCTCACCGCCCGCTTGACATACCCGCCAGCTTCGTTAGGCTGCGGTACACGACTTTGCACCGGAAGCCCGGCCGCAGCGACGGTCGTACAGCTACACGTCTTGAAGGCCGGTGTCAACGGCAGCTCGAGGAGCGCATATAGCATAGCTTCCTTTCCCGCTTTGTAAGATAGACAATCTAGTAATTAGTAAGTATCCGTCGTTTTCAAGAAGGGAGCCAGGACGCACTCTTCACCAGAGTACGAAGTGAGACTCGGCTAAGATCCCACAGCCTCGCGCAACATCCGTCCTCCCCAGCACATAATCCCACCATCCCACACCGCCATCGCGCCGCGCCCGCCGTCACGGTGGCCGTCGCAATGCCCAGCCGTAGTGCATAGTCCTCCGCGCAGACACCGGGACGGTGAGGATACACGGCACCTCTAACCAATTGTAGAGACGTGAATGAAGGTAACGATGCCAGCCGCCCCACAGACTGCCCCGTCTCCTCCCCTATCGCCGGCGCCGCGCCGTCCCCGAGAGCAAGCGCACAAGCCCCGCGTGGACGATCAATATGCACAGCGGGCCGTCCGGGGGCGTTCGGGGCAGTGCCGCCCTGTCGACCGACTCTGCACCCGGTGGCACTCCGGCACGTCTTGGGGACGACGTCCGTTCGAGGAGAGCACATCGCGTAACACGCTCTAGTTCTGTGGAATAGATAGAAAATTCATCAGCACGCGGACCGCATTGAAGAAGAGAGCGGAGACGCACCGCATCGCAGAGACACGGGCGTAGGTAACGTATGACCTCGCGCAAGGACACCCGCCCCACCACTGACGCGTTATCCCCCATCACCGACGCGCACCCCACCGGCAGCAGCTCGACCCATTCCCACTCAAGCGCGTCTCGCCGCACGGTGGCCATCCCCCAGCGCACGCCCGACGGATACCCGCACAGCCAGCACTTCCACCAGTGTTCCCCGATCGCCGGCACGGGGCGGGCTCATAGAGAGCATCACGATACGCAGAGGTATGTGCAGGTCGATAGCAATTTGAGTTGTTTTCTTGCACAGGGTGAAGGCCTGATAGATCACGCATGATTTGAGGTCCTTGGAGTAGTGAGTACGTGCGGCAACGGTTGGGGCTTTCCGTGGCATGGTAGTGGAAGACAAAGGGAATGTTACTCCGTAACACCACGTGTATGTGACTGATGGCATTGAAGCGCGTCGCGCCGTCGGACGGGGACACACATCATGAGTATGAGGACATGGATCCCTTCCAAACACTGAAGGGCATGCCAGGTATCAATGCTTCGCTCACTGTGTCAAAGAGCACGAAGATACAGCAAACTCATGCAGTTATTGCTCAAACTCGAATTTCACGGATTCAATCGCGTCGTTCACACGCCGAGATCCCCCCAAATAAATTCTGAATATGTGGTGCCCTCCTAAATAGTCGTATGTTTACCCTGATGATGCCCCAAGTTAGTAGATTTCCATCTCCTTGCGTAGGAGAAGATCTACGTGAAAACATGATAATTCTGTATTACAATTTCTATCGGGCCAGAAAATATATTCTGAGGAGGCTATGTCCTCCGAACTTTTATTCCAAATCTACTCATATAGTTTTCGAAACCCTACGATGAGAATTGAGCCCGCAATGGGCGATCTCGCGGAAACGATCAAAAATGTCTCAAAATGGAAAAAAAAAAATGAGCCGTGCCTCAAGTTCCGCGCACGGCTGTAACAGCCTCCTTCCACTAAAGCCGGTATTCCGGTAGGATAGCAATAGCTATTATTTGTGCTGCATTTTCTGGTTATTTTTGTTCACCATGGGGGCTTCCAGTACAGCCAAAAGGAAGACTATGGGAAGTAAATGAATCCATACCAAACGGTGCCATTAGTTCGGCTGCTATCAAAATCCTGTGCCATTAACGCGGCTGTGGCGGATCTCTGTTGAATCTAACTTTGTTTGAAGTCGTGGTGGAACATTCTACACATTATTTTGCCGCCCGTTCCCCTTCTGTGGAGCAAGGCACCCATCACGCTTGGTGGGTACATCGCTGCTCAGGAAGTCGTAGCGCGGTTGTGGGCCATGCCTGCCGAATCACTGTGGGCGGTAAGGTCAAGACGCGCGGTCGGAGACCACGGGCATAGACGACGGGGATCAAAGCGGACATGTGGAACAACCTGATACAGAACGGCGTCTTTCCAATTGGCAACATTCAATCTCGGTAGGTAGGCAGAAATACACGGCACGGTCCGAATAACGAACGCCGGAACATCTTGATGAATGGAAGGCGTCAAGGGTAAGGGTTATATTTAACCCTGGATGTCTCCAAACAATCCCACATACATTACCTTCTTGCCGTCGTTGGACTCGCAACATACACATGCCTGCACCGTACCCTCTGCTCGGTATTGGCCCCCAAATGTTCTACCTCAAGTTGCTGATATCGATGCTCTACAGAGATGCCCCCAGGGGACTTCAAAAATATGTTCGATTATCAAGCGATGTGAGTTGGCGCCTCGCAACCCTCAGAGGTCCGCTTACTGGTGCACAGAAACATGGCCGCCGCCCACAACACGTTTATCCAGGGCATCAATGCGATAGTTGCCCATGCCCTTACCGTCCGGCAGACAAAGTGCACTCCTTCATGATATTCAGTCTCACTGTGGTTAGGCTTCAACTTCTCGTGAGAAAACGGACATAATGCTCAATGCTCATGTTTTCGTAGGTCGAGAATATTCACCACCACCACGAGTTGGAAGAGACATTCTATTTCCCCGAGATGGAGAAGAAGCTTGGGAAGGGTGCTCTTTCAGATAATGTGGCCCAGCATCACGCGTTTGTGCCTCAGCTCGTCGAGCTTCAACAGCATCTGGAAGAAATAAAAGCAGGGAAGACGGAGTACGATGGACGGCTCATTGTCGAAAAGATCCATTCATTCGGCGACACAATGATAGACCATTTGAACACTGTGATTTCTCCCGCTTTATCCAAGTGTATTTAGCTCACCCTGCTACTACAGGAGATCCCAACCCTCGAATCGGGTCGTATGCGTGCAGTGTTCACGGAGAAGGAACTGAAGGACATAGAGGCCGCGTTTATGAAGTTGGCAATGGCGAACATCGAATTTAGCACGGCGCTTCCGCTGAGCGTCGTATGCGGAAATCCTGCTACGCCATGGTACGTGTTCCGCCCCTGGTCTAAAATATGCACGCATCGAAAAGCCTTTTTAGGTTCCCGCCATTTCCGGCACCACTGAAGTGGGCTACCCGATGGTGGTTTTCCAGAAAGTACAGTGAAGCATGGCAATTTGGACCCTTGAACTTGTACGGAAATCCGCGGGTGGCCAACGCTTGAAGTTTTCGCAATTCATCCTCGTTTTTGACGACCACATTGCATCGAAATGTAGACAGTACCTCTAGTTAAGACGTCGACATTTTAGCCATAGCCCGAACTTAAGTAGATTTCAACTTGAGATCCACTGCATATATACCGTCTGGAATTGGGTGCGTAGACGAGTACTGTGGCCGCTTTCAGAGGATTCCCACAATCAAGTCCCTGTTACGTGCGGAGGGATGGAAGTGGTGAAAGAACAACTGGCGTCACAGTCAGCATACTGCACAGCAGAATGTCCATCGGCTGCGCCGGCTTTGGTGAGACAGGAAGCACAGCGCACTGACGGATGCCCTATGCTACTAGTAGCAGAAAAAAAATCGAGATCGAATCATTACATCAAGATCCAACTTGAAGTCTGCAAGCGCAGACTGTAGTTCGCAGAATCGGAGGCGAGATAAAAACCTGACCTCGAGTCGAGCGGGCTTTCGGCGAGCGAAGATATTTGACACAGCATTTTAAAGCCTTCCTAACATTGATATCAGAATCTTAGAACGACATCTTCCGTGTTCAACTGCCTGCAGCCGTTCATCCAGTCAGATTGATGTAGATTATAATGATTTTGTCTCAAGGGTAATTGGTGAAGTCTTGGTACTATGCAAAGTAAGTACAAACATCAATTCAGTCTCATGAAGTTCAACGGACTAAGTTCCTTCAACAAACGAGGTACGAGTTTCAATTGCGGAAGCGTCTGTCTAGGGGAGACCAGTAACACAACAGTCCGCAGATGGGCGCCACGCGCCAACAGGTCCTCCCCATCCCTCCTGCGTACCCTATTCATTGCTGCGCTCCGTGCCAGCACTAAAAGAATCCGTCCTGCCAACTGGTCCATGACCTGTTCCCGAATAGAATGTGTTCCCTGCTTATAATGTTGATTATGCCGCCACAATCTGCAAATGCGCGCCACGCGCGCCAACAGGTCGTCCCTATTCTTCCTCTGTACCCTCCCCCACTTATTGCTGCGCTCCGTGCCGGCACTAAAAAAATCCCTCCTGCCAACTGGTCCATGACCTGTTCCCGAATCGAACGCGTTCTCTGCTCACGGAAATTCTACTTGATAACAGTTTGCAGATGCGCACCAACGTCAATATGTCTTCCCTATCCCTCCTGCGTACCTTCCTTTATTCCCCATTTTTTTCTGGGTTATCCGGAGGTCAACTATTCGCACCGAGAAGTAAAGACGCCTCGCGACCGGCCCCCAAGTCAAACGGGCTCTCTGCTTGTAACTTTCAATTTACATCGTGTCCTCCTAGACTCATAACCACTCTGCCTTAGTGGTAGCAAGGTCCGGTTCAGGACATCGGTTCGAACCTGAACCGAACTGAACTGAACGCGAAGTTCAGGTTCAGGTTCAGCAGATCCTTGAACCTGAACCTAAAGTTCGGTTCAGCGTTCGGTCGGATAATGTTGCCTTTTTGGTTTTATGAACACTATCATAGATCTCGAGAAACCAATCTGGGATGCTTGATGAGATCTGTTCGCCTCGAAGGCATCGGTGCGTGTGCTGGATATGCAGGTGACTCGTTGGATGTATTGTGTCTTGAATGTGGGTCGCCGATCTCCGAGCTCCATGTCGTACGAGAGCACGGGGGGTACTCAGTCTAGTGCGCACAAGTTAACCTTGATTGACTACAACTAATGTCTACCGCCGATTCCAAAGAGTTAATGGTACAGTCGAACATCTCATAACGCATAACATCGGGACGCCCCTCAGACCTATGCATTATGAGCTGTTATGCACTATCAAGTGGTATTTCTACGTTAATCTTGAGCTACGCTTGTGTTGTTTGGGCGTCTGGCTACCAATTTTCCAGGTCCGCATGCTCTTCTGATAACCCCTGACCAAGGGGCCATGAGAACCTCCCCCACGATGTACTATCCCTGGTCCCACTCTGCTATGGCGAACGCTGCAGACCCACCATCCATTTCCGGTGGCCGGCCTCGAATCAACTTCG
Organism: Mycena sp. CBHHK59/15; assembly: GCA_029204085.1. Lineage (NCBI taxonomy): Eukaryota > Fungi > Basidiomycota > Agaricomycetes > Agaricales > Mycenaceae > Mycena > Mycena sp. CBHHK59/15. Next base: position 36,828 of record JARGXW010000086.1, read on the forward strand.
GACGGCCTGCACTCCACCGTGCACCGTAACAAATGAGAACGATTATGAAGCTGGTGTCACTTCCGAAATATCTTGTACGTTGCGCAGTTCAATCCAACAAACTGTTTCCGATGCATGGCTGACCTTGTTTCTTTCCGGAAAATGTTGGTCAACCTATGTTCGCGAATTTTCTTTTGGAACCAATTAACATTTCGAAGCACATTCGTGAGCTTCTCGATCTATCGCGCAGTCCGCTGTCACTCCGAAGATTGTTATCACTGGGGGCAGTCAAAGTGCCAGTTATATTTTCGTAGCGAAGCGAAGAGCCTCATTTTCGTCTTGTGCAGCCCTGCTGATTCTGGCTGCCGCTGTCTTACTCTCCACCGATGGGAAACTCACATTTCCACGACGTCGGACTGTCTCTATCAGGTGCAGCGTTACATTCTCACACGGTTACAACGCCTCCCCCATTCATTATAGATCTAGAGGGCGGAGGTGATTATCGTGGCTATCCTAAGGCGAGGAATGGAACACTCCCAGAGAATAGTATCCCTCGACACACAATGGAGCCTGGCCATTCCCGGGCAGATGGCATATATCCCGGCATTAATCAAGAACTATGTTTATCCGTCGTCAAAGACCTCGCAGGGCCCAGGCTATGTTTTGGTGCGCCACTCGACCCCAATGACAAGTCATTGGTTCGGTATTGAATAACAGAAGAGTCGGTCCGAAGATATACCGTTTGATTACCTTCCATTCAAGGTAATTTTAGGAAATCGAACTATCAAGACTTGACTTGGGACAGGTGTCATCAAACTTGGGCAAGAGGGCGGACGTTGAAGCGGATTCGCCTGTGCGGGATTGGCTGAACGAAATCACAGTGACACTTTTGCTCGCACTGTCCGCAATCCCCTTATCTATCATAGCTGGCACCGTGGCCGACTTCAGTTGGTAACAGGATCCGGGATTGTTGTGTATCGTCGAAACGGTACTTAAGTGCCGTCCTTTCTGCCCTCTGAGTTTTAGATCCCACCACGAAGCATGTCCACCACTACTACGGACGAGATCCTCCTCTCCTTCGGCGAACTTATGTATCGCGACAACGTTCCCCACAGTGTCGGCTTTGTTTTTTATGGTGTCCACTGCCCATATTGTCGTGCACATGCCATTTCTCTGACATCGTTTCGCCACAGGCATTTACTTCGTCTTCTTCTGTGTCTACCTATGGTGCACCATGTACATTGCCTAACATTTGATGAGGCTGCCCTTTCTGATGACTGCAATCACTGGCAGGCACCATTCCGCCAAGCAACTTGCCTCCAAAATTCTATTGGCATCAATGCTCCTCCTCTTTGTCTCGTCCACGGCGCAATTCGTGGGCGACATGATCCTCAACGTCGAGCAGATCCGTGGATACCTGATGTGGACCGACGTCCCGCTGGCCGATCGGCGGGGTCTGTGGCTCCAAAAATACGAGCCGGCCTACGTCCTTGAGAAATGGCCAACGTTAAATGTGCGTGCGTACGGTGTTCTGCTCCTACGCTAATCTAATGCTCCAATTCCCGGATAGTTCATGATTTCTGACTTGATAGTTATTTGGCGTGCCTCGGTGATGTATTCCCGACGCCGATGGTGGCAAGTCGCGTTGTGGACTGTCGCCTTCGCTGATGTTGGTATGTCTACTTATTTACCGCGCCGTCGTTTTTTGTCGTGAATCTTCTATCAAATCCTTGAAATTGATATTACATCCTAGTAATATGGGCGTACGCATTCGCTCTCACGAGTCGTGACGCCGAGCAACGGAGTCGAAACCCCACCATCGACCAAAACCTGGTCACCGTCAGCCTCTTCATCTCGCTCGGCACGAATCTTCTCGGCACCGGCGTCATGGCTGTAAAAGGCTGGTTCGTATACTCCTCCCGCCTCCAGTTGACATGTGCGCAGAAGAATCTGATACCCATACTCATATTGGCAGGAGACACAGAAGACTGATGGCACAGATGTCGTTTGTGGAATGGAAGGGTGAGGTCACACGCATCCTGCTCCTACTCGTGGAAACGGGCGCAATCTGGGCTGTCATACAGGTTCGCTGAGTCCCACACACCCAAACAAAGAGCACGATTTACCAACCACCTTCAACCCCAGCTTGTGGTCTGCATCCTGCTGCAGATTGATAAAGTCGCCCTTACCCCTTTCGATCTCGCAACTGCTGTAATTCAGAAAGCCGAGATTTATCTTGCGGTACGATGGCTTCGTAGCAAGTTCGAATTTTGGGTCGCTGATTACAGATGATGCTCGCAGGCTATCCTCCCGACCGCAACGGTTATAATCGTGCGCCTCCACAGATCCTTCGAATCCACGTTGGACCCCGGCGATTTCGGTACGCCAGGCCGTAACCACACGTCTTCGACGATTCGCTTCGAGAGCCCTGCCGGCACCAAAGGAAGCGTTCCGATGGGCACCTCAACGGTTCAGTTCTCATCAGTTCAGTTATCAACGGGTGGGGAGCCTGGTGGAGGGATTCTTCAGCCGAAGAGCGAAGAAATGGTTTGAAGATAGAGTTAATGTATCATTTTCCCCAATGTCTGTGTTGTACTTGTGTTGTACATACCTCGAATGAGCGATCATTTTGCAATTGTTGATTCGAAATTGGAGAACCAAACTCAATTGAACGGCATATCCCGTGCGTTTTTTTGTTTTTGTTTTTGTGCGCACAAACGCTCTTGACAAGACTCAAAATTCAACTTAATGATCACGTGGTCATCGTCCTCGTGTCAATAAAGCGACCAACAGACTCGACACGTCAAAAAGCCCTTCTGCCTTATCGACCGCAGACTTTCCGGCCCTCACCCCAAGCATGCAGCATTCTATACCCAGGTCCCAAACTCGAGGGCTTTTGGGCATTGAGCCAACATTCGCGACCTTGATGATATATATGACCATGGTGCCTAGATTGAGTTTTTGAGACACTTATAGGGCTTTCCATCCTGGTTTATACCATCTGTTAAATTTAGTCCCTGGGTGGGCACGGTTGGGGGATTCTGCGGAACTTAGTGCACCTGGCAGGTTGCGGCAGCCATTTTCAACACGGATATTACAGCCGGTTCAATCGGTTTTGCAATACAATGTACTACATGCTGCATGTCGAAACTGAACAAAGAAAGCAAGACGAGATGAGACCCAAACACAGGACGTTAGATGAAGCTGCTAGGCCATGACCACCGAGTTGATCAAGCCCTCCCTCGAATCCAAGTCCTCCTAGGCAGTGAATACATATCGACACTGGTGGTGGACACATGTTAGACTAACACAAGTGTAGGTACCTGTGCCTTCGGCACGTAACACGCAATGCTTAATCTCAGAGGTTGGTGGCGCTTTGCACCTTGGGTTACCCGTGGCATAGGTACCCGTGCCTTTGGCAAGTAACACGCAATGTTTAATGTCACAGTTTGGCGGTCTTTGCGCCTTGAGTTACCTGTGGCGTAGGCACCCGTGCCTTCAGCATGTAACATGCAAAGCTTAATGTCAGAGGTAGGTGGTGCTTTGCGCCTGGAGGTTAGCCATGGCGGCGCTTTGCACCGTGAGCCACTTGTGAGGGTGCTTTGCACCAGTGCTGACATGCCGAAGGCATGTGGTTCTGTCACACATCACGGTGCTTTGCGCCGTGAGCCGATGACGCGTGATGGCACTTTGCACCTAAAATGCCTTCAGCAGAAACTTGAAAACCTGTGTCACATTCATCACGCGGAGAATGCCTTCGGCATTCTCCGGCAAGTGGTGGCGCTTTGCACCAGTCACACGCATATCATGTTTCACATCACCTGGTTTCCTGTCAAGTGGCTGTGCCATAGTCTCTTAATATATAGGACAAGTGTAGGAACCCGTGCCTTCGGCACGTAACACGCACAGGCTTAATCTCAGTATTTTGGTTTTTGAATATTATAACTAAAAGATTTTACACAAAGAGATGATGTATTTATATAGTCGAAAAAAAAGAGGCAAAGTAACTGTGATTTTCATTAGATAATTTATGACAAAAGTACAAAGACATACCAAATAATCAAAGGAGAACCTCAGGGTATACAATGTTCTTGGTCAGTGTGGTATTATGAGTTCCTTTGAAGAGTACTTTGATCCGTTGACTGGAAGTGGAACGGGAAAGGGCAACATAGAGCTGTCCATGGGCAAAGACATCTGTGCGAAGATCCAAGCCAACATGTTTCACTGACTGGCCTTGTGCTTTGTTTATGGTCATGCAAAAGGCAAGACGAACTGGAACCTGCCGGCGTCTCATAGCAAATGGAATCTCCTCAGCAGAGGGAGTGATGGTGATGTGAGGAATAAATGCAGTTTTGCCATGATGTTCTCCACCAATGAGTCGAATCTCTATGACATGTGGGGATATTTTGGTGACTATGCCACGGGAACCATTGCAGAGACCATTTGCAGGATCCAAATTCCGAAGGACCATGATGGGGCATCCAACTTTCAACACCAATTTAGAGAGAGGTAGGCCAGATGCCTTGATTGAGTTGAGATACTCAATAGGATATTCAAAGCCATTGTCAACTCCCTCTTCTATCACCTGAGAATCTGCACTGTGAAGAACAACTGCCTCGCCAGGCATCTTGTCAAGCAGCATTTGATTGATCTCGTCCACATCATCATTGCGTGCTGACAGAATGGTGCGTTCCAGGAAGTATTGGTCATGCTGTTGGTCTGCAGGGAGAGTGGAGATGCCAGGGTAGAGAGTGTTCAGAAGGCAGTCAGCTGTGTTCTGTGGCAGTTTCATGGAGTCAGGAAGCTTTATGTTTTGGGCAGGATCAATATTTCGACCATTCCCAACATCCAGGAGCCATTTAGCAAATCCTTCTCTTCTTGTGGAGCATTTGGCCCACCAAGACGCATATTTTGGGTCAGATGCAGCTGATGGACCTTTTGCCACAACAAAGAGCGCTGAAGACAGAGGCCAACAATCTGTTCTCGTCCACCCTTCAGAACCACAGGCAGAACCTGCTTGAAATCTCCACCATATACCACAGTGGTACCTCCATAGGGACGGTTATCATTGTGGATGTCCTGCATTGTCTTGTCAACAGCTTTAGGTGCACGACGGTCCTGCATTGGAACTTCATCCCAGATGACCAAACCAACCTGCCGAAGAAGATCTGCAACCAAGGAATTTTTTTTGATATTGCAGAGAATGCCTTCCCAAAGCAAAATGGGAATCTTGAATCTGGAGTGAGAAGTCCGACCTCCTAGGAGTAGCAGTGCAGCAATCCCAGAAGATGCCACACACAGGACAATAATCCCCTGACTCCTCAATGCATAACAGAGGGTGTTATAGACATATGTCTTCCCAGTCCCCCAGCACCTTGCAAGAAAAAGAGCTTTGGGTCATTGTTGAGAACTGAGTCCATGATTGTGTCAAAAGCTGCTCGTTGTTCAGCATTGAGGCCATCAATGCGAGGTTGTGCTAGATTGTGCTGCTCCTGTATGTTATATGCAAGCTGCTCAGCAATGAGTGGTTCTGATTCATCTGATCCCAGTCTTCAACTGGCTGTGGCATAGGAGGGAAATTTGAGAGTTCTTTCCCTGATCCACGCAGGATCTGCTCCAGAAGATAAAGACCATAGTCATAGATCTGATGTGGGGAGGGTTGGGAAAGCCCTTATTAATGAGCTTGTGCTGAATGTCATCGCAGATGTTCTCCTTGAAATGATCCCAAAGGGCTACAGGATCCTTCAGAGGCCAGTTCTCTTTGAGAATAGTGGCAAACAGCTGTCGAAGCTGATGGCCAGTCTGCATGACAGCAGCTTCCTCCAAGCACTGTTGCCACTCATTGTCATCCTGCAGTAGACCACGTGCTAGACATGCTGCCTGAAATGTTGGGTGCACCACACCCTCAACTGTGCGTAGATTCACAAATGATGTTGGACCTTTGACAACAGTCAGAAGAAGTAGAAGATAGAACCGTTCCCCAGCTGTAGGCCCGGCATAATAGATGCGACCAATGGCAAACCCTTGCTGTCTGAGCTTCCACACCTGTTTTGTTTTGTTTGTTTCCCAGACAAAGTGTTGAGGGAATTCTTGGTACAGATGTGTACATGCGCCAGGAAGGTTTCCAGCATTGGCTTTGAAGAAAGCAGTCAAGGTAGTGTCTTTGGTTGCTGCCCTTTCAAGAATTTCCTGGGGATCCGCATCCTCATCAAAGACTACACCTTGCTGATCAGGGAGGTGAATCTGCAGTCGAACCACAGTAGGTGTTTCTGCATGCATTTGATATCTCAGAAGTCGCCAGACAGCCTCAGGAGCAGAGATGTATCTGCTGTCCAGATGAAGCTGAATTTCATCTTTCTCATTTGCAACCTCCAGAGTGCCACGATCATGTCCTTTGTAGACATACTTGTTGATGTATTTTGTGGCCTGCAAGACAATTCAAAGTCAACAATGAGATTTTCGGTCTAGTAGAATTACATACCCTGATTGAAATGCAGCATTCCAGATTGATGTGGCATAGAAATTCCAGAATTAATCGAGGAGAATGGGGCACAACCCATCGATTATCAATTTTTTGGCCTTTTGTATTGATGAAGTGTCGACCATTATCTGGGCGAGCATATATAGTATAGCCATTCTCAGCCAACTGAGTGTGCTCCTGGAATGGCTTTGGATAGCCTTTTGAGCATTTTCCATCCTTCATGCATGGTGCATTGGGATTCTGGGCACCACATGGGTTATGAACCATGAGTCTTTTCACCAACTCAAAGAGCTTTGGGTGTGTTTCAGGATCAGGGAGCTGAGCAGACACAACCCGATCAATGTCTTCAGCATTTTTCAGCCGAGCTTCAGGGGTCAGGAAAATCAAGATATGTATGTGGGGGAGTCCGCGCTTCTGAAACTCGATAGTGTAGACCACGCCTGCACATTTGCCAAAATGTCCTTTCTTGATAGCTTTGAGTAGGATCCTGACTTTTTCTCGGAATGCTCGTGCAACCAAATCTGGTCGATCAGCTGGCTGCTGGCCAGGAAGCAGAGCATCTTTGATTTCTGGCCAGTTGGCATCAGCAGTCATGGTCATGAACCAATCAGGCTTTCCATTGTAGCGAGCTATTGCCAAAGAGTCTTGATATAGCTGGAACATGAACCGAGAACCACCAATGTAGGAAGATGGCAAGATGAACCGTTGGCCGACATCCCCCAAAATGGCAGCTGCATCATTTGCAACAGCATCAACCAAACCCTGGTACATGTCAACTCTGAGCTTCTTCTGGTTATTCTTGTACCAAGTCAAACGGCTCTGATCTGTGGCAGCCCATGCATCAACAATCCACTTCTGCAAGAGTTTCCCAGCCTGAAAAATGTGGACAGAGTCTGTGGCCCGTTGGTGGAGACGATATGCATAGTACTCCAGAAGAGAAATTGTTTTGCGTGTTTTGGGTTGATTATTTGCTTCCTCTCCTGGCTCACGCTCCTCTTCACTCTCTTCTGCAGCTCCACCATCCACCAAGTTCAGGGGGAGTCCTGGATGCCATCCATTTTCTCCATAGGGAAACAGCAAGACATAGAGCATGGGTTGATAGCCTGGACTTGTTTCATAGATGCGACGTAAAGGACCATGTCTGTAGTGAACAATAAGGTCTCGATAGTCTGGAGGGTTTGATCCATCCCCAGGCAGAATAACAGCAACTTCATCAGCTGTAGGAGCATTGTAGCGCCGTTGATCAGTGTTCTTTTGGCATGCAATAACAGCAAAAATTTCATCTCTCAAATTAGGATGAGCAGTATGCTGTTCCTGAAGTCTTTCAAATGCTGTTTTGTGACCTTGACATATGCATGATGCTGTTGTAATACAGCATCTATGATTCCCATGACCTCAGCCTTAAGACCCTGCATGTTGTTGTGGCCCTGATTTCGCCGCAGACGTGCAGCATTTGCATCCTCAGTAGAATAGAAATAGAGCTGGGCATAGATTGGGTCTTGCCCTGGTTCTGGAAGCAAAGAGCCGACTTTATGGTATAGTGCTCCTTGAATTTTGAAAACATATGGGGCATTCCACCACCCTGAACAGTTTTATCCACAGTGACACCCAGTGAAGCCAGAGCAAAAGCAGCATTGTAAGATCGGATGTTATCCAGAAAGTGCTTTGAGTGGAGGCTTGTTCCATCAAAAAGCTCCAAGAGATCTCTGGGAGGTGCACGAACATGAGGCAACTGAATCTTTCCATCTAAACAACATGTGCCAAAGCGAAGGTTATCAGCTGTGGACTTGGACAGCTGTTCTGTCTTCCAGTGAAGCGCTCCACACTTTGGGCATATGAGATCCATAGAGCCAAGATGCACAGGAGTGATGGTGGCCTCTATGACTGGACGGAAATATTTTGGAAGATTTGCTATTGGCACAAATTGAGGAAAAGGTGGAGAAGGTGGAGGGTCTGGATAATCCTGAGGCACTTGTGGCTGAGGCATCTGTGGCTGAGGCACCTGTGGCTCAGGCTGCTGTGGAATCTGTGGAATAGGTGCCTGCTGCTGGTAATGTGGTACAGGTTGAAACACTTGAGGTTCATTCAGCTCAGCCAAGCGTGCTTGAATCCCAGCTCCAGTATTGGGAATTAACCTTGGTGGAGGCTCAGCAGGGAGAAATGGCTGAGGAGCCTGCCGCTGGCGATATGGTACAGGCTGAAAAGCTTGGGGTACATTAAGCTCAGCCAACCGTGCTCGAATCCCAGCTCCAGTATTGGGAATTATGATTGGAGGAGGCTCAACAGGGGGAAATTGCTGAGGAAGTCCTGGCTGAAATATTTGTGGCACATTCAACTGAGGCAAATGTGCTTGCATTCCAGCCCTAGTATTAGGAGTTAATACTGGCCCTGTGGAGGTGGGAAATCTGGAATTTCTCGTTGTTGTGCCCTCAAGGCTAGCAGATGCTCCAGCATTTCAGCTCTATTATTATTTGGAGGTGCAACATTATCCCTTTGTGGGGGAAGTGGATCTGGTTGCCTGAAATTTCCAGGCACAGGCTGGAATGGACGGGAACATCTAAGTGAGCTATATGATCCTGGATTGCAGCAATCGTGTTGGGAGTTAGACGCTGTATTGCATATGCAGGTCCTCCACCAAAAACATCACCCTGAGGAGGTTGAGCTGCACCCCTTGGCAGAGGCTGTGACAGCCGAGTGGACGGTGGCGTTGGGGGCTATCAAGAACACGATTATCTCGCTCTTGGCTCTGAGCAGCTATGCGAGCACGCTGTGGAGTGTTGGGAGGAGTGTTTGGATCCCTAGATACAATTAAAAGAAATTAAGATCACATTTGGAATTTACCTACATTGAAGCAATGGAGAGGAAAGGTAGCAGAAGAAAAACTATAAAGCAGGAAAAGGCCTGAAATTATCAAAATGAGAGGTGATTTGAAGATAGGAATATATCTGAATTTACCATGCACAAAACAGGGGGTAACAGGGTCAGTGACTCAGACAGTATCAGGTCAGGCTAAGAAAAGAGAAATGATAAGACAGAAACTGTGTAAACCATGTTTTTTACACACCTGACAGAGTGGGAGGTGTCTGCACATATAACACTTCAAACAACTGTGCAGAATAGTTGGATATATATATAGCAGGGGTCAGGTTCAGGCTAAAAAAAACGAAATAATGAGACAGAAAATGAGCAGACAATTTTTTTTACACACTGGGCAATGAGCACCAAAAATTGAGAATATTCCAGTGGTTATAGGGGTAGATGACTGAGAGAGGCAAGAAAACAGAAAGAATGAGGCAGAAACAGGGTGTACCAACTGTTTTGCACACCTGGGCAATGAGCAGGGAGGAGAGAGAGAAAGAGCCTCAAGGCAACAGCATGTACATGCTGTCACACTGAGACCGGTCACTTGGAGAATGCCTTTGGCATCCTCCGGCACGCTGGCAGCGCTTCGCGCCGCAAGCCAGTCATGTACATATCACGTTTTAGTCACGTGGTTCGTCACACAGTGGCACTGCCAGTGGCTGTGTCACTGTCTCTTAATATATAGGATATATAGGATGGGCACCGGCAATTGACGGTTCCCAGCCATGCTATTTGTCCTTGTTTGTTCTCACTAAGAGATCGTACAACGTGTCTTTCTTCCTTTCCCCACCATCTCCCCCATTCTCCCACTCGACCTATGCACGACAGCCAGTTTCCACCCTCATTGCATCAAGACACTTCTTTCCAACACATTCCTGGCTTCAATCTTCCTTCCTTCTTCTGCACCACAGTCATCTCAAGTGCCACGTCATCAATCAGCTGCCCACAGCATATCGTTCTCATCGTCCAATGCCCTCTGTCTTCACAGCCCTCCCCTTTGGGTATCCATCTCACCCACAAGGGGTTTCTCACTCTCTTATCGTCCGGCTGTCTATTCAAATACAATCAATCTTGTCGTTCCAAATGCCATACCATCAGAGTGGCCGATTCTTTTTCCCGGGCTGCTCTGTTTCCCCTCGTTCTCCATTGGCCCTGTCCATCTGAAGATTATCAAGTCCATCAAGCCACAAGCGTGCAAGATTTATTTCAAGACTTCAATACTTCCAGTCTATACGGCCGCAACATTTATTATTTCAAAACTTCAACCCCCCCTCAAGTCTTGTTGCGCAACCAAAGGATTTGATTCCTCAACTTTTCTCAAAATTGAAGAGTGTTCGTTGGTTGGTCCCCATTTGTTTTTTTTGTACACTCGCCACAGTGCTGATTGTTTCCTGCAGTTCGTGTATGTCTATTAGATGGGCTGATGGCCTGGTCTGTATGGCACATACAATACGATTAGTTGGTTCACGAAGCGGAACTTGCCTCCGAGATCCCGTTTATGGAACGTACTTTTAGCACGACAAGACATCATCGACAAATGTTCTATGCACCTTATTGTCTCTTATTGCTTTGTGCAAGTCCTTGGAACGAAACACAATGTTGATCTGATATTGTCACCCTATTGCGTATATACGGTAGAATGAGACGTTGTATCTTGGGAATTGCTCTTGGTGTGAACCAGATATCTCTAATGTATGACAAGGGTTGGAGAAAAAGATTTTGAAGCGGACACTTTCAACTTCGGCGCAGTTTAGCGCTAGCAACCAATTTCGCCCGCAAGGTGCCTATAATGTTCCATTGTTGCAAGGCACATTTTGAAACACCTGTCCCAAAACTCAGACATGCACCGTCACGAGAATAGCCTGGGAAAAGCTACAACCAAGGAATTATTGAGTTTTAATATGAATGGGATAATGACTTCGCTGGGAATCACCTGGAATGTTGCGGGCTGGAGTTGACTGTAGTTCTGAGCACGTTGCTTGTCATTGTTGAGATGTACCGGCGAACACCGAGCACAGGCTGCTAACTGAATGAGGCTGTGTTGAAGTTAGGGACCTAACGAAAACTTGACGAAAACAAGTATAAGGACACCTCAAACCACTGGGATTTTTGGATATTCGGAATCGGGGATGAAATTACGGTTCGTTAGGTATCCCAAAACCATTCAAACCAATGCTCATTGGAGGGGTATACACAACTTCACCGAAAGGCCTACCAAAACCTCCAAATCAGGACCCCAGATACTAGATCGGCTACCACTCGTGGGTCATCAGGAAAAAGCTCTTTTGGTAATTTACCCAAAATTAACTTCCCCTCAGAAAATTCTGGCTAATTCCCCCAAATTTACCTTTATTAGCTAGGTTAGTTATATTTGTATCTACTCCACTGAGTATCTGCCATGTAAAATATGCACAAGACACTCCAAGGAGTGTTTTATTGTGGTATAGTACTATAGTTCCATATCTACTTTAAAGACTCATAGGGTGAGCAACTGATGAAACCACACATTTTTTGGGATCCTGCATGGGCGACCTCAAGCACGCATGATGCCGGCCCTAACGTGCATGTGCCGAGAAAAGTGATTGGATGACAACAGGTATCAACAAATACACACACTTTCTTCCTTTCCTTTCCTCCTTCTGCTCCCTATGTCTTACAACTATATGACACAAGACTGGCGCAGGTATTCAATTCAGCTCCCTGATGCATGCTGATGTCTCCTGCACAGGTAGCAACTGTTTCCTGAGTGCAAGACCCCATCTGCGCACCCCAGCTAGTGTTGCCCAAGGCCCGGCTTCAAGCCCTAGGCCTGCCAGGCCAGGCCCTGAGAAGCCCAAGCCGGGCCAGGCCCTACAGCAGGCTTGGGCTTCAAAATCTGAAGCCCAGGCCGGGCCCAGCAGGCCCGGGCCTGGCTGCCTACCCAAATGTCTTCAAAGTCCAGTTTGCTGTGATGGAATGGCTGCTGGAGGACTTTTTCTGCTACATTTCTGCTTGCAGAGATCGTTCCGCTAAGGTTTAACACGACCCCCGGATCAGTTCAGCACGTGGCACAAACACGCACACATACCCGCTCGTGGCCCAAACAAGCAGTCAGCCGCCAGGAACCTCGACACAGGAAGTAAATCCCGACTTCAAGAGGTGCTAGGATGCTAAACAACACTCATATTGGGTCTAATTCCATTTGTGGCGCCGAAAAAACACACACAAGCAGGACCTTTAAAATTACCTTGGAAGCCCCGGCCTAGGCCTGAGGCCAGGGCTTGAAGCCCTCCTACAGGGCTTGGGCTTGGGCTTTGAAAATAGTAAGCCCAAGCCCTGTCAGGCCGGGCCCTGGGCAACACTAACCCCAGTGCAGTCGCCATCACTCGTTGGCATGCAGATCCAATGTGAGTCGGGGCCGTGCCGACACCTATGGCTTGGTGCGGCTCCTGGACACAGGTCACCTGGCTCATTTGGGACGAGACGACGTGACCAATGGGCCAACGTGTGTTCCGTGATTTCGACTCCTACACACATGCTGACTTTGTCCCTACAGCTTGGCCCGGTGATGGGGTGGCATGCGGAAGACTCTATGGCTGCTGTGGGTGGCTGCACAGCACTCCGCATGCTGGATGCAGGTGCACTCGCCAATGCAAGATGGCACAGGTTGGTGCTGCAGCAGCACATCCCCAGCACAAGTAAACATGTGGATTCGATGTGATTGGGTGGCGGGCAGTGGATTTGGGATGCCAAGGTGAGTTCTTTGGTGATTCGGTTCCCATACATATACTGATGTCTCCCATGCAACTTGGCCCGAGCAACGAGTTGGCACGCGGGCATTGGGCTGCAGCGAAAGAGCAGGCACATCCGCACGCTGCACCACACCCACACCGGATGCAGGTGCTGTCGCCCTGCGAAGACGGATCGGATGTGACGCTGGGGCTGCACGCTCCCCAGAATGGGGATCGACACCACTGTCCCGATGCAAAGGTGCATACTTCGGTCCAGCTCCTGTACACGTGCTGACATCTCCCAGATAGGTGACGAGTAAGACCACGTCCACGGCCTGCGTGGGCCTCCACCACGGTGCCCATGGCGCGGTGTATGGTGTGACTGACCCACACGTCTTTGGGAAGACGAGGCGGGGGCTGGGCTGCACATAGTCACTTGCCGTTCCACACAATTGGCACCCGGAAAGTTGGGGTGCCATGCCTGGGGCCGATTGGCTGTGCAGACTCCAGATTTGTCCACCTGCTGACTGCGTGTGCAAGGCCTCAGTGAGTCTGCACCCCAACTCGGACACACAAGTTCACTGACGACAATCCCATGCAGTCAGGTCTACACCCCCTCCCCATCCCCAATGACAACCACGATGACCGACCTTGACAGCGGTGCCTACATGCATCGTGCGTCACACTGTGCGCAGACCTGGGCCCAGGTGACTTGCGCTCCCCCGGCCTCTTCTGCTTGAGCACGATTCAGCAGGCAGTCGCTGGCCACAGGTGGGTTAGTAGTGTTTTGGTATCGTCGTGTTCTGGTCTTTGTAGCATTTGTTGTCTAGTGCCTGCCTGTAGTACAAACCCTCTGCCTGCAAGGGTAGGGAACGCAGTGAGTTGCAGTGTGAAATTTGAAAAAATGGCTACTGTGTAAATGCCAAAATGATGATAGATCATAAGCCCCGAGGTTGAAGTTCAAGGACTTTCTAGATAGACTTCTCGTTGAATCTATCTTGATTCTGGGATTCCTTGAGGGACATGATCAACAAAATTAAGAGAGAGATACCACACAGCATCCGGTGAACAAGAACTTGAAAATGCAGTGACACAAGTGCATCATGGCACTATGATATGGAGGCCCTTGTTTAATTGTTCCGAGTAGAATGAGAGGTTCGTATGGCCAACAAGTGACTGCGATGCTGGGAGGCTATACGGCACAAGGGACGGATTAGACATTCCGACATCCATTAAGATCGGCCAGAAACAGAAACAAAACTTGAATTTCGGAAGACCGTGAATGTCACTCAAACTAGAGCCTTGAAATAGCTTCCATTGGAAGACAGTGATCAACCATAAAGCTCAGTCGTGATATCTTCGACTCAACAAGTAAAGAGGCTAATGAAACGTGTTTGTCTATATATGTTTCAGTCTATGGGCAGTTAACACGCAATTTACCAAGGCGTTAAAAAAAGAACTACAACAACCGTCGGCCACGGGTCAAAAGAACAACTACGACAATAAACATGCCACTCCCAAAGCTCATCAACGGTAAAAATTTGGATAGTTGGGACACGATCATGGGGACTAGTCGCACAGGCAAATCGAGTCGAAAGCCCCCTGCGGCGGATGCCCAACATGCGGGGTCCACTCGGGGCGTTCGATACTCTCTGGGACTCATCCCAGCGATGGAGGCTTTAGGACACTACACAACTCCTCGTAGTCTGTCATTCCGGATGTATTAGGTATTAAAGGTTCACAGGCATTAATATCACATACCGTGAGCTTTGCGTTCCGAATCTGTGGCATTCCATTGCACCGCAACCTCAGTACTTTCGGCAACGCAAGAGAAGCAGGACATAATTTCGGGTGCACGTCCGCACATACAGATAACGGCGTCACCACAATTCTAAAACTAAGTTATTTCCTAGAAATAGGACACCAATAGGACAAGATACGCGCGTCCTGAAGAAGTCCAAGTGGCGTACATATCAAGAGGCACTGTCGAAATGTCCATTAAACCACTGGGCGGATTAGCGATGGATAAAAACGATAAAAGGAGTGACCTCGGTGGGCAATGGCGGCAGGGTGATGTTGGACCGACACGGGGACGAAACATGGTGATTCTGGACGGGGAGTCGAGCAGGGACCGTCTCCGATAAATAGAGAGTGGGATCATCGACGTGGATGCTGTTGAGCTCCCTATGTGGCAAATCCATTGCACGCATACCGATGCAGACCGCGGCGAAAATTTGGATGGAGGACCTCATGAATATTGCAGGAGAGCGTATGGACAAAGGACCAGGACAGGTGGTTCGGTGATTATGGCAATTACATATGCCGCACACTGGATCCAAAGACGGAGAATTGTGGCCACAGACGCAACATCACAGTTACATCAATTTCAAAGCCTTATAAGTTATGCACTTTACCCTATTTATATTTTAGTGACATTTTCCTGCCATTGTGTCGGCCCTCCAGTTCCGAGTGCGTGGACGTGGCCGAGGAATGCATGGAGTATGGGTCAAAGCCCTCGCCAAGCGGGCTCTAATCAAGCTCGGACTAGTCTCTCTTGACAGACGCTTCAGCAATTCTAACTCGTTCCTCGTGTGCTGAAAGCTTGGACAGCCAAGGATGTTAATGGTCACGTGGAATTTTGATGTCCGACTGATGCGATCAACAAATCAACCATTGTCCTGCCTCAGCGCTGCCGCCTTTGTTCTCCTCGTGAATCGCTTAAATACGCCGGTATGGCCTCGAGTTTTCCCTTTGACTGCTCCCTGATATTTTGACCGTCATGCACCCAGAACTCGCCCCAGTTGCGTTCATCGCCGCCTTCTCCTTAACCCTCCCTTTGCCATGGCACTGGCGTGCCCGCAACGTGGCCACGCTCTCCATTATCTTCTGGCTGTTCTTCTCCAACCTTATTTTTGCTATCGACGCTGTTATATGGGCCGACAGTATCGACATCGTAGGGCTCGTCTGGTGTGATATTTGTGCGTCTCTTTACCGCAGACCTCGGCGGATCGCTGACGCTCTTTGACAGCTACCAAGTTCATGGTCGGGGCCAACTTCGCACTCCCTGCTGCCTGTCTTTGCATATGTATTCACCTTGAGCAAGTCTCGTCCGTGCGCGTTGTGAGATCAAGCCCTGCGGACAAGAGGCGCCGCCAGATATTCGAAGCGCTCATGTGCTTTGGCCTACCTCTTCTCTTTATGGCTCTTCGTAAGTTGTTGCTCCTCCTCCCGCGCGTCTCTTGCTCACATATATATAGATTACATCGTTCAAGGCCATCGTTTCGACATCATAGAAGACTATGGCTGTCGTCCTTCGACTTATTTTTCCATTCCCGCAATCTTCCTTGTCTGGATCCCTCCTATGATCATGGCTACGGCGTCCCTGGTATATGCTGGTGCGCATCCATTAGCCATCAGACGTAGCGTACGAGCTCATCCTACTTTTCAGGCCTCGCTTTGCGACACTTCATCCAACGCCGCATCACCTTCGCGGCTCATCTTGACGCTACACATTCCGCCTTGACAACCTCCCGCTATCTTCGCCTTATGCTAATGTCGGTCCTCCAAATGATCTGGTCGATCAGTCTCACGATCTTCACGCTGTGGTTCACGACGGTCTCCATTCCGATCCGGACCTGGACGACATGGGCAGACGTGCACTCCAATTTCTCCCGTGTTGACCAGTACCCACTTCTTTTTACCCCCGAAATCATCCTGTCGGGCTATTACGCTCTTTGGTGGACCATTCCAGCGTCCACTTTCATTTTTGTTGCGTTTTTCGCCTTTGGCCACGATGCTCTTGCCGAGTACAAGAAGTGCTTCCTCTGGTTCCGCCGCCGTGTCCTTCGCCAGAGTGTGCACGGAGAGTCGTCCACCAAAGGCTTTGGATCACTTGTTTCCTCTAAGTACGTCGTTTTTCCTCCCGCCCTCACGGCTTTGCTGACGATTTCCATCGATAGGCCTCAGCGTGACGGACCGATCTTCCTTGCGAGCTTCGGCGACAAGGCCAAGCCTACGACGTCCACCACGTCCGCAGGCCTGCCTGCCTATCCCCTCCCTGCACCTCCTTCTCCATCGAAATATCGCTCGCATCTTGATGAAACCGATTACGATTCAAGATCGGAGTTGTCTTCGACCATTGGCCCATCGCTCTCGTACCACGGGCGGAGCGTCGTAGCTCTGCCTGCATGCGATTCAACGCCTTCTACCCCCTCCACCCGTGCCTCCCATCCTCCAATATTCCCGGACTCACCGAGTCCACGAAATCTTACTGGGTCCGGAACCCCTTCGCCACGGCCCTTCACGTATCCCTCGTTCGACGCATCGCATCGAGGCATTCCTTTGAACCACGCTGTATAACTGCTATGTCTTTCTGCTATCCTCGTTCACGTTCTTTACGTCCATCGTATACGATTTTTGCCCTCTCAATGTAGCGGCCCACTACTCCTTACTGTATCAATTATACCTCATTTACAAACGCATCCTGCGGAGAATAAAAATATTAGAGTTCGAACATTGCCGCGGAGTTTGAATCCTTGATCCGACAAATACGAAAACGACCACTGTGCTTTACCCTGCCTAAACTATTATCCATAGAGTGACATAGACCTATCCATTGTTCACGTTCGTAAATATCGTGATGCCGCTTTGAGCTCCACCGGGTCTATTTCATGTCCTATTGTGGTCAGTAGATTTCAAACTCCGCATTGATCTCCCAATTCGGAAGAAACAATGTACGCGACCTTGCACTGTTGTTGTGCTGGACCATTGTGGAAGATCAATGGCAAAGGTGGCTTTTGTAATGGGGGTCGTATAAAAGGTCTTTGAACACACTTTCGCCTGCACTGCACACCCGCATCAACCCACTCAGCCCGCCCTACTTGCATCTTTATTTGTGCGATATCTGCCTCACCGCCGCGGCTGCTCTGCTACCCAGTGTATCACACCCATCTCATACTACAGTCCAACCCACACATACTCACCATGTCGGACACATTCATGTCGCTCGATCTCGAGGCGTTCACCGCCGTCTCCCAACCTCTCTCCCAATCGGCGTGCCCTGCCAACGCCGCCTGCGCCTCCCCAGAGGAGTCCGAAGTCCCGGTAGACTTTGAGGTCCGATCAACGGGCCAGTCGTTCTACTGCGTGGTCTCATGAGCAGCCAGTCTGCTCCGATACCCTGTACATATCTCCGGTCATATACTCGGTGCGTTCTCCTTTCATCCCTGCCACCTTCGTTGCTCACTTCTTCCATTCACAGATATCACAAACCCCGCGACGCTCCTCGGTATCATTTCCGGCGCTCGTGCACGACGTCCGCGTCTATTTATCCGATTTATTTGTCCGGTTAAATCACCATGTTGTTTCGTCTTCCTCGCATTATGTAGTCTTTTCCGCGGTGGCATAACCTCTACCGTGCCACACTCCTTACATCCTGTATCGCTATCTGCCCCCAATGAATTTGAATGATCTGGTATCATCAGAAAGCGCTACTTGAGTCCCGTATGATTATTGTCTACGCACAACTCAACACGCCATCCCATATTTTCTCCAACTGAAATTGAACTTGGCCAAAACTTGACACGGCTTCGTGGTGCTAACGTTCTTGGTCATCCGCATACCGGGTTATTTACTGAAAAGCCTTTCAACAACATGCGGGTGAGATGGCAACTTGCACGAAAGCAGTTAGGCCCAATCGTAGGTGAGTTGATTAAAATGATGAGTTGCGGTCGTAGCTTTTGCGTTGCTCTGTTGAGAACTCATTATTGGTGGATAAGTGCCAGTGAAATGGTAGCATCACACCTCATATATACGACAAATAATAGGGATGGTATTATAAGAAGTCGCATTCACCTCTGCGTGCATAGCTCGTCATGGACCTCCCCGTGTTCCCACTGGTCTCACCGGTCCCGCCCTCCACGTCCATTGGGTCACGACAACAGATTCGCATCGCGCCGTCCGAATGAAGGTGCATGCGCATACCAGGCGAGGGAAAGCAGGAATGTCGGGTGATGAGCAAACGATCGGTATGCGAAGAGGTCCCCGCTCCCACCGTCCTCCGCCATGCTATATGGAAATGCACTGCCGAAGCACTGCGTCCTCGTATTCGGATGCCAGCTCCTTTTTGAAAAAATAGTTGTAACGAGGTAAGCGGAAGTCTGACGCACTGCGTGTGCGAAAAGTAATCGAGGATCGGGAATTGGTGGTGAGGACGAAGCACCAAAAGGACGGAACGCCGCGTGACAAGGGTGCAAATAGTTGGCACGAGGACGAAGCACTGCGTTCCGGGGCCCCGGAGACAGACCCTGTGTCCCTGTACCGACGTATGTCGGGGCACCTAGACACATGTGTCAAGGTATCTAGACACATCTGTCTCCGTACCTCGACACACCTCAGTATAGGGAGACAGCCTCTGTCTCCGGGGCCACGGAACGCAGTGAAGAGGAGGCTCTATCGCTGAGCCCGGATTCCACACCCCCCGCCAAGGCAGGGAGCCGCCGTGCGCCTCCGTATCCCGTGGCTCGTCGCGACCTCCGTCTGCGCTCCTGCGTCTGCAGTCCCCGTCGCTCCTGTGCCCCTATGCCCTGCAGCCCACAGATAGCACTATCCGAGCCGGGTAGACGCCCCGTCGGTCGAGGACTCGGAGCGCATGAACAATCGACGGCGGGCCAGCTCGATCCACCACCTACGGGGGACGCGGGCAGGTAATTGAATGTGGATGAGGAATAGTCCGCGGCATGGGCACAGCACTGGGAAACAGCACGAGCCGGACGCGCCTACTATCGATCTTGGAGACCCAACGCCGGATGTACCCCCATCGCTGCATCTCATGGCTCGTTGCGTGCGTCAGGTTCTTCCGCCCTCTGCCTCCCGCTCGTCCTCCCCGACAACACCCGTCCACTCGGCCCTCCCCTCCGCGGCCATTCGTCTCCCTCGCTTATGAAGAGCTTTGTGTGTGTGTGTGTGCGCGCGCGCGAGGGAGTAGGGGCGAGAGTGAAGCACGACGGGTAATAAGGAAGCAATCGGGCCAGGCGGGCGGCATGCGCGCCCCGAACGCACACGACTATGAGTACCCTTTATCCAAGAATCGAATCGCACGGCCGAAAATGCTTCACATCGAGCTCACTCTCGACGACGAAGGGACCACTGATCCGAGTCCATCGAGCGTGCCCAGCATCTGGGGCAGGGTACCGCGTCCTTGCAGTGTCCTGTACGCAGACGGTGGTTGTGACAGAAGTGGGACGCGCAGCCTGGACAGAAGGATGGACGGAGGGATATGCGGGATGGGCACGACAGGGCGCCGTCGGCGTTACTTGGGTGGCTCGCACGTATACAGAGCGACTCGCACGACGCGGCGGGCCCGCCAACCGTCCCCTGCGTCCCATCTCCATGTGCGTGCGCGCGGCCGCGGACGGACGGCGTGGACGACAAGGGATCGCCGGACACTAGATTGTGCTGGTGATGCGGTAGGGAGGCTGGAGAGGAGGTGAGGTGAGAAAGTGGGCATAACGCGCTGGTACGTGCGTCCCGCCTCCTTCCCCGCTAAGGCTCATGTGTCCCGAGTGTTCAGGATATCATGCATGCGGTTGCTTCGCACACCACGCCCTACCCTGACGCCACCTTTCCTCCGTGCTCGTGCATCGTCGTCGCTATTCATACCTCCGCGTCCTGTACGCGTGCTCCGTCGGTGCACATCGGGAAGGTGTCAGGTGCACCGGGCTGAGGCTGCTCTTCCCTGCGTAGCTGCGGTGACGAAGGTGGGCACGAACGGATGGAGATGGAGGAAAGTGGGACGGGCGAGAACGCTGTGACTGTGGGGGCACGAGGATACTACCTGCCACGACCGCCTCCCGACACGCGTTTGTGGTGTGGGCATGGAGACCGGGGATGGTGTACGAGACGGACGAGAGCGGCTCGCTCGGCAGTACGAGGGAAGCAGGGGAAGGGGTGGTGTGGGGAGCGTTCACATCTACGATATCCTGGGCAGAACAAATGAGTCTCGTCGCTAGAGAGCGAGGAAGGAGACGCACGTACCGGCCGTGAGTAGGTAGCGCAGCTGCGCACCTACCGCAGCGCCACCCACACACACACACCCTGCTCGCGCGCCTCGGCCGCGGATCGTTGGTGTCGCCGCCGTCCATCTTAGCACCAGCCGCTGCCCACTGCGGCGGATCCCAAAGCCGTCGTCTTCCGCCACGACGCGCACCAATAGATCGTCCGGCCGCGTATATGCGCGCGTATCGTCCAAGCGAAGACACCCGCGCATCACGCGGAGACGGCGCGCTTGATGGTCGTCGTGCGGTGAGGACGGATGGCTTGTGCATCCAGAACGTGGATCGGGGCAAACGCAGAGCGAATGTCGCATTCTTCACTCTTCGTCCTCTCCAGTCGTTTCAGGACCCGTCCCCTGCTCGATCCGTTCGCTCCACACGAGCACGCATCCTGTCGAATCGCGCGGACGAGAAGGCCACCATGCCCCTTGTATCGATCCCGACGGCGGAGAGGTCGTATGTAGATGACGACGCGTGTGCGGCGGGAGACACATATAGAAACGGGACGCAGGAGACGGAAGTCGTCTCACCCCCATCGCGCGCTGAGCCGACCGAGCGCATCCGAACGGCCGCCACGTCTCCCCTCCCTGCATCTATCCACCCGCCCCGTCCGGTATACGTCGGTGTGCCGGACATGAGCCTCTCTCATCCAGATGCGCACGCTGCGTTCCTGCCTGCCCGCGGGGATGACACAGGAGGCGGAGAGCGCGGACAGCCGCACGGAGAAGGGAGGGTAGAGGGACGTCGTGGTACGGTATGGTATGCTTAGGATTCGGAACAAATGAGTCCAGTAGTTAGACAACGGGGAAGGAGACACGTACCAGCGCGCTATGCCCACTCTCTCGCCTCGCCTCCTCTCCAGCCTCCAGCCTCCCTACCGCAGCACCCGCCCCAGTCGCGGATCCCTTGCCGTCCTCGCGGGCGCGGGTGGAGATGGGTCCCAGGGGACGGATACCGGGCCCGCGTCGTCGTGCGCAGTGGGAGTCGCTCTACATGCACGTGAGTCTCCAAAGTACGTCGACCGGTCGTGCCCATCCCGCGTATCCCTCCGTCCATCCTTCTGTCCATGCTGCGCGTCACAACCAGCGTATGCGTACAGGACAGTGCAAGGACGGGGTGCGCCGCCCCAGATGCACCGCCACGACAGCCTCCCCATGCACGCTTGTGGCGTGGGCACGGAGAGCGAGGATGGTGTACGAGACGGACGAGGGCGGCTCGCTGGCGGTGCGAGGGAAGCAGGGGAAGGGGTGGTGTGGGGAGCTCACATCTACGCATTCAGAACAAATGAGTCATCGGCCCCACGGAGGAAGGGAGGAAGAGGGTAAGCGGAGAGATGGTGTGGGAGGCGACCGCGTCTACGATATGCTGAGCATCGAGACCAAATCAGCTTCGGCGCTGGCAGAAAGCGAGGAAGGAGACGCACGTACCGGCCGCGAGTAGCGCGCGTCGTCAATCATGCCCCCATCGCATATATCCTCTACTCCCGCCGCACCGCAGCACCAACCAACTAACGGCCCGCCTCGGTATTATCGTGCGTCTCACCCCCCTGCCGTCCGTAATAGCACCACCCACGCACTACTTTCCGCTATCCCCCTCCCCACAAACCCCCCGTGTTGCCATCGTCCGGTCGCAGATGTACGTGCCAGCACAGACACTTCCGGTGAGGACAGACAGCTTGCACAAAGACCGCGGATCGGCGCCGAGCGTCCTCCCCATCTTGTGGGCTGGCGATCCAATGGGCGGCGCCCCCTCCCGCACGTACTCCCCTTCGGTCCCGTCGGTTCGACCTCCCCTTCGTCGCCCGCACCGCACCCGGACCCGAACCCATGGGGATCTCGACCTCCATAATTCCCGCCAGCTTGATCTCCACTGCAGTCGCGAAACGATGGCCGCAGTGCGGAGCGGTGGAGGGAGGGCGCATAGCGTTGGGCGGGATAAAGGGCGTAGGTGGTAAGGGCGCGAGTTGTGAAGACGGGCGAAGGGGAAAGTTCACATCCCAGGCACTCCGAGGCGGTTCAGAAAGAGAATCTGGGGGCACTGGGTTTTGGTTAGCAAAGACGCTCCGAGTGGGGAGAAGGCGCACCGACTGGTTGCACGTTAGAGCAGCAGCCCAACCGAGGATACTTCTTCAGTCCAGGGGCACGATTGTACACTCATTTGCGGTTGGATGGGCCAGAGAGAAAAGGCGTAGGAAACTACAGTGTCTGTCGCTGCGGTGGCGTCCTTCGCATCCGGGGTGCCAGCGAAATCCGAAATTTGAACGGGTGACGGACACCTGTGAACTGAACACTTGGGACGCTGGTGTGACGGTGAACATTTTGTGGCCCAAATAGGCCAAAAATGCCAAAAATGCCAAAAAAAATGGGTCCGGCATTCGCCGGACTCCCATTTATGGTAATTATTGATGGGATTTGTCAGAATGAACACTTGAAAAAATGAATACCATAGGTGATGGGACACCCACTTGGTCGGATTACAACAGTACAGCCAAGACAAGAGAGGAGGGCAAGTGTTTGCACGTATTTCCTTCACGCGGTTTCGCCATCATTAGGCGCTACGTAGCCCATACTTGGCCTACTGTAATTCACACTAGACCTGAAATCCTCAGTTTGAGATAGTCAGAAGTTGTGTCTGAAATCTGTACATGTAGCTTATTGTTTGGTTTCGGGGTTGCGGAAATTGCCGATTTCAGGCGTAGTTTGTCCTCCGATATAACATCAGTAGCGCGCTCCGCGGCAAAGCCACTAACTGCGGTTCATTGAACTTCTCAAATCTGGCCGGTTTAATTTCTTGGAGATGGTTTGATGCAATTATTGTTTGAGAGGAGTGAATAGTTTTCCCATTGATTTTTTTGACGTTGAGAATGCTTGTAATATGCGCTGGCGTCACAAAAAACATTGGAAACCTACTTGGATAAATCCCCCCCACCCCCAAAGCTTGTTCTGTGGGTGTTTTTCTTCTGCCAGTTATGGTTCAGGTTGAGGCAGTCTTGGGCAGGTTCAACAACTGAATTTGATTTGGACCCGGGGTTTGGCTTGAATTCAGCTCCGGTGTTTTGGTCTGGTTCAGGTTCGCATTGGGCACGGGTACCTGGAGACTTTGCTGCCTCATCATTGTCACACAGTACAGTGAAAGGAATTATTCGTGGACTGAGTGGTAAGGGGATAAGTTGGCGGGGTTGAGAGGTTCAACTCGAGGACCTATGATTTAAATACTGAATTCGAAAGGTCTGAGAAGTTCCCAGAGTTAAAACGGACAGAGTATCCTTTTCCTTGTGCAACAGGATTTGAATTCGTCAGAGAAGCCTGCTTTGAGTTAGCAAAACAATCATCGACTTATTTATTGTGCACAATGTAGAAGGCAAAACCCGCAGAGATGAAGGTCCAGAATTGAATACCGACGGATGCACATCCCCCAAATATTTAAGAAGAGGACCGTTACCAAATGAGTCGTGTAGACAAAATATAACATCAAAAGAAGCAAATGAAAAAGAACTGGCCCTGCGAGAATCGAACGGATGACCTCAAAATGCTAATTTGGTGGGTGCTCTGCAACATTAGGGCTCCTGAGGACCCACTAACTAAAGTTAGTGGGCAAAAGGAAAAAAAAGAACCAACTCCGGGAATCAAACCCATGACCTCAAAATGCTAATTTGGCGGGCATTCTGCAACATTAGGGCTCCTGAGGACCCACTAACTAAAGTTAGTGGGCATTATCTGCCAGTGGCCGTACGTTTATCTGCTGCCGTCTCCTACAGCATTCCTGTACTGAATCATAAATTTGTGAAAATGATACAGGATACATTTAAAAGAAAATAAACAACATCTACCCCTTCAGAAAAGCCCAACTGTGTGTTTTAGAGCTGGTTGAATTTGCGCCTGGCAGATAATTTAGTCGTGTGGTTGCAATGATACACCACCACTCACCATCACTAAGGCCGCTTCTAGCACCTCAGCACTCACATAAGAAACACCAAATTGCCCGATACACGTCCTCAGCCACGAAAGTCGCGTGAAATCGGGTGGCAAACCTGTAAATCAAGTTTACAGCCAAATGCAGTACCGAAGGCGTGGCCTGTTTATTTTATTTTATTTTTTCGGACATTTTTTATCAATTCGCGATATCTCAGTGAGTTCTGCACCGATTGGCCTGAAACTTAGACAGATCTTCAAAAATAATGAATCCGCAATCAGTGATAGAAGCAGATTAGAAATATATATATTATTACCTACGTACCATCAAACGGTGAGGAGGGACTAGACATTTTCACAACATGCTAGGGTCTGTTTGTGCTCAGGCAGCACCATTTGATGGTACATAGGTAATAATATATATATATCTGATCTGCTTCTATCACTAATTGCAGATTCATCATTCCTGAAGATCTCTCTAAGTTTCAGGCCAGTCGGTGCAGAACTCACTGAGATGTTGTGAATTCATCAAAAATGTCTGAAAAAAAGAAAAAGAAAACAGGCTGCACCTTTGGTACTGCATTTGGCTGTAATATCATGGCACCTTGTGGATGACCAAAAGGATCCAAAGGCGGCCACGACCCACCTGGAGCGCTGCTGTGGGGGTGCCCTTGTAGGGAAACAAACCAAGAGTCAGACTCAGATGGTGCACCCAAATCTATTATTGTGTTTTTTCGTGCCGTTGATTTTGCACTGTCCTAGATGTCAGGAATCATCCCAAGGCCTGAAGTGCTGCCAAGACATGACCTGCCATGTTGAAAAAAGACCCCAGGCAGAGAAATCTGCTAGCAAACAATCAAGCAAATCCATGGACACTTGCAGGTGCTCCCTGAATCAGTCCTGCCACAGCAGAAACATTGTGGCAGATCTGAGCAATGCTGGGGAAGCCATGTCTGCAGATGACATGGATCATACAAATGAGGAACTGTTGGAGATGTGTTGTGTCCATCATAGGTGTGTGCATGTCTCCTATGCTCTCTTTCTATGGCTAGCCCTATAACTCCATGTTCAGGACACTCCTCCCTCATCGCCATGAAAACTGCACCCAGGCAAACCACATGCGGGTCCTCATCAATGCCTTTGAGGAGCAGCTGGATCACATGGCTAATCTGTACGTCCAGTGGAGTCTTGCAGCGGATGGCCTTGCTTCCACAGATACACAGCCAGAGGGAGCTGTTGTGGAGGAAACACAGTGCATCCTCATAGTGGATATGCATGGTGCATAATATTCATATCTACACCATTGTGCCCTGTTGACGTCTTCAGGCACCTACCACACTGACATCCCTGTCATCACAGGGGATCCTTTTGTCTGCTGCATATGTCTGCCAAGGGCTTATGCTGTGCTCTCTGTATTTCCCCTATTGTCATCACTGTGCGTGCACTGGAGGTTTTCCATGTGGCTCATCTGTGCTGTCCATGGCTCGTCATCCAGCCATTTGTGCATGCCCTCTGTGACATACATGCCTTTCTGTCTGCAGGTGGTGTACTGATGATAGCACCATTACACTGCCATATTGCAAGACTACTGACCTCCAGAAACCCATAGCCTAGTGCCTATCCCTGTCCAATATTATGTGTTTGGGCATTCCAAACACATTGACCACACAATCCATGAAGAACTTAGCAAAGCCCTCCTGTGACAGGTTTGTGTGCATCAGGATCATGATGGCATACTTTGTGAGTTTATCCATTTATCCACAATAACCAGGACGGTTGCAAACTTCTCCTTTCCTGAGGGTTGCAGGCCCCTGATGAGGTCTAGGTTTAAGGACACTGTAGCAAAGGTTTGTGATGGGACATGGGCAAGTCTCACGCCCCCCATCTTGTGGAAATGGTCCTAATCAATCTTCTGGCACACATCGTAGGTTTCCACATATGCCTCAGTGTCCTTACACATTGAAGGCCAGAAGAAGAGTTCCTTGAAACTTGCCAAAAGTTTGAAGGTCGAAGGTCTTGTGTGCACACTTTCATGTGGGGAATCATGGACCCACCGGAGTATGTACAGAACCTTGGAGCATGGTACAGAGGTGTGTATTCCATTTGGTGTGTATGAAATACAGCAACCTGTTCTGCCCCTTCTGGAAACATGAGGTGTCAAAACCATTTCTGGTGATGGTACATCCTCTGCATAATGATCCTCGAAATATTTGTCCTATGAATATTCCTTGGTGAACCCCTTAATTAGTTCTGGTGACACTGAAACCAAGAGGTGAGCTCTTTTATTCCAGTCCTCATCATGGTCTCCTGATGGTGGAGCCACCCCCATGGGATAAGTCAAAGAATCTCCAGAGGGGAAAGGCATATCATTGTCTGTGGAGACAGCAATGGAGTCGTGCTTCCCTGCTGGTAACAATTTGTCTGATCACTTCCCAGCTGCAACCCTGGGGGCAGCAGCAACTGTGTTGTGCTTTCCCCTTGCTAGCTTCTGTGCCGCCGATTCAGTAGCTGCCTTCTGCTTACATGTCTAGATGGGCATTGCATATTTGTCCACTACATCTTCCCACCACCAAAGCTAGCCACTTTTTGATTGTAGGTATAATGCTGGCTTGAATCTTCTACTAGATTTTCGTTCATGGCACTCTAGAGCCATGGATTGTTGCTGGCAATAAACACACCCTCAAGTCTGTGAAGACCTGGAGTTCATCACTGAGGATCAACCCGGGAGCTTGAAGATGAAAGTCATGGAAGAGTGATATCTTGGGAACTTGGCATGCTATTGTAATTGTGGTTCTGAGTCCACTCAGCAGCTGGTGGGAAATGCTGTGGTGGCCTAGGCAAGGCCCAAATAGAGCTCTGGGGTATCTCCAAATGTGTGCATCTTCCAACTTTACTCCACACATTGAAATACATTTGCGAGGTGTCCTTTAAGAGCAGACTAGTGTTATGAGCTGAGCCAAAGGGACCCAGAAACTCTGATACCGAGATCACTTGGAGGTGGTACAGAGGACTAGAATGGTTGTTCTCACAGGCACTCCTGAGAGTGTGTGACTACCTAGCTTGCAGACTGCAGCAAGACGAAGTATGTTCAGAGGGAACTTGGAGTTGATACAGAAGTGATATGGAGGTGATATGGAAAGTCTGACCCAGTGCATAGAGGTAAGAACACACACCAGATAAAGCAAAATATTGACCTAGGTCAATATGTAAGCTTAGAGTAGATAATTCAGTAGAAGAATTAAATTTTGTAGATAGTTGATGAATTGATTTGGTGAGAAACCGCTACGGAAGTAGCTGCAATCAGCAGCTCTTTCGAAAACGGAGAGTTGTTCACTCTCAGTGAGTTGTGAAAGGACTCCTGAAAGTTCATCTTTCAGCACCTATTTACAGAAAGAAGAAAGACATCATTTTCGCACAGTTGAAAGGTGCATTGAAGTTCTTTGTTTCATGTTTTTTGGAAACTTTCGTCCCTTATATGGAAATATCTCCTAAAAAAAGGAAACAAAGACACTCCGATGCACCTTTTCACTGCATGAAAATAAAGTCTTTCTTCTTTCTGGAAATGGCTGCTGAAAGACACACTTTCAGGAGTCCTTTCACAACTCACTGAGAGTGAACAACTCTCCGTTTTCGAAAGAGCCACTGATTGCAGCTACTTCCATAGCGGTTTCGCACCAAATCAATTCATCAACTATCTACAAAATTTAATTCTTCTACTGAATTATCTACTCTAAGCTTACATATTGACCTAGGTCAATATTTTGCTTTATCTGGTGTGACAGTAATGTATGTGTAATTTCCAAACTGAAGATACATGACGAAAACTACATAGCTTTATACTTGTACTTCTATTGTTAAAGTATAACAATAGTAACACAAAAGAGTGGGAATTCTCACTAAGTCAAATCCATATAATAATAAGACCTTCCGGTAAGGTTCTGAGGCTGATGTCAGATTCTGAGAGTAATGCATTAAGACAATAAGGAAAACACTCAGAAGACCTTCATTACATACTTGGAGACTCCAGAGGAGTTCTGAATGTCAGACTCAGCACAGATATAACAACTAGCCACACTAGACCCTGCCCAGAAACTTCTGAAGGCTTGATCCGGTTACTGCTTTGACCAAATCACTGCTGATCAAGGAGGGAATCGTAACCTGGACAGCCCTCATCAATAAGTTCCTGAAAGAGCAGTACTCAGCAAGATATTTCCTGCCCACTCTGATAGAGAAGGCAATGATCTTGGATGTCATCAACACAGCCCAGTGTGCACCATCTGGGATAAACTTGCAGTGTGTCAGTCCCACCTGGAATTCTGGCTCTCACTGCTGCAGGCTGTGGAAGGTGTGCTGTATTCTAGGAGATATCAAGGATGCCTTTACTGCTGAGATGCTCAAGGCATTTGATACCCATGCACATTATGAAGCTTGTTATGTGTATTACCCACCCATGCTGGCAGCCAAATATGGCAAGAGTAAATTTGATGTCAGGAAGCCTTTCTATGGCAACTTGGGGGTTAATCATGATGACCTTGCCAGACAAGAAGCTGCCAACTGGTCAATTTTGTGAGTGGTCTCCTTCCAAATCCCTATTCATGCATCATTCCTGGGTTTTAGTGAATTCTTTGATGCCCCTGTCACTTCAATTATCACTATTCATAGCAAGAGGCATGCAGAAATTGAGTCAGATACACAATGTCCTTTTTGGGTGTGAAACACCCTGAGAAACCCAAAAATCAACACTAGAAATTGATCAATGGTTTGGGTGATGCAGGCAATTTTATAAGAATTTGTGAAAACCAAAAACTGATTTGTTCCTGGGCAGAATGGCTGATTCCATGCAACTTTTAGAAACATATATATATTGGCCTACCTAGTGACTGATGGTCATGGAAATTACTATATATGGAGTGTCACACTCCTTATATGGTAGTGCATAAAAATTGCTGTAGTTCAGCGATGGCTGAACCATTTTACTCTGGGTACGCAGAGGCGTAGCACACCCGGTGGAATGATTTATCATTTTTTCCAGGTACTTACCTACAAAGGACATTGTGTATCTGAGTCAATTTCGGCATGCCCCTTGATTGATAGTAAGCTTCAACAAGGAACACCTTTTGGGAGCAATATCCACTCAACTCAGTGATATCTACAGCCTCTTGGACGTGAGTTAATATTTCAACAGTTGCCTGTGGTGCCAACCTTGTATTTAACAGGCATTTAATGCAAAGCATCACCATTGGGGGATCCGCCAAATTTGTCAGTCAGTGTGACATATGTTCCTCTTCATGTAAATACTGAATTGAAAGGTTTTTGAGACACAATTCAAAAATGAGAAGAGGCAAATATGGATTAAAACAACTCCTTTATCATATGAGCCCATAAAATTGAAAGAACTCCACTAATTTCTCACTGCATTCTGTTTGCAACTCTGAACATTGATAGCATTGAAATGCTCATACACCATACTCAGGGGACACTTAAACACTCAAAAGACATGACCAGCACATTAAGTTGCTTAATATCTCGGACCTTTGTACTGAAAATTTCTTGATTCCACTTGTCTCAAGACCCAAAGGTGAGCTGCAAGATCTCCACTGTTTGGCCCAGCTTATCTCAAGCCTCTCTCCGAGCTAGACCAGCTCACTGGTCTGGAGTGTGGCTTGTTCCGAACCTAGCAATACTGTACCATTTCGACCGTAAGTTCAGTCACAGGTCACACCAGATTTTTTAGATGTGTGCAAAAATCACCTTAAATCAAAACAAAATTTCTCGGGCATCTCAGATAAAAATTGATCAACTTACAGTCAAAATGGTACAGTAACATACCAGTTGTTACAAGAGGTGGGCCACAGACATTGCTGGTAGATCAACCTCTCAAGCCTGAGCAATTTGATCAATGGGGGGGGGGAGCCCCACGCACAAGAGCGGTTGATCAGACCGACACCCTTCAGACCGATCTCCGCTTGATCTCCACACCCTCGTCGCCTGGTGGTCACCTGCATTTCTGCTTGTCTTGCCGACGTCTCATGTTTCCTGACCCCAGAAACAGTGGCAAAGAGACCCTCCATAGTCCATTCTACTCTGTGGCCCACCCCTAAATACTTTCCCTTCACACAGGCTAAGAAGTACATACATAACAAATAATTATTAAACTCCATGAGAGCATTGTGAGAGCACAACAAGAGCTAACGAGTGGAAAAAGTATACCAAACCCTACCGTTCATTCAGCCGGCAATGCGTTTCCTGCATTTCCCTAGACACAGGTGCTGTCCGAATTGTGGCTCAATTCTGAATGCCAACTTGCTGCAGTTGAATATCTTCGTGAATTTCGGAAGGATCTTCTCAAGAGGGATACCAAGTGCAATCTCCTCTTCACGCTGGATCACCATTGTCTCCCAGACATCATTCAGCAGGTGCTTCAGGCCATTGGGGTTGAGGGGTGACGCATACTCAGGGTGGGATTTTGCAAGGTGGGTTTCCATATTGTAACGCCACTGAGCCATCTGCCATGCACCTTCTCTCGCTGCAGTGAGATGGCTGGTACGCAAGGTGCATACCACAGGGATGTTTCGACATGGGGTAGCTGGAGATCCTTGCTTGGCATACACATATTTGAACGGTGTTGCAAAACGACAATTGGTGGTTGCATGTGTGGCAGTCTTGGTGATCTGGATGGTTGGGGCACATTCAGCATGGTTTGATTCACTACACATTCCTATTGAACTCTGGTGTTTGGATCGGACGATCACATCACTACTTATTGTATTGATATAGATCTTATTGTGGTGATACCGATCTTCATCTTATTGTTCTTATTGTCTTTGCCTACTCTATTGTTCTACTACCTATATATGTAGCTAGTATACAATGGATTCTGGCCCATCTGTGACCCATCTGAGACCCAATCTGCCTTTTCGGCCCCCATCTGAGACCATCTGAGATTCTGCTTTCAACAGGTTATGGGCCCCACCCTGCCACTCTACAACCCATATCTCTCTGCTTCTGCCCCTTGCTCTCTTGTTGTCATGTCACACTCGTCACATCACACGTAACACATCCATCATGGCTCCACCATTGATCACTTCTGTGCTCACCACTGTCCTGTCCACTGTTGAACCTCTTGATGCTCTTAATTGGGCTCGCTTCACCAAGGGATTCTGCATCTTCCTTCTTGTACTTGATCTCTCTGGGTTCAGGGAAATGGTCCTGCCACTGAAAATGTGGACCAGAAATCTCTGGATCGAATCATCGTGCCATACCTTTACACCAAGGTCAGCGAGGGCTATCACTATCTCATTGAGGATAAGTCCTCTGCTAGTGGTGCCTGGTCTGCACTCAAGGGTCATTTCGAGAAATCAAATATGACTAACTGCATGGTCGCTGTGGTGAGATCCATGTGATCACACATGATCCTTCGAAGGAAGTCTCTGTCTATATTCGGGCTATGGCTGACGCTGTGAAGAAACTCACAGTCATGAGTGTTGCCATTGACCACACCACGCACAAGGACCTCCTCCTCCTTAATCTTCATCATTCATTCCACGCTGTGCGCACCATCCTTCTTGCTCGTTCTGAGGAGCCCAAATTGGTGGAAGTCACCAGCCTCCTTGCTGCCTCTTCTGCTGATCCTGGTATCAAACAGGAGGAGGATGAAATCCCCTGCCTTGCTTTCCTTGCTTGTGCCGGTCCACCTCATCATGCTGCACCTGCAGCCACCACCTCCTTGTCCACTTTGACGAGGAAAGTTGGAGCTGATGGCTTCCTGGTGGACTCCCAGGGCTCTTGCTGGTGCAATCCTACCAATGACAACTGCCATTGCTGTGGTCACATTGGCCATATTGCCCACAAGTGCATGCATACCATGCTGTCTTTGTGAATCCAATTCTCGCACCCCTCTTTCCCAGTCGGCTGCATTTGCTGCCGCTCTTGATGCTGGGCTCACTCTGGACAACTACATGAATATTTGGGATAGGCACATGGGTGGCTCCCCCCATGATTTGGAGCCCCTTCGAACTTAGGTGTTGTTTGATTTGGTGGAAGTTGTGTGAGATTTGGTGTGAGTTTTTTGTTGCTGTTTTTGTTCGTCTCATCCTCCCAAAGGTGGGAGTGTTGAACTCTGGTGTTTGGATTGGATGATCACATCACTACTTATTGTATTGATACAGATCTTATTGTGGTGATACCGATCTTCATCTTATTGTTCCTATTGTTCTTATTGTCTTTGCCTACTCTATTGTTCTACTACCTATATATGTAGCTAGTGTACAATGGATCCTGGCTTTTCACCTCCCCATCTGCAACCCATCTGAGACCCAATCTGCCTTTTCAGCCCCCATCTGAGACCATCTGAGATCTGCTTTTAACAGTTCCACAGGGCAGATCTTCCCCAACCTGATGTTGAGGGGTTAGAACTGAGCCAGTAAACACAATAAACAGCCCACAGGCTTAGTTAGCTCTTCCTGTATACCCCGAAGTTTACGGAGAATGTGCATCCCGATATGCACCCGCTGATTTTGACACTTCTGCCCGCATAATTTGCACTTTCGGTTCTCCCGCTCAGTGTAGTCTTGGACAAGTTGTTGGGTTGGAATGTGGGATAGCAAGGCTGGTTTACCTGAAGGACACAGAAATGAATTTAGTGTCAATGCATAATCAACGGATCCTCTTACCATTGTCGAAGTGGTAAGGGAAGATGTCCGTGGGCTTGACAACAGTAATCGTAATGGCTGCAATATTTTTTTCGAGTGCGCGTCCCCATAGAAGCTCAGATACGATTCCCAACTGTTTATCATCGATCTCCCAAGACTGACCCAATGAGTTGATTCATGAGAAATCTCTCCAAGGTGAATACTTGCATCGACCATTGTAGGATTTACGAGTTCCGTCAAGACACCTGGAACAGAAACCAGAATGACTTTGTCCGTCATTTCAGAAGTTCCTCGAACCATAGACTCCACCTTCAAATACTCCCTGTTCCAGATCCAAGCCCATTTTGACTCCACCTCGGATTCCAACCAGTCCACACCTCTTGTGAAGGTGGCGGTCATAAATGGCATAGGACCATCTGATTCGGTTTCGGCTGTCTTCAAGACCAAGCTCATGGAATGCACCTGACCAGTAATCTTGACTTTGCCTCCAGGTTGATGATGGTAGCTGCAAGCAGACTGGAACAAGAAATACCATCCTGGTGAA
Organism: Mycena sp. CBHHK59/15; assembly: GCA_029204085.1. Classification (NCBI taxonomy): domain Eukaryota; kingdom Fungi; phylum Basidiomycota; class Agaricomycetes; order Agaricales; family Mycenaceae; genus Mycena; species Mycena sp. CBHHK59/15. Next base: position 71,017 of record JARGXW010000086.1, read on the forward strand.
TAGCGGTGGCATGGAGCACAGCGAGAGAGACATTGGTGCCGGTCTTCAGTAGTGTTAAGATTGGGTCTCCGACGACAAAGACGTCTTTTCCAAGGATTACTGACAGATCAATGTGGGTATCATCCTGTGGTTTGGTGTTAACGTTTCGGTGGCTGCATACACAGAGTAGGCGTACAATGGACTTGGGCTCGAAATCTTGGCTAATGACAAGCTGACAGATCCTCTGCTTGTGGACCCACTTCCCATTTACAAGGATATAATCTTCAGGGACAATACCTGGGCTGCTCAGCAGCTCCAACTCAGGCACGTCTTTGAGTGATTCTTCAAAGGTGATCCCATCGCCTTCGTCGTCTTCATCAGACTCTTGGATCGTGTCAGTCATTTCAACGTCTATGGGGGAGGAAGTGCTGGAAGCCTGGGAAGCTGTGGCAGGCATTGAGCGCTTGTATCAAACCCAGGGTACTTGCGATTCCCATGGGTGTCCTTGCCAAACAGAGAAAGCATGTCAATACCGTCGGTTGCAAAGAGCTTCTCATACTGATCATTATCCCATGATACCACAGACTCCTTGAGGACACGTCTAGCAATATCGTGACCAGCACTCCATGCAGATGGTAGATGGCAAGAGCTTGCAATAGTGTTGCCAGTCCATTGCTATTGCTTTGCAACATGTCATTTTTGACCACAGACTGGCTGTTGCCATAGAGCTGGTTTGACAGATATTGATCCCATGCCTCATGGTGCATGATGAAGGACAGATGGGTGAAGGTGGAGAGGGAGGTGATCTGCTCTGTCAAAAGACATGTCCGTTTTAATGGATGGTTCAAGAATTGCCTTGATGGCTTGGCCAAGGAGACAAATTGCATCTAAATCAGACTGCTCATTCGCACTCGGGGTGCCAAAATCATGTGATCCAACATCAACGACAGCCTTCATGAGCTCGATAGCATGAGGAACATCCTGGGGGCCGTGAGGGAAGAGAAGTTGGTGGATGGAGTTGGGGGTTTGGCCAGGGAGGTGAACTAGAAACCGAGCTAGCATGGTTGGCATAATGAGTCGACCATTGTTTATTGCAATACCTCCAGGTGAATGCAGGAGGGTGTAGAATCCTAGAATTAGACAGAATTAAATCACGAAGGTGATCAAGAACATGGGGTAACATACACTTGAATATATGCTTGAAGTCAAAGTCCAAGGTTATCTCGTTCATGCCCGTATACAGGTTAAGTCCTGCCATACCTGCAAGCGTACCATAAATGGGTGAGGTAGGGTACAATGTTTGAGCCAGAAAATGTTTGTAGCCAGATACGCGATGTCTCATATCACTGTCAGTAGCCCAGGACCAGATAGGACCAACTTTGTCAGCACCAAGACCCAATGTATCCCATGTGGCGGTAACGACCTTGTAAATTGTGCCTGAGTCCTCTGCATTTACGTGCTTGCAAGACGGTAGAGCGAGGATCAGATATGTCCCGCTTTCTCCAAAGCATGATACCACAACCACCGTCATCTCCTTGGCCAAATGAACTTTCCCATCCTTGATTGCTTTTGCCAATGCTAGCGCTCCCTCGTACGTCTTGAGGACTAGATCTACAAGAGTTGAATGGCACTAGCAAAGACCACCGACACTGTTAGTATGGCAAAAATGAACAGCACGCTCCTCGAGGGCAACCTCATCAATCATCATGCTCGCCCTGCAGAGTTTTGTGCATCCGGTGGCATCTCGTGGCTTCAAGACAACCTCCTTGATATTGTGTATAATGTCCACCACAGATATTGTTCCGATGGTTGGCATTACACGGGTGAAGGCCATATGTCGGCGAAGAGTGCGAAGGGATGGGAGGCAGAGCACGTGGCTCATCACATAAAGAAGTTTGCAGCCACCAAGATTATACGAGATGACAGATAGATCAAGGGTTTGGGTTTCAATGGATGGGTGTGGTGTGTACTTGATCACCCCTTCAAAGACATTGTGGAGAACTTCAGTCAATTTTCTTGGGCTGGCATTGCACAAGCCGACAGAAACAAGCTGAGTAAGTCAGGGAATATTACACTCATCCACCACTAGGGAAAATCACCGATAATCTGTGAGTTCCTTGATGCAGTTTCCCACTTGTTTAACGAGATTTGAGCACTGGACGCAATGAGTAAGGAACACCTCGTGAACTTGTAGGTCATTTACCTTTGTACACCATTTTCACAGCTCTATTTCTTTTTCTGACAATAACTCGATAACTTGTTTATAATTAAGATAATGGTGATTTGTATGCACTTTGTGCATAGATGCGAGTTCTTGCAGTTCTCTAATGTGAGCTGGGATGGTGGAACATTGTGAGCATGTCTGACCCAGAATTGCAGTGCCTAGACATTGCTTAGAAACACCTCAAGTCGCACCTAGAGAATTGATCTGAATGCGAAACGACTCGGATTCAAGTGGACCGGGAAAGACTCGATGCCAGGGAAAGGTCCAGCCAGAAGATTCCAGTTCCCAGTTCACTAGTACACCAGGACAAGGGTGAGTCAACAGGTTTGTAGTCGAAATGGATACAGTCAATGCTGGTTCAATGATAATGCGAGGCGCAACAGGAGGTATCTCCTCTGGGGGGAGTGAAGATGATCTACAGTATCTTTACACATTCTCAGTGCTTAGGTAGCGTGTGATAAATATGCTCAGAACTTACTGAAAATTGAATTCATCTTCTTCAACAATTATATCTCCTGGATCAAGTGTCTGAGACTTCTTGGGAGACTGCTGAGGCACTGGTGGTGCTGAAGCTGCGCGAGTAAACATGGAGTTGGAGTTACAACGGCAGCAGTTGCTATTCTGGTGGGCTTCGAGATTGGAAATTGCAGGGGGGGGATAGAAGTTCCAATCCAGGAATCACAGCGGTCGCATTGTATTTCCCAGCAGCTATTTTTGCCAGTCTGAGCCTTGATTTTGCCTTGCTGATATAGCCCAAGCAAATGATGGAGCCCGGATTCTTCATCATCTTCCTCATCCTCAGAATTGGAGGGACATGTGAGTTCTGGGAGATCGGGATACTCAATGTGGGCTGCGTTACACTGGATGAGCGGTGATATCAAATAGAATGCGGCCAATTGCTGGTATGGTCAAGAATGATGGGCGAGTATGCACAGAGTAGTATCCACTGTCAGTCAGGGAGGCTGAGGCAGGTGTCATAACAAGATTGGATGAGAACGACAATGGAATGTAAAGTGGGGTCAGATTGGGCCAAGATGACAGTTGGAACGATGCAACAGAAGGCACGGGTGTATTCCAAAGAGATGGAGTGGGTACAGAAGAAGTATTGGACCAGGTTGCACAGACGCAGACGAGTCGTCGACATCAAAGGAGTCCGCAGCAAATTTGATACCTTGGAAGGCCATTGAGATAAGGGAATTGATTCACAAGGGGATGAACATCTTGTTTGGTATGTTTCAGAAGGATAAACGGAAGGAAGTGGTGGATGCAACCAAGAGAACACATTCGAGAACACGAAAAGTCAAGAGATGCATTGTTTGTGCAAACCAAACATTGTTTCTCTAGTCCGAGCAGGAAACTCAATATCTCCATGCCTGCCATTGCAAGGGGCCGGAAATTGGGGAGTCTCTCTACTCATATTTGCAACCCGGTCAAAATTATGACTGAAAAATGGAAGTTGAGGAGGACACTTTTGAAGCCTGAAAACGTGGTCCAATCGACTTTAGATGGAGTTTAAAAAGAGGTTGATTTGCTGGAATCTTCCGCTGCCCACCTCTTGAGTTGTTACCGAGTTCCAATCCAGTCCTTAACCAGAGGAAACCATAAACACATACAAGACAGGCCTCCGCTTCGCTCCGGTATCCCAGTGATTAGAGAGATGTGAAACAAACACTAGGCATTACCCAGATGGGGGTTGGCCAGGAGAATCGTGTTTGACGCTATGATTACCAACAGGCGCAGTGAAAAAATGAAAAATAAAAATAGAAACAGGATAGGAAAATGAACTTTTTTAGCGTAACAAACGACAAAGGAAGTGGTCCAATTAAAAACAGTGCGGTCCCTGGCACGGAGTTCATTCTCGAAGGTGAGAAGCTTGCGAGAATCAGTGGCCCTGGCATCCCTGGGATGGATCACAGCACTGACCAGACAAAGAGAGACAGCGGCCAAGAAGAGCATAAAACGAATAGGAGACCAACAAATAGAGAGCTGCAAGATTTGCAGGGAAAGTTAAACTGATGGAGAACAGAGTCCTCGAACGACACAGGGCAAGGGTGAAACTGGAAATGATAGGCGAGCAGGCCCTTGGAACGACTGAAAATACATGCTTATATCCCTCGAACAGTAATCAGCAACCGCAATGCGCAAAAAAGCAAACAACAGAGGGAAATGTGGTGTTCTGCCATGCAGTCGAGAGGTTCACAGAAATAAGCCATTTTGCAGACTGAAGGTTCACCAAATGCACCTTTCTATCTGGTCAGTGAAGGCTTGCTGGCTTTCTGGAGGAAGAATTACAGTCTAGGGCCACAGATGAGATGAGCCATCTGCAAGACTCTTGTATTGTGCCACATGAATCATGTTGCGCAGTGGATGAAATTGATACTGACCACTAGACACCAGAGAAAGCCGAATAAGCCCAGCACCGAGAATTGAAGGACAACACAGGGAGGGAGAGCACGACAGATTATGGGCCGAGAACAATCAAAATTTCTCGAAATACTGTGACAGGCAGCGTTTCCCCAGTGCACAAGCGAGGGAACCCAGTTTGACCAAACTTTCTGGCAAACCTGATGCATTGAAGGAGCGAGGAAAGATTGGGGAAATTACCGTGGCCCACATTGACGGCGACTTCTGGGAGCAGTTTTGAAAAACAGTGTAGAGGAACGTCCACAGTAGAAGGTTCAAGCATCAATAAACCCCAGCATTAATCCGAGAAGAGAACATTCCAATTCCAGGAAATCTGAGGACACAGGAAACGGGGGCAAATTTGTCAGAAGAGAAATCTGTCCCTGTCCCTATATCGAGGATTATCGGTGAGACTATGTGGCCCCCTTGGCACGATTGTGATTGAAATCTGGCTGCGCCGTAGGCAACAGCAACTGTGTCCTGTCCAGAAGGAACTGTGTGTAGGTCAGCTGTTGAACCTTGTGATGGGTTTCAAATGAAAATCTGGATACAGCCCCAGGCATGTTCAACTGAAAGCAGTTGAGTGCGGGCCTCTGCCATGATTTTTATCAGCATTTCACCGTTGCACTAGTGCACCCGGGTTGTGGCAGTGCCATAGTGTAGACAGTTGTTGCGCAGGCAGACACAATCATTGCTTGCTCTTGACCATCGTGTGGTTCTTGGTGTGTCTGTCTGGACGACGGGTCTGGCCCTTGCCAGATTGCACGTCTCCACCGTCAATTAAATGTTTGACATCAACCAATGGAGAAAAACAGGGCCACAAATGGGGCAGGAGGGCACGACTTAAAGGGTGGGAGGAGAGAAAAGGACAAAGGAGATAAGCCTACATGGGGTAATTGCACCGCCAAGAGGTCATTTCTTCAAAGAATGGTTAATAATCTGTGGATTGCGTAGGCAGACGGCAGGAGAGAGAGCAAAGAGTAGGGCTCTGTTTATAATTCCCAGGACCATTATAAACAGTTTTTAATTCTGGGTTTATAAACAGGGTGTTTATAAACACATTTATAAACCCTCACCTAAAAAGGCTGAAAAAACACGAGTTCCGGAAGAGTTTCTCGGTTTGTCGTCCCAAAATCGTCCCAGGATGCCAAGGAAGCTGACCTGGCTCCTAGGACAAGAAGAAAGCCTTTGGGTGGAGAAACAGACACTTGTGATGAGTTCAGGGCAAATAGCTACCAAAAATTCGATACTTTTGACAATGATGCAGCCCGGGTTCCCATGCAGAGGTCCTTCGACATTTCTGGGACATTCTTCCATCCAGTGGTCTGCCCAATTCCCGTGAATTTGGAGTCAACCTGGGCTTCATGAGCACAGCGACTTTGAATTATAAACCAGTACTTTGAGTCAACCTATTTAAAAACCGGCTTTCAAACCCGTGTTTAAAACAATGTTTACAAACCGGACTAATAAACAGAGCCCTAGCGAAGAGCTGCTGAGCGTGATGGAGAAAGAACAAACATGTGCAAATTGATGAGCACTGCCGAATGAGCAAAATCTTAAAGAACGGTTAATTAATTCTCTGACGCCCGGGAAGATCGGCCGATTAAAGCCGACCGGTCGCAAAGAATCACAGGTCAACACCGCCACGTGGTCAGGCATTCGCTGGGAGGGAACTCATCTTTCGTGTAATCCTACCTATCTACCTACATTACTGGGGTGCCAGTAACATGATGGAAGACTCCGACTCCCCTATACAAAACTTTCCCCTCATCACCCCCACTCAATGGCTGGATACCCCCGAGGTTCATCGCACGTCCATGGCATTTGATTTGGCTAGCCATGCTCTCTTGAGGGCTCGAGCGGCTGTTACTGAGCATGCCAAGGCACATTCCACGAAATGCGAGGCCCTTGTGAAGGAGCGCGATGACCTGTTGTCCCAGATCACAGTGCTCCAAGAATCTCTTCATCACGAACGTGCTGCACGAAAATTAGAGCAAGAGGCTATCCAAATGGAGCGGGCGGCGTTTGAAACATGGGAGAAGAAGCTCAAGGAGGAGGAGAACTCCATTAAAAGCGCTCGTGCATCGCTGTCAGTGGATCTAACGCGAACCATGCAAGCCATCCAAGAGGTGGCCACTCTACATGATCTGCGACCATCTGTGATGTCTCCTCCATCTGGCCCTTCTCAGTGTCCCGATCCGCCCTCCCCAGGTGAGGTCTTTGATCTCCTCCCGATTTTTTTTGCTCAGTGAAATGAGGTCAATCCTCTGTCCCCCCAGACACTGGCTTGTTTGGGCACGATGATCGCTCCACTCAATCGAAGCGCTCCAGACCTTCTGGGTCTCCAGATCCACTGGATTCAGTCAATTTACAGACCAAGGATGCAGGACCGGTGAATTTAGAAGAACGGGAAACCAAGATTCGCCGATTATCTTCGAGTACTGATGTGGGCCAAACCATTCCGAATGCTCATGTCAGACGGACAGTCGAAGTCGTGATAACACAGCCTATGCGGGGTCCTACAATTTCTCCGTGCCGCCCCCTTTCCATCACACACCCTGTGCACACACCAATAAGTACTCCCACCGTTATTCCATCGCAGACCACTACAGTGCAGGAACCTCTTCCTCGAGGTGTGTTTGGTCTCGCCATTGAATCATCTTGATGACAACGGGCCATAGGGCCGAATCCGCCAATGCTATCAGCACCGGTCTTTCGGGAATGTCATTGGTCCACACACTTTTTCGACAAATCGGATACGCTCGATGTCCTTATCTCCGACAACGCCCTTGATGATTATCTACCGTTCATCAAACGGATGCATGCACTGAATCAGGGTGGTTTCTCCCACTTTACAGGCCTCTATCTCCAAGACATGTTTCACAACGCAACAACTGACCAGCCTGCTTCCTCAACGGAAATGGTGTATGCATGGGGCTGTGTACTTAGGTTTATTTTCCTCGATATGCTTCTCCGACATAAAGGATACCCTCCATCAGCCATGGCTGCCCCAGATGGTAGCAAAATCCCGGCTGCAGCACGATACGTGGGTGCTTGTGTCCAATTTCTTGTTACATCCCGCTGATTTGAATTAGTTGACAAAGAAACTTGTTAAATGGCAGACCCGAATGAGAGATCTGACGATGATTGGAACTGAGCCTCTTGCCGATACCCATTCCAGTTGTTCTTCAAGACTCCGACACCAGAGTATCGCGCATACAAACATTCTACTCACGGTGTTCTGCATGATGTTTTTCCTTCAGGCACGCAATTATGCATTCATTTTCCATTTCTGACCTCTTCATTCAGGAAACCACATCACCGACCCTGCACTTCCCAGGAAACCACCAGACACTCTCCACTCTCCCGTATGTAGTCCAATTACTTGTCGCTGTTACAACCTGATTCACGACTTTCCTCCACACTATACTGTCCCCACAGAAGTTATGAAAGGCTTCCTGCACACATCAAGGAAAAAATACAGGCCACGCGCTCACTGACGCTAGTTTATCGCCACCTCGCCGCGTTTCTTTTCGTCTCCCCGGTGTGCTGTGTCTTGGACGATGATATTGGCGGAATAGCTGTCAACACAAAGGCCATGTTAAACGTGAGTTGCATGTCCATCTCCTGAACTCTCGCAGACCGTCACCGTGCAGACATCTCGGGCACTTGGTACCGCCCGACCCCCAGAGCTAGTCGCTGCTGAGACATACATACGCAGGGTGGTATGCGCGCTGGTTTCGAACCCAACGTTAAGCGTTTCTGCCGCGCTTGCGCAGGAGTCTGCACTATACGTTCCCCCCGCGAAACCACGTGATGACACATTCTTTACTCCTCATATGCCTACTTTGAGCTAGTATAGTAAATCTTATTCCTAGTTGCAAATATCGTCGGGGGATCAATAATATCGCGTGGTTTGACCTTCTCTCCCGAGTGTGGTGAAACAATCCGTGGACGGCTCTGGTTTCGGCCCGCGCAAACACCAGGCTCCATACGATGCTATCTTCAACTAGTCTCTCCTAGGCAGACGCTTCAACATAGCCCAAAAATCATAGAAGAGGTCGTTCTCGATTGTCAAAATTCAGATAAGATTTGGGTTCACGGTGATTTACGTGGATGAGAGGTGAGTTTAGTACACACCAGTCTCGAAACTTACAGTAGATCCATGCTCCAGGCATCTCATCCGAATTGGCATGCAAGATACACACTTGACAACCTCCGTCATAAGAAGCTACTTATTCAAAATAAGGAGGAAAGCGGACATTCTCCCAAGGTAACCACGGCCTGAGGCCACCTTCCACGTTGTTCCAGAGATTGAGTGTCGTGAGGGAGGTTCCCCACAGCATCTGGGCCACACACATGGCGATAAGCCGCAGGTATCGGTTTGCAGTGAGAGAAGAGTTGGAATCCTGCAGGTGCGCTGCGAACGTGAGACGTCGGTGGACAAAGTGATGAAGTGCGATGACTGCGAAATATTAAAATCAGGATAAGCATTAGGGAGGTGAGGAGGGACAGCGACCGCATCCGGAGAGTATCCTGAGCATGCAGAACAAATGAGAATCTTAGTTAGAAAGTGGGGAAGGAGACGCACGTACCGACCGCGAGCAGCCAGCGCGCGTCGTCAATCATGCTGCCCTCGCACCCATCCTATATTCCCGCCGCCGCCGACACCGCCTACCGCTGCGCCACCCAGACACACACCCTGCTCGCGCGTCTCGGCCGCGGATCGTTGGTGTCGCCGCCGTACATCCTAGCACCAGCCGCTGCCTAGTGCGGCGTATCCCAAAGCCGTCGTCTCCCGCCACGACGCGCACCAATGGATCGTCCGGCCGCGTACATGCGCGCGTATCGTCCAAGCGAAGACAAAGCCGCGCACCAGGCGGAGACGATGCGGCGAGGGCGGATGGCTTGCGCATCCAGAACGCGGATCGGGGCCAACGCAGAGCGCACGTCGCATTCTTCACCCGTCGTCCTCTCCAGTCGTTTCAGCAGCCGTCGTCGGCTGTCCCCTGCTCGATCCGTTCGCTCCACGCGAGCACACATCCTGTCGAATCGCGCGGACGAGAAGGCCACCATGCCCCTTGTATCGATCCCGACGGCGGAGAGGTCGGATGTAGATGACGACGCGTGTGCGGCGGGAGACACATATAGAAACGGGACGCAGGAGACGGAAGTCGTCTCACCCCCATCGCGCGCTGAGCGCATCCGAACGGCCGCCACGTCTCCCCTCCCTCCATCTATCCACCCGCCCCGTCCGGTATACGTCAGTGTACCGGACAGGAGCGTCTCTCAGCCAGATGCGCACGCTGCGTGCCTACCCGTGGGGATGATACAGCAGGCGGAGAGCGCGGACAGCCGCACGGAGAAGGGAGGGTCGAGGGACGTCGTGGCATGGTATGGTACACTGAGGATTCGGAACAAATGAGTCCCGTAGTTAGACAACGGGGAAGGAGGCACGTACCAGCGCGCTATGCCCACTCTCTCGCCTCACCTCCTCTCCAGCCTCCAGCCTCCCTAGCGCAGCACCCGCCCCAGTCGCGGATCCCTTGCCGTCCTCGCGGGCGCGCGTGGAGATGGGTCCCAGGGGACGGATACCGGGTCCGCGTCGTCGTGCGCAGTGGGAGTCGCTCTACATACGCGCGAGCCACCCAGGTAACGCCGACGGCGCCTCGTCGTGCCCATCCCGCATCTCCATCCGTCCATCCTTCTGTCCAGGCTCAACCAGCGTATGCGTACAGGACAGTGCAAGGACGGGGTGCCCCGCCCCAGATGCACCGCCACGACAGCCTCCCGACACGCGGTTGTGGTGTGGGCATGGAGAGCGGGGATGGTGTATGGACGGACGAGAGCGGCTCGCTCGGCGGTGCAAGTGAAGCAGGGGAAGGGGTGGTGTGGGGAGCTCACATCTACGCATTCAGAACAAATGAGTCTCGTCACTAGAAAGTGGGGAAGGAGACGCACGTACTGGCCGCGAGTAGGCAGCGCAGCTGCGCGTCATCGGCCCCACGGAGGAAGCAGGGAAGAGGCTAAGGGGAAGGGTGGTGTGGGAAGCGACCGCATCTACGATATCCTGAGCGTCCAGACCAAATGAGCTTCGTCGCTAGCAGAAAGCGAGGAAGGAGACACGTACCGGCCGCGAGTAGCGCGCGTCGTCAATCATGCCCCCATCGCACATATCCTGTACTCCCGCTGCATCGCAGCATCACCCAACCAACAACCCGCCTCGGTATTCTCGCGGGTCTCACTCCCCGGCCGTCCGTAATAGCACCACCCACGCACTGCCCTTCACTATCCCCTCCCCACAAATCCCCCGTGTTGCTGTTGCATCTCATCGTCCGGCCGCAGATGTACGTGCCAGACACACCCGGTGAGGACAGACGGCTTGTACACAGAACGCGGATCGGGGCCGAGCGTCCTCCCCGTCATGTGGGCTGGCGATCCGATGGGCAACGTTCCCCCTGCCGCACGTACTCCCCTTCGGCCCCGTCGGCTAGACCTCCCCTTCCCCGACCTCCATAATCCGTCTCCACTGCAGTCGCGATGGCCGCAGTGTAGAGCGGTGCAGGGAGGGGTATAGTGTTTGGGCAGGATCGAAGGGCGTGGGTGGTAAGGGCACGGGTCGTGAAGACGTGCGATGGGGGGAAGTTCACATCCCAGGCACTTCGAGGCGGTTCAGAAGGAGGATCTGGGGACACTGGGTTTTGGTTAGCAAAGACGCTCCGAGCCCAGTAGTAAGAAGGCGCACCGGCTGGTTGCACGTTAGAGCAGCAGCCCAACCGAGGATACTTCTTCGGTCCTGGGGCGTGATTGTAAACTCATTTGCGGTTGGATGAGAGAGAAAAGGCGTCGGAAACTACAGTGTCTGTCGCTGTGGTGGCGTCGGGGGTGTCGATGAAGTCCGAAATTTGGAAGCTGGTTGAGTATGATCCAGTGTGTTATGGCGGTGTCGGAATGGGCCTAGAAACGAGACGAAGTGGATTCTACGACGAGGGCAAGTGTTTGCACGTATTTCGGTTTCGGCGTCTGATGGGAGTTGTCGTTTTTCCGCCCTCCTTTTAAGGAGATGCACGTGCAACGCGGCGCACGCGGCATTGGAGAAGTTTTCAGACCCCGCTCACAGCAACAGAGCTAGCGGTGTCACTCCAGCAATGAGTTGAATATTTGAAGTCGGAGAGCTATAATAATCTCAGGAAGTGAAGGATGAAGATATGTCCCAATTTTTTTCCTTGCAATTTTAAGGTGGCACACAAAGAGTATATATATTCAGAAAATCATCTACTGGTATGAGGTATACGACACGGTAGAGTGACACTGGGTGTACAGAAGGTAGAACGGCGGGGGTGGCAAATATGTCAGTATATAATACACGAGTAAGCACCCGCAGTCAGACAGCGAACGCCAGTGGTCAGCCGACAGCGGCGCGCTCAGTGTTATGTATCAGTACGGCGCAGTTCCATGTCGTGAGGTATTGTACAATAGGCCAGGCAATCCACAGAAGGGCCAGATGTCAGAGGGATGGTGAGTGCAGTCGAGTGGTTGGGTGGCACGGTCACGACGGTACTATTGGTGGTGGTATGAAGGAGGAAACACAAACGTAACGCGTCACACAGCGGGGACTGAAAAGAGTCTGTTGCCGAAAGGTAGCCGAAATCCACCTTCCCAATAAGGAGATGCTTAGTCACGAATGCAAGGGCGGAAAGTCAAAGACTTCTGATGGGCGCTTAGCATCATTAGAGGCCATAACTGAGAACTGGCTCGATCCTTAGGCTATACACGACACAGCCTAGCTAGCGTCAGAACGCAGTCGATCCATACGAGAATGGATGCCGTTGCCGGTTGCCATGGATAACCACAGCTTTCTCAGTCTCTGGCATGATGTGAGTAGTAAAAACTCGATTCGACCATCCCATTACTTGCCTTCGAAACGCTCGCTTCATTCTGCGCTCTCGCTCAACATTTTTTTTCCCGTCAAGTTGTATTACCCGTCCTCTTTTGCTGCGCATGTCTATGGCGACCAACGTTAACCAGTTCTATTGAAACGCAATGATGCTCGTCCCGCATCGTCCTGCCCGCCCGACCAACCTGCTAGCGCTGTCGGGGACTCCTGCTCCTGCTCCCGCATCGAGATCTCCATCCCATCCGCGGCCGCCTCACACCGCAGCTGCAAACATTCCGCATGCGCGCTGGGGACCGAGGGCGGGATACGGGTGCGAGACAGAGCGGGAGGTAGATGAGACCGAAGGGGCGCATGCCCCCAATAATATTTCTTGCTTTCTTTTTTTTTTTTTTTTTTTGGGGGGGATGTTTGTAGTAAGGGTACAAAGTCTGCAGAAGCATTCCCTGATCCTCCATCTGGGTGTGGTGTATGATCCAGTATGGAATTTCACCATCATGCTGTCGAGGGTGTCCGATTTGCCGAAATTAACTGGCCAATAATTGCCGGTGGTTGTGTGGGATTCGAACCCACGGCCATCACATCACGTTATTACGTAGTCGGTGGCAGCCGGTCTTTTTCCGGCTAGGACTCATGGCATTTCCACTTAGCCACTTGTCCCCCAATATTTCTTGTTTTCTGGATTTCTACGCAATTTGTGATCTGGCTGGTAGACTCTGTAGTTCCTAGTGGACGAGGACTCGGAGCTGATAAACATCATGATCTGATCTGATTGACACATTGCTGTATCTCATCAAAAGCAGATGGGATGTGCACGCGCATTTCTTGCCTTTCGCCCCCATCATCTCTCAGACAGCCACCAGATATTGCTCTCAAAACACTATAATCCACCACAGGAAAGTACACCAATGTTTGAAACCTACTCTGTGTAACCCACAGGGTTTCAGATGTCAGATTTGGAAGACAGTGCCCAGGCCATGGACAAGAAGACAGTCGAGTTGGAAGTGGTTCAGCCAGACCTAGTGCGTGTGTCAAAAGTGGGCTGAGAGTGAATAAGCTGAAAGAAAAACAGTCCTCAACTTATTTGGATGAGCTTGAGCTAGCTGTGAAGCTGACTCCTGCAGACCACCCAGATCTCCCTCGCCATCTCCACAGGCTTGCAGTGTCTTTTGGAGAAAGATACAGGAGATTGGGAGAGCTACAGGACCTTGAATCTGCGTTGGAAAATGATCAGGCAGCTGCGAAGCTGACTCCTGCAGACCACCCAGATCTCCCTCAACGTCTCCAAAGCCATGCAGTGTCCTTTGGACACAGATACAGGAGATTGGGAGATCTACAGGACCTTGCATCTGCATTGGAAAATGATCAGGCAGCTGTGAAGCTGACTCCTGCAGACCACCCAGATCTCCCTCAACGTCTCCAAAATCTCGCAGTGTCCTTCAAAGAAAGATACAGGAGATTGGGAGGTCTACAGGACCTTGAATCTGCATTGGAAAATTTTCAGGCAGCTGTAAAGCTGACTCCTGCAGACCACCCAGATCTCCCTCGACGTCTCCAACACCTTGCAGCCTCTTTTGGAGATAGGTACCAGAGGTTGGGGGACTTGCAGGACCTTGAATCTGCATTGGAAAATGATCAGGCAGCTGTGAGGCTGACTCCTGCAAACCACCCAGATCTCCCTCACCGTATCCAAAACCTTGCAATGTCCTTCAAAGACAGATACAGGAGATTGGGAGACCTACAGGACCTTGAATCTGCATTGGAAAATGATCAGGCAGCTGTGAGGCTGACTCCTGCAAACCACCCAGATCTCCCTCAACGTCTCCAAAACCTTGCAATGTCCTTCAAAGACAGATACAGGAGGTTGGGAGACCTACAGGACCTTGAATCTGGATTGGAAAATAATCAGGCAGCTGTGAAGCTGACTCCTGCAGACCACCCAGATCTCCCTTGCTGTTTCCTAAGCCTTGCAGAGTCCTTGAATGAAAGATATAGGAGATTGGGAGACCTACAGGACCTTGAATCTGCATTGGAAAATGATCAGGCAGCTGTGAAGCTGACTCCTGCAGACCACCCAGATCTCCCTCAACGTCTCCAAAACCTTGCAGTGTCTTTTAGAGATAGGTACCAGAGGTTGGGGGACTTGCAGGACCTTGAATCTGCATTGGAAAATGATCAGGCAGCTGTGAAGCTGACCCCTGCAGGCCACCCAGATCTCCCTTGCTGTCTCCAAGCCCTTGCACTGTCCTTCAAAGAAAGATACAGGAGATTGGGAGATCTACAGGACCTTGAATCTGCATTGGAAAATGATCAAGCAGCTATGAAGCTGACTCATGCTGACCACCCAGATCTCCCTCAACATCTCCAAAGCCTTGCAGTGTCCTTCAAAGAAAGATACAGGAGATTGGGAGGCCTACAGGACCTTGAATCTGCATTGGAAAATGATCAGGCACCTATGAAGCTGACTCCTGCAGACCACCCAGATCTCCCTCAACGTCTCCAAAACCTTGCAGCATCCTTCAGAGACAGATATAGGAGATTGGGAGATCCACAGGACCTTGAATCTGCATTGGAAAATAATCAGGCAGCTGTGAAGTTGACTCCTGCAGACCACCCAGATCTCCCTCAACGTCTCCAAAACCTTGCAGTGTTTTTGATAGACAGATATCACCACCTCCATCAATCAAGTGATCTTGAAGAAGCACTATCCAATTACAAAGTGTCATTTCAATGCCAAAGTTCAGATCTTGTGGGCTCCTGGAAAGCTGCCCTGCAATGGGCATCTGTTGCACAACATTACAGACCCTCAGATACTCTGGTTGCTTATTCCAATGCATTTAAGTTACTTCCTGAAATTCTATGGATTGGAAGCACTCTTACTGCTCACCAAGATACAACTCGCCGAATTAACATCACCAAGGCAACTTCAGATGCTATCAGGGCCTGCATTGACCATTGCAATCTCATACTTGCAATTGAGCTTCATGAACAGGGGTTGGCAACCAGATTCCAACAGATGCTGCACTTGAAAGCTGATACAAAGGGTATCCCTCAAGACAAAGCAGAAAGATTTTGTTGGTTATCCTCTCAGCTTTATGGTGGAATCTGTGAGAAACCTTTGGCCATTGTGAATGGAAGGACTGAGCTGCTAAGTGGGATAAAAAAACAACCTGGATTTGAAAACTTCCTGGAGCCTAAAGCCTACAAGGCTCTCTCTCAAGCAGCACAAGATGGCCCTATCATAATCCTCAACTCTCATCAAGATCATTGTGATGCCATAGTCCTCCTAAATCCGAAATCAAATCCAATTCATGTCCCCCTACTGGATGTAACACTTGATGGACTTGAATGTCAGCAGAGGATTCTTAAAGATGTTTTGAATGACTGCAATGTGAGATCAAGACACTCAGAAGCAACACGGCTTCTTGGTAGTCGGGAGGCCACTCAGAATTCTTTTGATGATATCATAATGTGGCTCTGGACCAAGATTGTGGCACATATCTATATGGCCCTGGAATCAGTAAGTTTGGTTTTTTTTTTTTGCTTGAAAATTTTTATAATTTACCATCCACTTTTTAGCATGGAATTATTGCAGGCCGAATCTGGTGGTGCCCAACTGGTGCTTTTACAAAATTGCCATTGCATGCAGCAGCACCATCTGATCAATTTGTTCAATCATATACCTCCACTTTGGGTGCACTGCTTCAAGCTAATTCAAAGAAGTCTACAACTTCTGATGCTCTACCAACCATTGGGGTAGTTGGGGTGACACATAGTGGACCTGGCAGGTATGCAGCACTCCCAGGAGTTCAGCAAGAAATCAAGAAAATTGTGTCTATTGTCGGTGAACAACAGGTTCAGAGCCTTGTTGGTGAACAGGCAACGGCAGAAGCAGTAAAGTTACAGCTCCAGAATTGTGCCTGGGTTCACTTGGCTTGTCATGGAATGCAAGATATCAGTGATCCTCCCAAAAGCCACCGTATGCTCTATGAAGGCACACTAGACATGGAAACCATTTTGCACATGTCTCTTCCAAATGCAGAGGTTGTATTCCTTGCAGCATGCCAGACTGCCATGGGGGATGCACAGATGGCAAATGAATCCTTTCACTTAGGTGGAGGATTCATTGCTGCAGGCTTTCGAGGAGCAATTGGAACTATGTGGTCCATGCAAGATTTAGATGGACCAATTGTTGCAGAGACTGTCTATACTCACTTATTTGCTAATGGGCAAAAGCCACAAGCCAGTGATGCAGCCAAGGCCTTGCAGGTAGCAATGAGGAAATTGCAGAATGATGGAATTCCATATGAGCGTTGGGTCCCATTCATTCATATGGGAATTTGAATCAAAACCTTTTACATAATAAACACCCACTTAGAATGCCTCGCTGCCAATGATTTTGGACCACTGATTTTGGACCACTTCCATTCAATTGGGAGTTGTGATATCTAGTTTCAGCCTACTTACCTATTTTTATGAGTGGTATATATGGGCTATGTAGTGTACAAAAAGTTGTCACACATGTTGCAACTGTAAATCCAGACAAAGCGACAACTTACACAGGATAATACAATGTGCCAATCATCCTCAACATTTTTGGCAACATTCTATGATGGCAACTTCGAGTTTAGACAACTTTTCAGTGCCTCAACTTCCCCATAACATCGTTGAAGTTGTATGCATCATTGCACATCACAAATTGAAACCTTATTTTGCCTTTGCTTCTACCCATTACATTGTCTTAATGGACCAACTTTCTCAGTTACATCTTCAAAGATAGAGGATTAGGCAGCAACTATCTCCCGCTTTCCAGCGTGCTGCTCCTGCATTTTTAGTACCGACTTGCTCTCGGCGCAGGCTCTGGACAAGTACAGTATTCCTCCACAGCCTCTCTCTTTCTCCTCCCCTCCCTCCCCCTCCTTCCTTTTGCCCACCCACCCAGCCATCCATCCCTCTTCCCTGCCCCCCAGTGGCATCTGGCTGTATGTCCCCTTCTCTTCTTCCCCCTGCTCACCGAGTCTGCAAGCAACATGGGTCGTAGTTGCAGTCTGTGCATGAGCCAGTCGACGGCAATGAACTCAGACACGACTACAATAGGTCAAGCCTGCACATACAGCCAAGACGTGTCAAGTTGGAGGCACTCACAGCCCTCCATGCTTCTCTGCACCAGGATTAGCATTGGGTGCCCACCAACGCAAGACACCCATTCAGCAGGGTTGCACTGCAGGTGGCTTGAGGCCAGGTCTGCTGGGAGCGCCTGAACACGTGAAGTGAAGGCGGCCTAGGCAGCATGCGCATGTGAGAGCCCACCAGCATGGGACCGGCCGCATTAACATGGCAGGTGAGTTTGGTGTCAAGATGCGTGGGTGCATCTGGCCCACGCATCTCTTGAGTCTGATGTCATGCAGGTGCATGTCTACACCGAGGATGGTGACCACATCTGCGCACGTTCCCTCCACACCGAGAGTAACATCGGCCAAAATGCTCATGGCGGGAACTCACCTGGACACCATGCTGATGCAGATGTCAGTGTTCAAGGTGTGGGTGCCCAGTGAATGTGCGAGTCGGAGGCACTCACAGGCCACCCAGTGTCAAGTTGACGGCATTTGTGGAGGGGGGATGACGTGGTGGCAGAGGTTGCACAGCCAGCCAGCCAGGCACGTCGAGCCGGCAGGGCAGCACTCCAACTCCAAGTGTTTGATGTTGTTGTAGGACCAAGCGCAGCAGCCCGGCTGCATGGCCTGGGTGAAGTCAAGTCTCCATGGCATGTCGCTGAACCTGAACCCGAGCACGCAGAGCCTGAGTCTCCACAAGTTGGCTGCATGCACCTGGCCAGACGATGATGATGCTCCATTGGTGCGCGTTGGTCGCAGTGGGAGACATTGAGCAAGGATGGACAGTGCCAATACCGATGGATCCATGGCCAGTGCGCGCAAGTAGGATGTGTATCTGGATGGTGCAGAGGCAGGCAGTGGAGAGCCTGTGCTGATTCAAGATTGCGGTGGGAGTAGAGGTGCTTGGAGGCCAGTGCGCATGTAGTTGTATGATGAGTATCTGCGCAATAGGTATGGACATCTTGTTGCCCACCTTCCAGCTACGAAGCTCATTCATTCTGAATGCTCCGTATATCACACATACACAGACCGTTTCCCACATTTCCCCTCCCCTTGCCCCTCTTCCCTCATATCGCTGCTCATCGGTCTCGTACACCATCTGTCCATTTACCAAGCATACATGCACCAGAGGGGAGCTGCCTCCACGTACTCAGGATGGTGCAGGTGATGGCAGGGACCCACAGCATGGACAGAATGATGGAGGGAGGGAGAAGTGGGATGGTGCGTATGCAACCAGCTGACTGTGCTCGGTCAAAGAATGTTGGTGCATAAGCACAGCAGATATGTGTCCCCTGTACCCAATCTCCATGGCAGCCATAGAGGAGGCAAGGTGGGAGTCAGCTTGTGTGTGCATCTCGTCTGCTGTTCAGCTCTGTGGCCCATCTGTGCAGAGTGCTCAGGATATCACACATCCTCCCCTGATGCCTTTGGGCCACTCCACCCCCGTTTCTCCATGCTCATCTGTTTCGTCCATCGTCCCCACGCTCCATGTCCTGTGTGCACCATCCTCACCATAGGCATGCACCAGGGAGGTGGGTGCATCACGACGCTGGGTGGAGTTAGGTGACACGCTGATACGGCTGAAAATAAAACAAGCCTGAAATCTCGCGAAAAGCAGATAATTGACATATGCTTAGCACCCTGTCCCGGTGATATACAATTAGAGTCAGAGTGAGCTCTGAGCTGCTGATTGTGTAGTAATGATGCAAAAAGAGGTGTAGTGAACAAGCTGGGAGATATATATAACACTTATGAACATGGGGGTCAATATATCCAACCAGGAAGTTTGCGAAGCCTAGCTGCTGTGGCTTATAATTCTGAATGAGGGCAAGTCACACAGCAACACTAGCTACCATGCCCTGGAGATGTATAATATTCAATGGGCGCACAGTATCTATGGGCCTGGAGGGTAAGCCAAAGGTCACCGCAGGCAAAAGGGTTCCTGGGATCATCTGAAGATGTTCGCGGAGCGCCTTGGACTATTAATATATCTCATGGAGAGGTTCACGACAGCGACTCCTAGAAGAGTTGGCCAATGTGACCATCATGGAGAAACATGATCGCGGGATACGAGGATCAGCCGAAGCTGTATCCACAGGGCTGATGCTGATGCATCAGCCTGGCAACACATTAACAAACAATATACATCTGGACAGGGGGTATAACGGGTTCACAAAGACCTGCCTGGGCAGACATACACCTGCAAAGTGACTCGACAGAACCCTGAGAGCCAATCATATTGCTGGGGTAGTTCCAGCAAGGCCCGAAGTATCGCAGCTGGACAGACACCTCATTGCCAAGCGAGCCAGCAGGTTCACGAGGGCAATAATATGACCATAAAAAGGCATCGCAGAGCCACCCAAGATGACCAAGAGCGTACGTGGACGCCCCTAGGGTGGAACCACTGGAATTATACCCTTCCTTTGACTCGTAGTTACTCAGTGTGTGTATATTTAGATTTCTCGAAAGTAGTATAAAACCCTGTTCACCCGGAGCTGTGACCTTGGTCAAAGGCTTACCTAAGGACATCGACGGCCTCTGAGCAGATTCGCGACAGATTTGTTTAAATACATTTCTTAGTGATTGTTGTTCTAAATTTGAAGACCTTTGATTTGTTGGATATCTAAGAAAGCTTTGAAGTATCTAAGCTAAGTCTCGGGGATAGTCCCAGAGCACTCAGGAAAGGTACCTTGTGGAATTGAGACCACAGTAGGAGCTCAATCCAAGGTCTGCTGTTGAAATCAGGACTACAAAGGTAGAGCCTGGTCACAGTACCCAAGTTTTGGTTGTTGGAATTGTTCTTCGAGTTCTGTCGCAATTATAAGGCACTCCAGTGTGTTCAGGGTCGATCCCAGGAGATTGTTCATTAGTCTAAGAAGTGTTTAGACATTCGTTGGAAGTGTCAGTGTGCCTTAGCGAATCCAGGTTCATCTGGTCGTCTTTTCATCATCTTTCCTCCCATATCACAATGGCAAAGAATCAGACCACCGCTTCCCCCAAGAAACGAAAGTAGAAAGTGAACTTCGGTGCAAACAGATGCACCATGGACAAGGGCAAGCACAAATCAAGCCCGGATGCGAGTTCTACTACGGGCACCTCATTGCGCAAGAGGGCACGTAGTGACGGTGAGGGGACCAGCACAGGGGCCTCAGGCTCCCCGGTACTGCGTCTGCAGGAGCAGCTAGTGGGTCAAACAATACTTCGACCACCGCGGGGCCTGATGCCGCTGGAAATACGAGTGGCGACAACAGCCCACTGTCAAGGCTTCAGTCAAGAAGTGGGTGTGGAACCCCTAGGGTATTCATCCCAAAGAGGTTCCTGAGGCAGCAAAGATGATGCAGGTACGTCTTGGGGTTTCAAATTCCAATGTGAAAGCAACTAATCAAAATTCCAGAGGGCATTCCAGTGCTTTATCAGGGGATTGTGTGGTCTGCTCACCCAGTCAGACACTCTTCCCTCCACCATTGAGGCATGAGATCATTATGACAGGTGCTTCGACAAAGCTGACAACTATCGCGCTCACATGCATATCCTCGTTGACGAATCGAGAACTGCCATCACAGCAGCGACCGACCGGGGAGGGTGACCTTTCGAATACAGCAGCAAATATTCTCCAGGCGTTCCTTGGTGAACTTCCACGATCCTTGTACCACAATATCTGCAAATTCATCATCCCTGTTGTCCTCATTGTCATAGTCTGTGTCACCCAGAGGGTTCGACTCTGGAACGGGTGTAGTGTCCAACATTGAACCATCCATTGGGTCATCAATATCTGGTGCTGGGGTGCCTGTGGGAGTCGCTTGATCATCCTCATCATCACCTTCCTCGGACTGCATAGCCCGAAGATATTCTTCCCTCCACTTTGCAAATTTGTCAGGGTTGAAACTTGCCTTGTTGTTGTGTACGTCTTGCGCATCCGCATCTCCACCAGCTTTGGATATATCATCATCAGTCCAAAGATCATCGTCATCAGCATCAAGCTCTGCAAGATTTTTTGTTTGTCGAGTGTCGCACCCTATTCCCCAAAGTACGTGCAGTTGGTGTTCAAGCACACCTAGAAGCCAATTGTGCATGAAACCCAATATAGTGTCATTCACGGGATCACGGTATGGGAGGAGGTGCAGAGAGCACCACCGGATCCCAGTTTTTCTCTCCAGGTTGACCCTCTTTTCCTTGGTTGTTTGTCTTAACCAGGATTTTGCCTGTTTTAGCACAATGGCGGCTATTCGCTTTGGCCACAACAAGTAATCTCATTGTTTGTGAGAAGACAGAAGGAGGAAAACATTGTTGCCGAGTATGAGAGAAATCCACCTGTTTCTCTTGCTGCTGGAAGATCTGCTACAAGGGGGATAATTTGTGCTGTCACTTTCATGCCTTTGGGATGGTAATATGTGTTTATGATTTTCCCTGGGAAATCATACGAGAGGATTGTCTTCATGAGTGGATCAAGTAGAGGCAACAGTGTCATAGCAGAGGGTTTGCTTGGTGATGGGGTTAGCCCCACAATGAAAACATTTTCTGGTAGATAGTGGACTTCAGGGGGCAGATTCAGGCAATAAAGGATAACTGTGCCAGTGGAGACTTGTTTCCCTATCCATACAGATGTATCAGTTTCTAACAAAAATCACTGTGCGATACATACCAGCTAGTTTGTTTGACCGTGGGTTGAACCAATCGATGCATAACACAAAGACCAAGTTGTATTTGTCTCCCAACTTTTTTAGCTCCTTCCACCTTGGACTGTCCTAAAGATCTCCCATCTCTTCTCCGTCTGCAGCAGCGGGTCTCTGATACGAGTTGGCTAGATAGTCCTCAGTAGATTTTCAAGAGAGAAACCATTCGAGCCAAGATTCAAATTTCTGTGTATTGAACGTTGCTTTGGGAACACATTTAGATTCCTTTCCAAAGTGCTGTGTCCACCAAAGTTCAGCCTTGCAGCTGATGCGTGATTTTTTTGAAACTTTTGCTGTGCATCTCTCTGGCATTTTTGCCAGTGATGGGTATAGGGTATAGCACTTGGGACAACAGGGTGTTCAAACGATCTCAGGCTCACTGGTGTAGTTCCAGTAGATGGTTTAAATGTCCCTAGGAATCTGAAGTTTTAGAACCTGAACAGGGATTCCCTGCGCAACCAAGGCTACCTTCAGAAGCTCCAAAGCAGTGGTGAGGATAAATTGAAGAGCCTTCAGAATAGTGTTCGCAGTTTCATGGCTGACACCAGCCTTCAGATTCAGCCAGACGAGCAAGGCCAAACAGAGCTGGATAATGAGAGTGTTGTCGATCACAATGCCTATGAACAACAGGTGTTTCTTCATTCAGCAGGAAAATCATCCACAAGAATGTTGTGCACCCGGTGAGCTCCCTGATTTATCCTTGCCATCCTCCTCCTCATCGAAAAGTTCTTCAACACCGACAGGGTGGGAATTGTGGGCTTTGGCATAATCCAGTGAATGATTGGCAGCTGCCGCAATTTCGTGGAGCTGACAGCGCTGCTGAGTGACTTTATGCCCTGGTATTTGCTGGCCATCGATGATAACCCAGTGCTGGATGCACTCCGGGCAGATGCAGACCACCTTCTTGCCCATAGAGCAAGTGAGTGGGAAGGCAGTTGGGTTTCAATCACTGTTGTTCGTTGGCCTTATATCACATTCACAGACCAACATTAATCAGTGCATCTGTCAATCTATCCAACTTCAATCAAGGAATTTTGTTTAAAACATTGCCCATTCACAACCCCATGTGAGCAAGACAAATCAACTCCCGACACTGTATTGATCCGCGGTGAAGTCGGTTACTTCGATTAGACCTGAAGCCGGCATCCAAACAATATTATATAAGAACAAAGGGAAAGTGATCGTGTGTGCAATGCCATGGCAAGTGTTGGCCACACGCCTTGAACCCACGGCCGCAGCACTTGCCCGCAGTGTTACCAGATTAGGTAACTCCCCCTATTTTCCAATGATACCTTGCTCAATTGGCCTCTTAACAGAGTCCAAAGCTCTTGAAAAAATCTGGAGTGTTTTTGGAATGATTTAATATGTATTTTGGTACTATTTCTCTGATAAAAATCCGGCCAATTAATGGGCTAGTGTATATTCCTCTTTCTGTCTCTCCTAGAATGACAGCTCTCTGTTGCTTACATTTTATTCAAACTTGTGGTGTAGCAAGTGCTATTCCCACATATCTTTAGTAGTGGGTATTGGGGCGCCCTCGAGAGGTTTTTTTCATCACGCATGACCATGTATGGAGTGTTACTGCTGTGACCATCCCATATGGAGATTTGGCCGACCATATGGAGATTTGCTTTACTTATTCGGATATGTCATGTGCGATGTCTCCCTTGTGTCTCACTTTAATTTCTGATAATAAACTGAGACACCTCGTTGTCTATTATAATCTAGTCGTCCGATGCAGATCCCGATGTCCCTTCGAGCTGCCCTGACTTTTCATCCCCATGTCTATTCTCCTCAATGGCTTTCTGTGCGTGAATCTCCACTAGGAGAGAGCTAGTGTGTGACACGGGTACAGGTAGACCCGCGGTATTTTCTCACAGGTGTGTGCAGGTCCTGGTCTGGCAGGTACCGCGAGTGCCGCCACCGGTTTTACCCACTGTAACTGTCACCTGTCACACATGTCACTGACCATCGCCACCTCTGCACTTGCTCTGACCCTTGCACCCGTCTGCTGACTCACAGACGCTTACACCCCTCACACCCGACCATTCACCCACCGCATGACACGACCCGGGGCCTCTCACTCGTAGGCACTGTCGGAAATTTGTAATATTTCTTGTAAGGGGTTGTATGGCCTTGTAAGGCCATAATAAGATCGGCTCTTATAATAACTTATATCAATAAAGATCACTTGTAAGATTATGTGATTTTGGACAATAAACAGCGCAGACAGTGATGGGAGGCATGAAAAGGGCGAGGCGCTGTGTATGGGGGGACTTTGGACCCGGGTGCATGCATAGCAGTACCGGGGAACAGCTCAAACTGCAAAATAGTCCGATATTGCAAGATGCGGGGGTCATTGTAGACATTTACCTGTATTGTTTAACAAGTGTTATAAGGTTCTTATAACGCAAGTCTCTTATAAGCAAATCCACGTGTTTTCAGTTTTAAGTTACAACACATTAATAATTAGAATAGGTTTATATTTGCCTAGCGACATAAATTATATGTAAGTATAAAGTGCAAAATATAAATTCTGACAGCTACATGCTCTGAGTAGACTCGCCACATCACCTGTGCACGGACTCGTCCCGATACGCACTGCGCAAGTGGCTCTGCTCTACAGCTGCTCCCCAGGCGCCCACCTGCCAACTTGCCCAACACCTGGAACTCGCACTTCGCTGAGCGTGCCCTGATAGCATGCCTGCCTGACTTGCACACTCACTCTCCAGCACCCACGCATGTGTGGCTGCCTTCCACTTGTCTCGACTGCGCTGGCGACTGACAACTGGAGCTACAATACTGCCGTCTCATGCACTGTAGCTCCCCCGCTCCGTCACATCTCTTGTGGCTCACTTTGCCTGGGTCTGCCCTGCCGACTCGGGCTTGTTTCATGCCATCAATGGTGCTCGACCCAATGCAAGGTCCCTCTCCCAGGGTCGGTGCCAACTTGCGCTTGCAGGTGGTGTTGTTCAGCCAGCTCATGTGTTCAGGCAATCCCCACAAGACGTCATGTCAGGCGTGAACACCACCATCATTGGTGTGCAGCGCTGCTGAATGCAATGTCGCGAATGACGCACCGTGCGCATGTAGAGTGGTGTGGGTTGGGCTCACCCACAAGCGCTGAGCACTTCCAACTGGACATGTCCCACACTCAGCGGACATGCCTTTGATTCGCCCGGGAGTGTGAGTGTACCCGAGTCAGTGTTATTCGTCGTCCTGCATGGTTCGGACACAGACGTGCACCGCTCTCCCTCAGTGTCCCGCACCTATAACTCACCACTTGACTCAGAACTCAGTCCTCACCTGCTCATCCTTCACTGGTCAATGGTCATCCTTTGCGCTTGGAGACATTGCCGACAGGTCGCCTCTCGGCTATGTCTCAATGACGAAAGCCGTTGGGTAGATGAATGTGGGTTGGCCTCCTGGTGCATTGCCCATCAATTTCTTTCATGCCACGTACTTATTCCCCTCCCACTTGTTCCCTCCCATTTCCCCGAAGCCCTCAAACGAAACACCTGACCTGATGGGCACGCCCTGTACTGCATCCAGCCGATTCGTGTGTGACACATCTCCATGCCGTGCAAGCCCTTCCAGGACTGCAAATCGGTGTCCGGTCGCCATTGGTCAGGGACGCTGTGAGGCTGCACTATGTTTGCCCACTGTTGCGACATAATCCGCGGTGTAGTCCGACCAGCGACCAGGATCACTCCGCCACACTCTGCAATCGTCTACGACCTAGTTTGCATCGTCCGCCGGCCCCAGAGTCTGACTACGACCATGTCCGATGAGCAACTACACCGTCCGCTGGCGCCAGGATCATTCCGCCATGCTCTGTGATCGTCTACGACCAAGTTTGCATCGTTTGCCGGCCCCAGGATCATTCTGCCACACTCTGCGATCATCTATACATCGTCCGCCGGCTCCAGAGTCACTCTGCCGTGCTTCACGACTGTCTACGACCGAGTCCGACCCACCGTCCCCTGGCTCCAGGATCATTCCACCACACTCTGTGATCACCTACAACCAAGGTCGCATCGTCCGTCGACTCCAGAGTCACTCCACCTACAAGAAACACACCATGAACATTTCCGACATGTCGGACGAAGACATATGCAGTCCGCTGGCTATGGTTCTGCACACTAGGAAATCAGTCTGTAGGCTCATACCATGATTCCGCACAGCTGGGAGAGAGAGAGTGGGAAGAGGGGGACCTGTTCCCGATTGTCGGAAAGATGAATGGAGTTATCGGAATAGGGGGAAATCACATGGACTTTAGAAGACCAATTCCGACCAACAATTACATGGTCCACACACTCGCAGAGTCACTCCACCTACAAGAAACACACCACGAATGTTTCCGACATGTTGGACGAAGACATACACAGTCCATTGGCTCATAGAACCATTCTGCACGCTAGGAAATCAGTCCACGAGCTCATACAATGATTCTGCACAGCTGGGAGGGAGAGTGGGAAGAGGGGGACCTGTTCCCGATTGTCGGAAAGATGAATGGAGTTATCGGAATAAGGGAAAATCACATGGAGTTTAGAAACAGTATAAATACCACTCACTGTATCTGGAGAGATCATCTCCAAACTCCCCCGCTTGCTGCTACTGTCCTAGACTAGAGTGGAAAAGTAGGAACCTGCCAATCTATAGAGTTCACTGGTCACCAGGGGCTCTCTTCTTTACTCATCTTCCATTCTGAACAAGAATAATCCCCGGAAGTGTTGTCCTTTAGGCCCTTCACAAAACTCTTCAGTCCTCTCCAGGGCCTGAGAGGCACTGTCCACCAACAGATTTTATACCATGAAGCTCCAAAAGAGCTCCGGTATGGCACCAGTTCTTGGTACAGATCCATTCTGACCCCAAACGACTGCGCGGAAACAAATCAATTACCCAGATCTATTCTCCACTTCAGATCCTGTCAACAATATTAGTGTTTCGAAGTGTGTGGACTCTCCGAGGAGCCATCCACATCCTTTACGTAGTCTGTTGAAGTATCCACCTTCTATGTTTAATCATTCGCGGTACCGTGGAGCGCGATCGGAGACCTGCAGACATCATTTTTCCGTTTGCTTTCAAAAGCGGACAGTGTCCATTCCATTAAAAGAAACCCATAAAAACTACACAACCTTGGAGGCTTACGAAGCGAACCTGCATCGCGACAAAGGCTTTTTAACAGCTCTGCCTGTAGAACGGAATTCACCGTCTATCCTCCAAGAAGGCCCCAGATTCGTATCAACATATCCGGTGAAGGATTCAGGTCTAGAAAGGGTGACCTAGTGCTTCCTATGCGAGTGGAGATGATTCTGCCATGTACCAGTAGTGCGAAACAAATATTATTGGAAAATCCGGACCCCATCGGACAGATCATAACTATTACACTAACCAACTAACTTTAATCCACACAGGAAATTTTAACAAGCACAAAACCGAAGCCCTCCATCACAACAGAAAGCTGTAAACTGTATTCACTCTAGAGGACGAACACTACTCTTCTTGTAAATACTACCCTGCATCTAGTAGAACCACAGTCCACACCACAACGCCAACCACCCTCCATGCCCAAGTTTGCCTGCGCGTCCATCCCGTGCATACCAGTGACCCAACTCGACACAAACCTGGTCGCATACATCCCGATCAGTCACATCAAGCGCAATTGTGTTAACCGTGTGAGTCGGGATGTATCTGAGCACTGCGAGGTGGCACACAGAGGACAGGTGATGCGCGGACTTGAGCATGTGGCACAGATTCAACCGTGACACAGTGAGGGTTAGAAATAATAGTTGCACAACCTGTAAATTCAAACCAAATTAAATATTCTCCAAGCCTTTCTTTATCAAACCCTTGGGTTCATGCCCAGGTATACTGTGGTGAGACGACCCGTGGGTTTTGAGGGAGTACTGCAGGCACAAACCCAGATGTGAATTCAGATATTTTCTCAAACTCGGTGACCTAACATTTTGCCTATGTTTGTTTTTTCTGTCCCCAAAGGGCATGGAAAACGAACATAGGGTCCTTTATATTGAGAAGACCATAAAAATCTCCTCTGGAAATCCAGAGCTCAAGCATTCAGAACACTGATACATGGGCTCTGCCACGGAGTGGGCCTACTGGTACTTATTCAGTAGTTAGATGAGATCTATTGTTATCAATTTTATATTCTTTGCCAATTTGGCCACACAGAATGAATTCTATACTGAAAATTAATTAGTTTGGGCATATCAAAGCTGTAAATCAAAATTCTGCAATTATAGTTTAAAAGAAGAGACCCATGCTATTATATTTCTCCATTCAAAGTAGACCTCAAAGTGGACAGAGGAGCCAGGACGAAGCTCTACCACTTGATGGGCAAACATCGGAGTTTGAATTTGGCGGAGCATTGCTGACCACCAGAACCTGTGATTTTGATGCCGGCTGAACCAAACATGTGCAACTACAAAAACGACTTTTCCTTTGTACACGTTTACTGTGTGACAGCACAAGCCCCGTGTAACTTATGACTGGATCGAAGTAGATCCATCTTATCTTATCTACCATGTGATAGTCAACTGCCGGCCAACTGCCAGCCAACTGCCGTGCATAAGCCACGGTGGCATATGGATTCATATGCCATGGATCATGCCCCCTGTGACATCCACTGCAACAAAGGTCATTCCGAAATCTGCAAGTTGGAACAGATAAAAAGTGTGCTGGGACTGAGTCTGTTCTCATCAGACCATAGTCTGATATCCTGCTTGTCTGCATGGCATCTTGAACAAAATCCAGCACCCATGAGCTTGACATCAAACCTTTCTTCCCGACAGACAGCAACTCGAGATCCCGGCTGCATCTAATACCTCATTTGTCTTTGTTAGACACTGTGCGGCCAACTGTGCACCAACAGGTGGGTCGTGAACCACCGCATATGCCTGTCATCGTTTTGCCAGACATTCCTGACAGTTGGTGTGTACAGTGCCATTGGGTACAGTAAAGGCTGTGACGCTGGCCTCGTGGTTACCACTGAAGGCCTGTGCATGAGGTATGTGTCAAGTTAGAATTTACTTTGTCTGTGGAAACTGACCTCTTTACTCAGCAGTCGTTCTTTGTCGTGATTGCCTAGATGCAGCAGCGCTCTGACAGTCCATGACTCCATGTACACCACCTGAAGAGTGCACATGAATATGCTGAGTTCACTGTCCCCGTCCATTCAAAATGCTGACTCTTTTTTATCTGTGCAGATCCAAGGAGCAGGTGTAACATTTATCCATTTGCATGTGCGCAGGTGTGAATGGAAGGAACAACACACCCATGGCCAAGTCCAGTCAGTGGTTCTCAGAGAGTCACACGCACCCTCGCTGACCCACGCATTCAGTTGCCCGACTTCGGATTGTTGTGCATGTGTCTGGCTTTGGGCTGTGTGCTTGATGTGCACTATTGTCAAATCCTGGTGTCTTGCCTGCCTGCACCCATGTTCACCTAAATGCGAAAACGCGGCCACTTGGTTTGCTTTCGCCGTGCTACCATATGTCTTCAGAAACTTCTTACCAGACCTTCACTGTAGCTTCACAAGGCATCAAATGTCAGAACACAACTGTGTGTTTTATGAGTGAGTTAGATCCATGTCCTTTAATTGCATGTTCAATATTTTGTATGCAGCTCAAGATCGAGTTTATTAGCCAATCATAGAGGTAACAGGCATAAGTAAGTTACCGGCTGATGACCTCCGCTTCTACTCTCTGAACCACTTGCACAAGCCATGGGCACCGCTACTACTAGGCTACAAACTGCCTGTCATGTTCTGACTTGGATGTGCAGGCTCCAGCTGCACCCTGCCTCAATTCAATTCGATGCCCGGGTACCCCTTGAATTGCAGCAGTGCTGCTTGCATACACCAGGAAGCCAACACTGACACGAGAGCAGGACCTGTGTGTGCTATGCTCCGAGTCATTCACACCGAGGCATTGTCACGGGTGGGTGCAAGTGCACATGGAGGCAAGCCAAAGTGGGTATAGGCCATGGGTTCAAGCGTGCATTCAGTAGGGTCCAAACTGTTGGCAGTATTTGAAATGGCTCAGAGGTCAGAAATTGACCTCAAGAAAAATCTATTGCAAATGAACAATGGTCAAACAAAATCTAATCGGGTTATTTAGCTTGTGTACTTTTTTGCCCTAGGAACATGTCAAAAAAAAAGAACCTCATCGAAATGTAATTGGGAAGGATTCAGGTGAAATATCTCCCCTGTCCCCACTCAAATCCGGTTCCAAGTAAGGTGATTTCCAATTTATATGGAACAAGACAACAAAGCAAAACTAACCTCAGATACCTTTAATATTGCCATCGAATCTATAGGATGCTTGCAATGGGACGCCTGTGGTTAATATATAATTCCCCAAAGGTCATGACGACAATGAATGGCATGATTATTGATGTACAATCAGCCTGACTCGGAGCCGGGTAGGTAAGTAGGTAGGATTACACGGCACAGTCCTGCCCAACTGGCCATTTGTATTGTGCAACTGAGTGAACACCTCAATAGCTAGCAGGAGTCGAAGTCGGAGGACCAGAGCCACTCAACTGTACATACCAGCGATAACATTGCTTCCCTGTCCATTACATTATACCATCATAAGACTAATGCACCCTCTTCTCACGCTTTCTCCCCTCCCCTCCCCCAAACTAATAGATAAATAGAAGGGCTTCTTCACAACCACATGACCCAGTACTTACGCTTCCTGTCTCTGAGTCTCTTCCCATGGCTTTCCACTCATCGGATCTGCCACAAGATTTCTCCTGCTGGTTCGCTTTCGGTCACCATTCATATGGACAAATTGAATGCCACGGTGAAGGTACAATGGCTCAATCAGATTCTCAGAATGCTCATATTGTTCTGATGTCTGGCTGAATCGATGATACGCACCATCCCCCACGGGATGATCATCTGCATCCATGATCGGCCAGCTGAACCAAAGAAAATCAGACAGTGCTTTGGTCCTAGAGGACGTGGTATGGAAATGCGGCACACATATTTTATGGTCTTGTTTAACAATTCTCACTGCTCTGGACCTGGACACTGATCTGATCACCCGATCCCAGGTCGGTGAAGAAGCTGTACTGGAGGTGCGTCTTCAATATGTCTCCCACTTTCGTCACCGCAGAGACAACAAATGGCAGCCATCGAATGAGAAGGAGTTGGTTCATTGTCACAGAAAAGTAAGCACTCCTTGCGACCTTGCGCTCAATCCATTCTTCACACTGTCGGGAAGAGCATTATGCTGCCAGTGACGAAGCTGCGAGCACTAAACTCTGGGCAGTGTACGTCTCAGACGCTGAAAAGTATGATAAAGCTCTTGTGGAGAGTTGGAGGAGCGATATGGATGGAATGCTGATATTTGTAAGTAGTCTGCTATCCGATCAATGCACAATTTAACATGAGCCGTCAAGGCTGGACTTTTCTCAGCCAGCCCGACTGCATTCCTCATCGAAAGCTACAGGAATCTGAGTCCAGACCTCGAATCTACGACAGTCCTTCTTCTCAATCAAATATCACATCAGCTGGCAGCCGTGGCCAACGGGACCACAGTTACTTCACCGACACCAGCTTTGTTTACCCTGGTGTGGAAATTGCTTCTTTGCAATGGACTTTGGTTTGTCAGCTTGGCTCTCAGTCTTATGTGTGCTTTGGTTGCAACTCTCTTGGAGCAATGGGCATGGGAATTTCTCCACAGAGCGGAAATATGCTTGGCCCCGGTTGTATGCACGTGAATATTCTTCTATCTCTATTACGGGATTGAAGAACTAGGTGGACTTGATCCCTCTGCTTTTGCACACCTCCCTGATCTTCTTTTTTGGGGGACTGGTTGCCTTTTTGGCACCTGTCAATAAAATCATCATGGTGCTCGTAGCTGCTCTCCTGGGTTTCGTCACAAGCATATATTTGGCTTTCACCATACTCCCTCTCATCTACCTCAGCTGTCCATATCGAACACCATTATCAAATATGCTCTGGCATGTCCGTCAAGACCTGCACTCATCACACCATCAGCAGAGCGCCTCTGAGGATGAAGACACGTGGAACATACATCCACCACAATCAGAAACGATTGTGGAAACCATATACCGGTGTGCCACTGAAGGAACCATGGAGCAGGAGACTCGCGACCATTGTGCTCTGATTTGGACAATGAAGTCATTGTCAGATGATGTCGAATTAGAGCTGTTTCTTGAGGGTATACCAGATGTCTTGTAGGGAACTCATAGTGAGCTTCATGCATATGTGGGACATATCACAGAGCCTGTCCACAACCAAGACACTCTCTTGTGGTTTCGCATCCAGGGGCTACTCCACAGATCACACAGCAGAATGCTGTCCTCAGTGGCCATGACATGCTGTCAAATTACCTGCTTCAAGGTGCTTTCTGCCATAGCAAGTTTGGCAATCCATGCTAATTCCCCACAACAACAGGCTTTCACCAACCTCTCTCTCTTCTGTAGGATTTTGAATCCTACTGTCACACATTACTCGGTTCCTGCCCATGCACTTATTGCATGGAGTGCGTTTTGTGCGTTCAAGACCCAGGTCGCAGATGTTGTCAAGGATCTTGTGCATACCTGTGTCACAGAGAGCTTCCCAGACATTGGCACTGTGTGCCACTGCTTAGGCAAGTTGTACGAGTGCGAAGTCTTCCAGTTCCTTCCCTTCCTCTTTCACTGGATGTGGTCGGAGTACCTGCACCAACTTGCAAATATTAAACTCACTGATGATCTGCTCTTTGTGAAAAACATGCTGCAGAGTTTCCATGTCTTTTGCACCAAAATCAACCATATCATACTGTTTGACTACCTGGAAGCATCAACATCTTTGGATTCTCTCCCATACCAATTCAAACACACCATATCTCTCATCCAACCTCAGGATACACCCTGTTCCTATCCTGCTCAATCACATTTGGCATTGCTCATCACTGGAATTGTATCCAAACATCTGGAAAAGATGAACAATACTCCAGAGGCTCACTGGATTGACAAAATCCTTAGTATTTTAGTTGCATCTTGGCAGCCATATGACCATGGGGATTTGTGAATTCCCCGCAGTATAATTGGTTACTTGATTCAGTGTAACTCTGACGCTGCTGTAAAGCATGTAGTTATGAACTACAGCTGCACCTTTCTCTGGTCATGCATAGTGGCAACTCTGGGCCCTGCTGATGATTGCAAGATCACAGACATCACGTCGACAGAGGCTTTGACTGTACTGTGGCATCTATGTATAGTCCAGCCCTTCGACCTTCTATTGCTATCTGTTTAGGAGTCTACTCTCGCTGCGGTCATCAGTGCCCATCTCCTTGTCCGTCATCCCACTAATCAAATCTAAAATCTTGGATTGCATGCCTCTCAGGAGCGGAAGAACAACCTGGGCAATCAGGGAAAACACACTAACTCGACTTGGGCATCCAGTCTTTCCTCAAGAAACAGCGGTTCAACCTGAATTGGAGACTGAATCCGACAGCAAAGTTCCTCAAGTGCAATTTTCAGGATTTGACGATGTCATGCATAATCACATTTCAGAAGCAAGGGCCATGGTACTCACAGAATTCTTCGACAAGTGCTGTGGGTCTGTGATACCCTACAATGCAGGTAGAACACTTTCGACGATTGACTAGGCTGCTCCCTCGGGCCCCGTTCACCTGACTCACCAGATCCGGTTTGCAACCAGCATCCATTGCATGTTCCAGGCTGCTGTCTATCCAGCTTGCTTGAGCATACATTAAATTGAAAGGTCTTCGATGTCTATGTGGCAAGAAGTGATGGACAAACTCCCACGTCGGAAGATACTTTGCCGTATTCATACAACATGCAGCCATGGCTCGATGATTTCACTGCCCGGAAAACAATAAGAGATTCCTTTGCTGGCTCTGTTGTAATTCTTTCTTCCCAGCAATCAATAGCCATCACTGACTGTGTCAACGTGGTGTTGAGGACTCGAATCCCTGCACCTGAGCCCGACCTAGGCTCACTGGTCATATGATCAGATACTGTGTTTGTACTAATTCTATAGTTGCCAAACAATCATCTAAAAATTTTAGGTTTTGAATAGTCCCATGTCTAGCTATAGAGTTCTAATCCCTCCAATTTTAAGAAAGTCGCATGTGGCCCCACCACGAATGTCTCGAGCCACCAAACGAACTGCTGCGCAGGGATGCCAAGACAATGGCCCATCTGCCAAAGGCACTCTCAAGTGATGATACTTATAATATTGAGGTTCAATGCCAGAGCGCAACTGCTTGCCTGTTTCCGAACTTGAAATCATTCCCTCAGATATCATCTGGACTAATTAGCAAGTGGTAGACTTGGTGGCTCAAGTGGATGGAGGCACAGCAACTTCTTCAGAAGGGCTGTACTGGGTGTTCTCAATGAATTTACCATGATCTTGTATGGAGCCAGTCAGTGTTTTCTCTCCCCGTAGTTTGAATAATGAATTTGAGTACAATGTGTCTGTTAGTCGGAAATATTATGTGATTGCAAGAAGGATGGCTACTGTTTTGAATGCTTATGTGTCTGCTGATATATCAAATTCTAATTTATGATGGTGACACTCAGATGATCCAGTACACTCTCACATGTCCAATCCACCCATTTCTGTTTATGTGGCAGGTGGAACATCGGTGCAGCAGCACTCTTGCTGCCATTCTGTTCCCCAATTGCATATGTGGTGGGTGGCGCGCTGACATCCCATTTGATATACATGAGCCGCAAGGGGAGTGGGCCAAGATCAGCGAGCACAGAAGGTGGGAGGGCAGCCCCCTCTTTGTGATAGCCAGTGAAACAGAGCGCAATGAGCAGCACGGACTCATCCAGCATGGCGAACTAGTGTTGCCGTGACTCAGTAAGTCGGAAGTCGACTTGGCTAAGTTGACTTGTGGCAACTTTCGACTTGACTTGACTTGACTTGGTCAGCTCAAGTCACTTGAAGTCACTTGAGTCGACTCAAGTCGGTTGAGTCACACCAATATTAATTCACAAGGGTGGATGGCACTTGGTACACCAATCTGGACGTTAAATAGCAGTCAAACTGTGGCAAGATACAAATTCAACTACTTGTCGTTCTCCTCTGGCATTTCCGTAAATATGATCCCATCTGCTGAGTCGCAACTGTCAACAATCTCGTGCCAAATCCCATCCCTGTCTTTGTCGTGTGTGTTGGCCAGAGTTCGAAGCTAGTCTTCATCATTGTTGGCAACAGGGACAGTCTGCCAGTCAGACATAAAGTTGAGCCTCAATTTCTTGTAATTAAACTTGACCATTTGCAGAGCCTCCATCAGCACGGCACTGGTGTGGTTTCGGTGTTTTTAGTATCTGTCTCAGCGGAGGACGAGAATACTCGTTCCGATGGCACTGAGGTGGCTTGGATAGGGGCGTAATCAGCAAAGAGACGAAATATTTTTGGCCAGGTTGCTTTGCCGTCGTTCTGCAGATTGTTCAGGTGTGGTTAACAATCAACAATTGGGACACCGAACCATCCAGTACCTGACCATGTCCGTTGACTTCCTTGCGGGGAGGGAGCTGGTCATATAATGGTTCATTTCATCTTCAATTGATTGGTCGGCTGAACTCCCGCTCGCCGAGGTGAAATCAAGTGTGAGGGCGGCATTCAGAAATCGCTTCACCGCCTGTGTAATGCCGGTCAGTGTTGGAGGAGCTGGCGGGATCTGGAATGAGGCCGAGGTGGGGGCCAAGAATTGGATCCAGATCCGCTGCGGCCTGGAGAACTGGACCTGGTTCGAGACCGAGCATCCACGGCGACAGGGGATGTCTCGTATGATCGAAGCTTGACATGAATTAAAATCGAGGGTATACAGCTCATGTTTCACTTGCCTTGTTGACAATTATTTTCTTGGCTTTCTCTTGGTCAGTGCGTGACCAGTTTTTTCCGAATCCATTCAAAACGAATTGAAGGATTGATAACTGAGGTGCGAGTGCAAAGGTATTTCAGACACCGATGTAGAAGGGGAGGATGGACCGCTCGTCACTATCCCCCCTTTCCGCATCTCCGTTGATACCTTACGATACATCGGTCTTCGGACCGCATATTTGTTTGGACGTACACATCTCCGAATAATACCTTTTTCCCTCCGAGCCACCATCTACGACGTGACCAGTGACCCGAGCAGCCCACCATGGCTACATCGCCAGTGAACCCCGAGCACCTCTAGAGCAGATATCTCTCCTCACCGAGCCTTTCCGAGCTACAGCCATACTTCACGCCCACACGGCACTTCCCCTGATAGACACTCGAATTCCATTCTACGCATCAATGACTTTCCCGGGACCTATTCCCATCTTCTGCTTCACACTTACACCCCATATCCGGACGACCGACCCATCATTTCTGTCTACCAGACGCGAACTCAGTACTGCGACACCGAGGAACCAACTCACACATGGCGATAATGTAGGCATCCGTATCTCCCATTTTGTTGTAATACGTGTTGGCAACCGCCAGACCCGGGTCAATGAATTTTGAAATGTTCTCCTCTTTTAGGTCTGCATCAGCAAGCATTGTGTTCCACGTGGCCATGAACAACTCGAATGCAGGGATGGAACCAGCGAGGATGGGGGTATTTTCGGCTGACATTGTTGCTTGCACCGTGTGCGGTTGCTATTGGAAAGGTCAGCTGGGACTGGACAGTATTTCTTCAATCGCACCTGAAGAATAAATTCCATGAGCTCAAGTCGACTCCAGTGCTTGTTTTCTAGCGGGTGCCGAAACTTATGGGTGTCCCGGTTCATTGCAAAAAGCGAACTATAGGCTAAAATAATAACGTGACCAATGAGATTTCCGACAGAATTTGCGCGTACCTGCTGCAAGTATTGCAGGCGATGTAGCATATAGAACACAGAGTCCCAGCGCGTTTTAACATCTGCTATGACTGTGACTGAAGCCAGAGTCATCTTCTATACAATGCAAGTCAGAGAAATATGGAGTGCGAGATGCGGAGATTTACCGTAGTTTCAACTGGTGTGTTGTTCTCCCCAATAGTGATCTCTCGCCATATCGAGTCAGTGTTGCCCTGGGCGATGATAGCCTGCAGCTTGTCGTGGCGTTGCCCTGACTTGCGCACAAAAGCCACAGTTTTACAAGCCCATCGAATAGGTCCAGCCTTGCGCGTGTAGCGTGTTGCACGCGGTCCCAAATCGGAGCCCGTGCTCGACTCTGTGGCGGGATCTGTTTCGGAGTCTGAATACTGGTTGTCAACGTTGTCCTTCTCCATGACCCGGATTACAGCCTGTGAGCAGAGGTTGATGACGTGGACAAAACAACGAATATAGTTCTGTTTCTCGTCGAAATCGTGGACCCCAATTTCCTGTAGCAGCATGCCGAGGTGCAATAAAAAGTGGCATTATTGGAGGCATTGTCCAACGTAAAATGTTCGACCTAAAATTCAACAAGTGAGATTGTGATTGCACTTTAAAGGATGACATCAAGGTAAATAATCACATTACGGACGATCCCAGCATTCTCGAGGATATTGAACACAATGCATGCAATTCGCTGCCCGCTATGCGCACCGCAGATACGGCGAAATGCCAACAAAGCTTGGCACAAAACCACCTGCTCATCGTCCCCCCTGGGGCCGAGCCAGTGAGCCGTGATTGCCAGGTAGGAATTCATCCCTTTGCTACTCCATATGTCGGCCGTGAAACTAATTTTCCCAATAGAAGCCTTCCGATCTGAAGTCAGCACCGAGAAAATCAAGTCGAGTCTCACTCACACGAAAAGCGGCCTTCAAATCAACATAGTATTGGTCCCAGGCTTCGAGAACAAGCTTGGTGAGCTTTGTGCAGTGAGGGATCTCCTTATCCGTGAGAGATTCACGAAGAAGGAGTAACAGATCACGAAAGTCACAACTTTCAATCAGATGGATCAACTATGAAACGAAGTCAGAGTGGAAACACGGCCAGGAAGTAACATACAAGGTCGTTTGACACGAAGACTTTGACCAATTGCTCCCGGAATGCCCCCATAGAGAATGGCACTCTTTTGCGCATTAACGATACATTGTTCATCCGCCTGCTGTTGAAGAAATTCCGGTAGCTTGTTTGTAAACCCATATTTCTGAACTGCGGTAAGGTACGCTTCCATGTGGCCTTCAGTATTCTGAAGATGAAGGCAG
Source organism: Mycena sp. CBHHK59/15 (assembly GCA_029204085.1). Lineage (NCBI taxonomy): Eukaryota > Fungi > Basidiomycota > Agaricomycetes > Agaricales > Mycenaceae > Mycena > Mycena sp. CBHHK59/15. Next base: position 109,464 of record JARGXW010000086.1, read on the forward strand.
CGTGTGGTAAGACTTGAACCAGTTCCATATTCTTGCCTGTGGACGAACTCAGTATATTGTGAACCTCAAATAAGGGAGAGAAAACGGACGGGCAAAGTCGGCATTTAAATCCTTGATCAATTGCGTGGTGTCCAAAGAAATAATCTGAATCGGCTGATTTCTTCGTTTTGACGAGAGTTTCCGGATCAATGAAGACGTAGGCACTGCTGGCCTCATTATCGTCAGCGGTTTCGGCAGGAGTGGGTGCAGTGGCGGCTCCACGACCGCGACAGCGTCCAGGTGCTTTCCTGTGAGCAGCAGCCCTCCTAGGTGGTGGGTTCTCGTCATCAGATTCGGTGGCAGACGACAGGGCCAGTGCACGAAGGGGCTGCTGGCGCAGAACAACAGGGAAATCCTCAGAGCCATTGGCGTCCGAGTCCTCAACATCGGAACTGGCATGAATGAGGTCGCGGAGACGAGGACCTGGGCTCGCCATAGTGGCTTGCTGCGCGAGTTGGTCAACCAGCCCGTTTACAGCACGACGTGCCAGGGTTTGTGGAAAGATCTATCACAAGGGATTATTAATTGTAGTGAATGCAGCGCAATATTTAGCATACCGTCTGAGGAGTTGACCTTGCTCCAGCGGGGGCATGGGCTGAAACCGGTTGAGTGAAGACACATGTGGTGGCTGGAACACAAACCTGGGTTAACAACTGGAACCTCGGGAGCGCCCGTGGATCTCCCCAGTCGGGTGGCCTGGTTGCCTTTTTTCAAGTTAGCAAATGATGAAAACCATGAATGAAAATCATACCGGAGAGTCCAGCAAAACCACGTGCTTGATCTCCCGAGCTAGCAGTGTGCACAGCGGTGGGCGGGGGAGGTATGTCGGAGGTACCGGCCCCAGCATTGCAACCTGCCTGACGAGTGCGCATGCCCAGGACAGGATCCTCAGGGGCAGGTGGTGTCTCTTGTGCAGTGTTTTTCTGACGAGATCGAGGAGCCATTTGCCTTTGTGATTCAAAGCTGTTTCGTCTGGTCCAATTTAAAGAATCTGCCTGGGAAGAATATACAAGTACCGATACATTCGCCGAGTGTGCCAGTCTCGGCATTCATCTAGGTTGAGTGTCAGGAACTCGATAGCACTTTTAGCTGGGAGGGAAGATACCGAATTGTATTGCGCAAAACCGCTTGCAGGTCGGACATGAATTGAGATGTTGATACGTTAAATGGTCCACGCGGTTTGTGACTTGAAAATCAGGTTTTTTTCAGTCGAAATTAGATCTCCAAACTTCTTTACTCACAGTGATTCAGCGCTGGCAAAGGAAGGCATGATTATTGGTAAATTCTTGGGACCTTGATAAGTTGATATGAAGAAGTACGCTCTGGAAATGAAATCAATCTGAAACTGTTGTTTCAACAAGGGATTCTTGCTCACAGAGAATTTGTCACCAGTCCCACAAACCTTCGTCGCCACATGGTGAGCTTTTTGTTGCTAGATTCTTTGCCCATGCACGTGGAGTCGCTGTGAAACATCAAAGTCCGCGCCAAAATTACTGTGATTACCAGCGACCATAAAGTGCCATTCAATGGTGTGGGCAAGCAGCTCTTAAACAGTTCAGATGCTTCAAGACAACACAGTAGGTTACATTCTGTTCATTTCATCAGCACCACTGATCTGGTTGAGGAAAACTCTACCAGATTTCTTGCGCGCATTCCGTGAACAATCCCCTGATGTGGTGGCTGCGGATGACGGGGGGAGTCATACATATGCAGCGCCCATCTTACAGGCTTATGCGCATCATCACTGCCGCTCATCCCAAACTTCCTCGATGATATCTCTGTCGTCCATCGTCATGGAAAACTGACCTGGAGGTAAGTCTCTGATTCAATCAGGTAAACAGATTATTGTATCTGAATCGGTCCAATAGGGAGTCCTCAATCTACTCTACCGCCATTTGTTTCAACGGGCAGCTCACGAAGCGGCGATCTTTGCCCCATTTCCAGAGGTCAGAGTCAGACCTCCCTCCCGCCGATTGCATGGGCCAGTGAGTTTCAGCTGCGACGGTTGGGACACTTGGCACCTCTCATCGCCTGTGGAGGTTGATTCGGATGAGCTCCCAGAGCTCATTGATTTCAATATGTAGTCGTCTGTTGGTCGTCAAGACAGAGCTGTGCATCATTGACACATGATTGTTCCGTTGATTGAATGATTGATTGGCCATCACCATCGAATTACCCGAACAGCCATCGTCAGTTGCAAATGCGGCACATTCTGCTGCTGTAGATTGGCTGTAGAGCTAGTACGAGGTTCTAGGAGATTCTCAGTTCCGAGACCCTACTTAAGTCTACTCAAGTGACTTCGAGTCGACTTGCACTGACTTGCAAGTCAAGTCAAGTCTCAGTTCCGACTCGACTTAACTTGACTCAAGTCTCATCAGCGAAGTTGACTTAAGGACAGCCAAGTCCAAGTCGCGGCAACACTATGGCGAACATCATCAAACAAGAGCAACCTTCCCTATGTTTCCCATTCGCCAAACCAATACTCCTGTCATAAGCCCTTGCATATTTCCAAGCTACCGCATCCACCAACCAAGTTGTAAAATAATACAAGACGTAACAAATTCCCAGGTCACGCAATCTGCCCTGCTGTCCTCACAGGTCTACGAACGTGAACATGCCCCTCTGCCACCGCTCGCCAGCCCTTGCTCCCCTCCCCCGCACCGCGCTACCCTGTCTCCTGCCGCACTTCAAGTGCATGTGGGGCCCGCTGCCACTTTCTCCACTCCCACACCGCATGGCACCCATTAACCGGTCCATGCCGCCACCGTCCTTGCTGGCCTGCGCTGCCCACCGCCACTCCCGTTCGTGCATGTGCCGCTGCTCAGTGCAGGCTCGGAGTACTATGAGCACCCCAACTACCGGGATCCGTGCGACCACGACATTCTAATGCGTGACCTCAGTCATGTGGTGTCCTGGTGGTTGGCCGAGGGCTGGTGTTTTATTTGGGTGGGTGTGTTAGTTCTGAACTACTGCAGTAGTATTTTTCTGTCCTACATACTGTCAAATATATGGGTTCTTCACTCATCACGTCATTGTGTCATTGTATGATATATATGAAGTGGAACTACAATGAAACCAGGCCACCAAGTCAATGATATTCTGAGCAATTTTTGAGATATAATTGTGATATTTTGTCGGGGGGGGGGGGGGGGGGGGGGAAGATAATTTGAGCAAAATATCGATACCTCAACAATCTTCGATATCTCTCGACATTTTGAGATAAAATATCGCAAAATATCTTGGGGGGGTTTCCCTGATGCTGTGCATCTTTCTGTGACTGGCCTAAGGCTTGCACAGCAACGTGAGGCAAGAAAATTCTCCGCGTTAGAGTGGGCGCACTCTAAGACCCCCCGAGACGGCCTAAGGAGCTGTGTCGCTAAGCTCTGGCCAAAGCGATGAATGCAAGCAAAGGCTGACTAATCCACGGGAAGCTACTGCCAAACAGCGCCAAATCCACCTTAAGATACTCATTCCGATGCCAAGCGCCACTACTACAACATAACTTCTGTGGGCCAAGGGATATATCGTGTTTCAAATTGAAACTGAACTGGAGTACATGTACAGGTGCATTTTCCAAAATGGTATCATGATAAGCAAGAAAATCGTGTACGACGCGATGATCGCCCACTGGAGGTATATGGACAAGCTTTAAAACCAGAGAAACGGTCAACATGTCTATAGTATATAAGGAACTCAATTAATGTTGCGACCGGACATCAGCAAGACGCTTGATATAACGATGTCCTGCAGGAGTCTTTGTTGAATTGCCAGGAGCGTCAACTGCAAGACGGTGCCCTGCATGTTTTGTGATATTCGAGCGAACAGCTGGGGATTTATATCCAAGCTGAAGAGCTACGCATTGTCAAACGATGGATGCCTTAATGAAATAGTCATCGCACACCTCGATGCAGCCACCGTTCACCCACCAAATGAACTGCTGACCTCCTGCAGTCATCACTCGGCGCCTATGGGAGCGTGAGCAACGTAGTAAACAGTTGGGGAGGTTTCATACGTTTTGTCAGACGAAATGTATAACCATTGCGCAGCGGGCTTCGTCCACCCGAACTCGTCGACACTCACAGTCGGTTGGGTCTTCCACGTGATCGTCCCAACCCGCTGCCCGTTGGAGTCCTCAATGACCGTGCGGCAGGAGGAGGAGCTATCCGTGGTGATGTGGAAGAAGTGCTGGCCATCTAAGCCAACGACAGTCGCGTTCAGGATCGTGCCATCGAAGGAGGTGAAGATGAATTTGATGAGTGCACCGCTGAACAGTACGTCAGGTGTATATTGACTCTGAGGGACTGCGCCGATGGACGGCTGGGTGCCCCATGTGGGCAAAGGTCGTGCTTCGGGACTCTGTAGGGCTGGCCACCCGTAGGCAAATGTATCTATGGCGGGTTCGTAATGGCTGAATGATGTGTCAGTTAGTGGGGTCGTCGGGAAAAAAATAAAGAACGGGGAAGAGACCTGTCGAACATATACGTCGGGGACGGTTCAACTGGGTCAGGTACATTCTCGCCTTTTCTGTTGAGGCCGGCTGTCCTGGACCGCTTCCTTCCGTGAACTGCGGAATGTTGTGGAGGGTCGTTGACATACCACATGGATCTATGGAAGCCTTCTGACAAAGCCGTTTCTATAAATTAAGACAGGCTGATAGCCTCCGATTGATTGCGTAGATCCCGCAGCGGATAGGTCGGGTCACCAGAGGGTTGTCCAGGGGTAAGCTCAGATCTTCCACTTCAAAGGTTTAAAAATGCCTGAACGAGCGGGACGGGGCTGTGCATGGCGCATATCACAGCCCAGGATTGGCGGTGGCTCGTTTTGTTGTACGAGAAACCAGCTGGGAAAAAAACGGGTTTCAAGGCTGGATTAGTCGCAATATTCGGTTGACTGAAGGACAGGATCATGATGAAGGTAAGGTATACATTCCGGCGAGTTACGATGAAACCAAATATGCAATGTGATGTTTGATGGCATTGACCGGTTCAGCCCACTTGGTTTGGCACTGGCAGTGTGCGTATTGCTTTGATACCCGACATAGGTAGATAGCACTACACGTGAATTTTGTGGCAGGCATCAGGATGACGGCGACGTACTCGAAAGCGGCTCCAGGATACACCCTGCTACACCACACTTCATCCGAACATCCGTTGCCAACTCGCGAATCTCGAAGAATCTCAGCAGCAGCCAAACTGCAGCTCTGGCTTTGTAATGTATAAAAAAAAACATCAGCACTGCCACAGCCACAAGCAGGGGGGCGTACCCGTCGGGCACTGGGTGCTGGCGGTGTAGTGAGTTCCTAGTACACAAGTCTATGAGCTGTGGTGGCACGCTATGCAATGAGCGCGTGGTGTCTGGGATTTCAAAACGGGGTAACGTTAGTGAGATTGAAAAAAAATTTTTTGAGAAATTTTGACGGGCAAATGTGCAGTACAATACCATCAAACTACGGGACGCGGGCTGGTGGTCGGCGACGGGCAAGTTCATAATCCCGCCTGTTCCCAGAGTGGATAGTCCAACATAGCATCGAATAGTTGCTCATGTTCCAGATTCCCCGATAGCACGGGGACCGGCGTACGGCATCGAGTAATAGTAGTACATGGAAGCGACTGGATCGTACCACTTTCAATTCGGGTCTAACTCGATCAACAATCTCCGCCCTCCTGGAAGAGGATGAGACAAACTTGTTATGATAGTTGAAAAGAAGGATGCGTACCTGCCAAAGCTGACCGTCAAGCACGTCTCCGTCCTCCATTCCCAGCTAGCCAACAGTACATTCAGCGAAAGGGCCAATAACTTCGAAGACTTACGCTTTCTGCAGTCGCGTCGTCCTGGGATACATTCGCGCCGTCAAAATTAAAACGCAACGTTTCTGTGAGGCGGAGATGAGCTGCCAAGTAGAGCACTGCAAGATTGGTCAGTTCTCACTCCTGTCCACGTTGATTTTCTCCTGGTCGTGGGTATAATGAGAAAACGAAGCTTCTCAGTGAAACCACTGACGCAAAACATAATCAGAAGTTTTGCAAGCGGCTTGTTTTTTTTATACAGAAACGTGAGTTCTATCCGCTCCCATTAGTTTTGAGGGGGTCCAGCAGAGTCAGTCGCGTACCCTTGCCATTGAACGTCACGCCAATCTTGATCTTGGATACATCGGGCTTCACATCCTCGCCAGATGGGGCTGCCATGGAGGTTTTTAGAAGGGAGAGCGTGGGAGTGCATCGCCAAATGACCGATCATGCTGTTGCCAAACAGTGCCACAACAGTGCTGATCGCTTCCCAATTTGTTCCAGGATTTGTTCCCGATATTATATTATTACAAGGAGGAGCGATGACGATCCGGAGAACGAGTGGGCCCCTCGGGAAGTTGTTCTGGAATGGAACACGATGGTTTTGTAAGCGCACTGCGGTGAATTATTCGCGGAATCTGCTGGCCCATTAGTAGAATGGGGTGCGGGGATATATGCCGGTGCGTTTCATTCGTTCCCCGTCTTGGAACGCCGTGCTCATATATCATATCTGACTGATGCAGGCACAGCGCTGATGCTCGCGTATGTGCCTGAGGATACTTGTGATACTTACTCAACTGAGTCGTCTCATGTCTCTTCTAATCCAGCACGATCTAGATCCACCTCGGAACCTACGACTCGACGATTCACGACAGACTCTCCGAGTCGGTACACTTCTTCAGCCTCGCGTTCCTCGCATTCGTGCGTAGCACCCCAATCTACATCCCCTTCCGAACTTATCCAGTATAACTCGGTTATTGTGTAGATGTTGGTGGCCGGGATTCCCGGACGTAAGTTATAATAACCTCTTACAACCACCCCGCGCTCACTGATCTGTGCGCCTGCATGCAGTCCTCGAAGAACGAACGCACCGTCCACTACAGAGAGACCAAAAATGGGCTGTACACCACGCTCCCGTTCCTCCTCTCCAACACGCTCGTCAACATACCCTTGCTGTTTATCTGCACCCTGCTGTTCACCCTCATCTCCTACTGGGTCATCGTGCGCACCTTTTCCACCACCTGCACCAGGCGATGATTGATGATGATTCACCAGACTTATGTTAACGTTTGCATCCAGGGGGCGCGGTGTTCTTCCGCTTCCTCGAATTCCTCTACCTCGCGATTCGTCGCTCGATGTTGGGTGGCGCTCGCTATTGGGGATTTGTACGTCTCATCTCCCTCCCGTTGTGAGGATCTCTACTGAATTAATTCGTTACAGCGTCAACGGATTCTGGATGAGCGTCGGCGGGTAGTACTTGTACGTATTATATTCCACGTCACACCAAAAAAAAAAATCGTCAGCTTATTGGGTTCCTTCAAACCTCGCATCAAAGCCCGCTCGCTCCCGCGCTTCTGGTACTCCTTCCACTACATAGACATTCAGCGCTATGCCTTCGAATTCCTCGCTAACGTGCCCCCCTTCTTCCCTCTCCCTCTTCCCCAAACCGTAATTGCACTTCACTCACGCATACTTACTCCAACCAGTCCGACCCCCGCGGCCTCACCTTCAAATGCTTGACGATCGCCAACGGCACCTGTTCCTATGCCCACCCGTCCTCGACCGGAGACGTGCACCGTCTCGGGCGACGTCCTCGCCTACCTCGACATCGGGTATATCTCGTATGGGAAGTGGGCGGCGATTCTCATTGGGATTACGCTCGTCTACCGAATTGCGTGCGTTGTATTCATTATTTTTCTCAATGCCGACTGTGGAATTAATTGATTGTGCGGCACGATGTAGACAGTTCTTCGCGCTGAAGGCCCCCAATAACTGACAAATCGTAGTAAAAACAACTAATCTGGACGATGGTGGATACTTCGATTTATGGTTGCATGTATCGACTCATATAATTTTTTCTATAACTCCTACTGGTTGACTTTCAATAAGCATAGAAAATGCTGGGGGGATATTTTTCGTCGTTTCGCCGAGATGCCGAGGCAGCTGTCAGGACTCCATCGTACTTGGATCTCATTTTCGCCGACTCGTACCCTCCAATAAAGCTTAATTTTTTTATAATCTGTAGAGGGGGGTACCCCTCTACAGATAAGTACCAGTAGGCCTGCTCCGCGGCAGAGCCCATGTATCGGTGTTCTGAATGCTTGAGCTCTGGATTTCCAGAGGAGATTTTTATGGTCTTCTCAATATAAAGGACCCTATGTTCGTTCATAATTATCCACCTGATGCTTTAAAGGGCTCGAAGTTCGGCCGAAATTTTAAAGGCCTTAATTAAGGCCTTCCTTTGCCCTTTGGGTGAACACTGCTATTTTGCAGTTTCCCCGCTACTATGCATGCACCCGGGTCTATGGTCCCCACATACGCAGCGCCTCGCCCTTTTCATGCCTCCCATCACTGTCTGTGCCGTTTATTGTCCAAAATCGCGTATTCTTACAAGTGATCTTTATTGATATAAGTTATTATAAGAGCCGATCTTATTATGGCCTTACAAGGCCATACAACCCCTTACAAGAAATATTACAAATTTCCGACAGCGCCTACGAGTGAGAGGCCCCGGTCGTGTCACGTGGTGGGTGAATGGTCGGGCGTTAGGGGTGTAAGCGTCTGCGAGTCAGCGGACGGGTGCAAGGGACAGCAAGTGCAGAGGTGGCGATGGTCAGTGACATGTGTGACAGGTGACAGTTACCGCGGGTAAAACCGGTGGCGGCACTCGCGGTACCTGCCGGACCGGGACGTACCTGTACATACCCGTGAGAAAATACCGCGGGTCTACCCGTACCCGTGTCACACGCTAGCTCTCTCCTAGTGGAGATTTGCGCACAGAAAGCCATCGAGGAGAATAGACATGGGGATGAAAAATCAGGGTGGCTCGAAGGGACATCGGAATCTGCATCGGCCTTTTATGACAACTAGATAGACAACAGGGTGTCTCAGTTTATTATCAGAAATTAAAGTGAGACACAAGGGAGACGTCGCACAAGACATATCCGAATAAGTAAAGCAAATCTCCGTATGGTCGGCCAAATCTCCATATGGGATGGTCACAGCAGTAACACTCCATACATGGTCATGCATGATGAAAAAAACCTCTCGACGGCGCCCCAATACCCACTACTAAAGATACGTGGGAATTATACTTGTATGACCTCTCGTCGAATAAACAGATTCATACATAGTGCTGTCCAAATATGATATGAACATGAAAAATCACGTATCATATCATATGCATATCATATCACCATCCTTGGGGCCATATCATATCTGTATTATATCTTCCACATATTTATTCTGCTATATCTGATATGATATGAATATGATATGATTATTCGTGAATATTTATGACTTCCAGGTAGTTCAGACCCATGCTGAGCCCTGACTTCAACCCTTGACATGCTACTTACCTACCTACCTTTGTGATTAAAGATATAGAGGAGTTTTCGGGACTCATTGATGTTTGATTGTCCTTCAAGGTGTGTTTCATATCACTTTCATGCTTGAGAAAAGGCACTCCACAGCAATACTAACCCCAGGAATGGCAAGAATATCCCTTGCTATGTGTAGTACGGTCAGCATTGTGCCCTGGTTTTGCTAGTGCCCAGAATGAGCCATTGCAAGTACAAGTATTGAAGGACAACAGCTTACTTTACACCATCCAAGTGGGTTGTCAAATCTGGGCTTGACTGGAGAAATTAAACCCAAGTACATCTCAACTTCATCCATACCCACAAACAACATTGATTTCTTCCTCTCAGCATGGCCCTGAATTGCTATGCAGAAGAAATAAACAGTGACAGAATTAGGTGTTGAATTGTTCCAGTGCAAAGGTTTGACTGGAAGCCCAGAATATGAAAAGAATATGATGATATCCTGCCAGGCATATCCTGCCTGGCATATCCTGCCTGGCATATCATATTATATGCATATCATATCATATTGTATTCCCCCGTATCAATATCGTCTGTCTACGTCTTGAGCCATATCATATCCATATTATCTCATATTTAATCATATCATATTATTTGATATCATATTTTTGGACAGCACTATTTGTACAGCACTCGTCCAGTCACTTTGCCTTATCGGGCTGCACGTCACACATGTCGCTTACTTTGGAGACATCACTTTTCTTCTGCCAACCACTACACGCTCCCCTGCTCGCCACAATGCTGTCGTTCTATGGTGGCGATGAATACCAAGCCCAATGCCAACATCAATCTGAGCCACCAGAGCACCCGGTCTCCCTGATAGCCCCCGGGTCCAGTTGAGCTTCCACTTTGCTGGTCGGGGAGCACTAATCAAGGGAAAATTAAGCAGGGCCGCACAGTGAGTGGAGCCTATACCTGTGCTCGTTTCCAACCCATTCTGACATCTCCAGCATCAACCCTCCCAGCGGGAAAGCTTAACTGCTTTGTTGCAGCCATTTCATCAGTTCAATCGCTCTCATAAAGTACAAGCTGGAGGTTCAGGTTTCTCTGTTCGAGTTTTGCTCTCGTTCAATCCACTCATTCAGTTTCTCTTTTTCTCTTCAATGTCAGACCCTGCTGCTCCTCCGTTCACCCAGACCCCAGGCATGCCCAAGCTCCAGTTCGACCATGAGGGATGGGCTTGGGTCTGCCATGCAGGTGGAAATTGGTCAATTGTCCCGGTATGTTCTCTCAAACACATTTTATTTTTCTGCATTTCATTAACACCTTATTTCAGCAGCCATCCCAACCTGCGACCTTCGACTCTGGCTCGAACTCGGCAGGAACCGCCCAACCTGGTGTCCACGTATGGCTTGAACAGATACCATAGACTGAGAGCACTACTAACACTCTGTTTTCAGCCCGCGGCATACAACTTCCCCACAATTGGCAGAGCGTCGACTTCTGCCGGTCCCTCTGCTCATGCGTACACAGACCTCATTGGTCCCTCTCTCATCCCACTACCTGAGGGCACCGACCTCGACCTCACGGATCCTGCCACCATCGCCAAATCCCGTGGCCGCAAACCTGCAGCGAAGGTCGCCAGGGTTCGCCAAAAGACCAAGGACCCAAAGGGCAAGAAGCGTCACTACTCCTCTGACTCCGATGACAACACCGACGCCAAGCCAGCCCGCAAATGTGGCCGTCGTAAGGGATCACCAAACTTCAAGCCTGATGAGGTCAACAAACTCCTCGAACTTGCCGAAAAGTATCTCCCTGTCGGCCAGAAGGGCTGGAAAACCATGATGTGTCGGTACCAGAAGTGGTCTCGTTCGTTGAATCATCCGGAGCGGGATGGGAAAGCACTGGAGACGAAGTACAAGAGTGTGCATCACAATACTTTTCATGTCTCTGACCTATCTAATCCATTGTCTAGCTCATCAAGACCAAGAAACCAACGGGTGACGCTTATTGCCCTCCGGAGATCAAACGTGCCCACCGGGTCGAGGGCTTGATCAACGAACGTGCTGGCACGTGAGAGCTCAGCGACTCCGATTTTGATGGTCCTGCCACCAATGGCTCCTCGGATGACAGCAGCATCGAGATCCTCAGCCATTCCACCGCGGTTCATACGGCTGTTGCACACCGTGCCCCCACTCCACCTCTTTGCCGTAACACCTGCATGAATGCACCTGAGCTCGTCAACAAGCTCTCCCAGGCTTCCGATCCCGATGCTCTGAGATCCAGAGATGATGAACGCTCCCAGCGCTCATTCCAAACCACCCAGATCTTCACCATCGCTCAGCAACTCCGCAACGCACAGGGTATGATTGAATCTCAGCGTAACCAGATCACCATGATGCAGAAGCATACCCACGATGCCAAGTGTGCGCGTGACCGTGTGGAGCTCAAGCTTGACATGATCCAAGATACTCATCAGGTCCATGTCTGCTCTGATGCCTGTGTCAACAAGAAGATCCACTGTGAGAAGCTTTATCCAGAGGGTGGTGCATGCACTTACTGGGTAACAGATCACTCCAGTGGCGAATCTGAGAAGGAGAACAAGGATCCCAGTCCTCCTTCCCACGTGTGCATCTTCCATCCCCGATCCCCTTCTCCGTTTGATCTTTCGTCATCAGGTCTTGTGGTTGCCGGTCCCTCAACTTCTGTCGACACGCCCATGCAGTAGAGTCCCTCTCATCTAAACAATTACTTATCTTCGACAATTCTTGGACTTCACCTTTGTGCTCCTACACTTCTTTCAATAGCTACACTCCTTCTAATTGCTAGTTCTCTCTATATCAGACACTTTAATTACTATCCTGTGTGCATAGTCAAGCAAAACATTGGCTATGATTCGAAAATTGCGATGTCATGAAAGCGGGCCACACGGTCAAAACGATGTTGGTCCGAAAACAACATGTTTTCAAAGTTCGTCCAGATCTCTTCCTCCTTGTGGTTCTCCTTCCACACCGGCATGTAGACTGTTCAGATCTGGTTTATACCGACCAGTTCTGCACGCAAGTTGTTGAGACGGACACAAATCTCAATGAGATCCCCCCTGTTCAGTTTGATGACCAATCTCCAGTGGAATACAAAGATGTCCGAATGATCCCTGCGAGCTGCGCATCCCCCACTCAGTGGTCTGCCGATATGAGAGTAGTTCTCAGTCGAATGCAAGCCGTTCCTGAATTTCATCAACTGTACCTCGCATCTTCTGGCTGCTTTTGATTGGAGCCCGGATCCTGCCTTCAATCTGTTTTGCACCGTGTGGAAATGCTGTGTCGGCAACAAGATAAAAGCCTTCGAGTGTACGAGTTCGGAGTTTTTCGTAGATTGGTTGAGCAACACAGGAGTCATGCCAACTGCCAGGGGCATTGAGCTTTGCAGCAATGACAGTCCCTAAGTAGAGCATTCATTCAATTGACATGTCCAGTACCACAAACTATAACTTACCTTTGGGTGAAAACACCAAGACTGAGCTCACAAAATGCTTGCAAAGCCAACTGTTGTATGTAGCATTCTCGATTTCTTCGTCATCTGTGGCCTGGCAAGCCAGATTGAGCCCATCAACACTGCCGAAAGCGCCGGATAAACGGGGATGATGTGCAATGATCATTTCATTGTATGCGGAGAAATCATTGTGATGCTCGGGCCACTGGATGGCGGCATCAGGCATCTGATGGAGAATGTCGAGAAGAAGTTTGAGCCCGAACGTGATGTAGCATGAGACGGTGCTTGGGATCAGTGTGAAGATCTGCTGGAGGCTGATCTCACGCATCGTCGAGTTAAGGTAATGAAGAAGCAGCCCAGAGTGCCAGATGCATCAAGAGACCGGGCACCTGGACGTGTTTTTCCAGTGCCGAGTGCATCTCCACGTGGAATAGGGGTCATATTCCAAGCAGCATCGAAACCGGTGTTCAAGATTGTGTGGAAAGTCACGACGTCAAAGCCCATTGTCGTCATGTACGCTCGGTCGCTTCGACTCATATACAGGATCTGCCATGGAGTGACTCCCTGAGGGTTCCGAAAAAGCTGTGGACGACAGAGATACAAGTGGCTTGGTTTTCGTCGCTCTGTTCGCAGCCTATGGGCCTCGATAGCTCCAAGCAGCATTATTGTCATTGCTCTTCCAGTCAGAAGCTGTTCATCCTCCCTTTCCTCCTCCTCCATCTCTTCAAGCTGTTGATGGAAAATAAACACGTCAATGTCCATTGTTGTCGAAGGGGAGACACGTTGTAGGAAGCTCAGAAGACGCGTTGATGATTGATGTTTGCCAAGGCCGTTGCACAAATAGGTGTGGCGAAAATATGATATTACTCTTTTCCGTGGCTTATGGGAAGCAAGAAGGAATATCTTATTGGACTAAATCGACATGCCGGCATTACTGGCACCCCTCAGATATTCCCCTAGAATTTTCTATGCTTATGGAAAGTCAACCACTGTACTTTCTGCAGATAGAACAACTCGCCCTCGCCTCCCCACTATGACATTTCCATAAAAGGCATATCTCATCAGCACGTGCCTCACGTGCGACACGTGCTCGCAAACAAACACATCAACAGCTTCTCCTGCAGGAATACCTCATCTCCTGAGCCGTCACCTCCTCACTCTGAAGACACAAAAAATGTGCAAAGCCATGGTGTCATATTAGGCTTGCCCTGGATGATCACTACAAATGCTGTGGCTACTGCAGAGGACTTGACAGCAAAAATCAAAGGGCGGGCCGCAGAAGGAAGGCCCCGGCCAAAGCGCACGCTACCAATGGCACATCCCGAAAGAGGAAGGCTTCAATCAGCAGCGCCGATGGCAGGCCCACGACCCGGCCGCGGACAGACTCCGACAAAGGCTCTCACACCCGCAGAGATGGCGGCGAAGAAGAAGACAGCCCTATACCTGGAGACGACGAAGACATTAATACAGATGTATGCACACCAAATTGGGTCCACTCACCAGTATCTGATGTTTTCAGCAGACTATGGAGACATTTCTGGACGCCGAAAGCTTCTGCGACGCGTTAAGAGCCAACTTCAAAGCAGGGGACGCTGTGGATTTCCACGGTGCCTACCCTATTCCCACCGATCCCCTAGTGACCCCGAGGTAGCACGTACAGATGGTCGCTGCAGAAATCTGGAAAATTAGTAGCTACCGGTGGACGTGAGTAAGATTTAAATGCATTGAACAATCTAAAGCTAACCGGATGTAGCGTGAAAGATCATAAGAAGCTGGCGAGCGGTCATCGGACCCGTTTCTGGTGTAGTCAGGACGAGGCACGAAAGAAGAAATCGAAGGCTTCCCAAAATCCGGATGTCTGTAATCGGGACAATGTCGGCATGAAGCGGTATGCCTGTGGAAGCAAGTTAACTATCAGTTGCCGGACGGGAAAGAACGACGACGAACAGCTCTACGTAACTGTCGTACTGAAGCATGCTGGGAAGTATGTCAGCTATGTCGACGTCTTGATGCCCCCAGAGGCTTTAGATATGATACACGAGAATGTCGAGTGGCTTACCCCGGTAGCGATGGTCACCAAGGTGCAGGCAGCCTTTCCCCAGGTTACGGCGGCCCAAATCCACAGGGCATGGATGGAGATAAGCGAGGTTTTTTGGCGGTTTGATGATGACCAGCTGTTGTCGACGAAGAAGTTACTCGAGGAACACCTCAATGATGTCGATATTTTTGAGCCCAAGGACGTTCCGGAAGGCGTAGAGATGCTGTGTTGGGGGATGAAGAAGGTTGCAACACCGTTGAAGGGAAAATTATCGAAGTCGGCGTCGACGCCACATGTAAGTGCACATAACCTAATTAGGAAACTTGACTTACCGCGATGCAGATAATACGAACTCGAAGCACCTCGAGCTGTACAGTATCATGGCGGAACAGGACGGGGCTGGATTTCCCTTGTCTTACCTCCTCCTATCGACGGCGACATCAATTGATCAAGGAAAGCGGACGAAAGCACTCACGGCGTGGGCCAAATGTGTCCCCGACACGTACGGGGTCGAACCTCAATTCAGTCACGTCGATAAGGATATGGCGGAGATCGGCATGATCAAGAGTGTCTGGAAGGCGAAGATCAGCCTCTGCTGGTGGCATTTACGTCGCGCAGTATGCACCCGCCTCGCGAGCACAAAACTCTCACAACGCCATGTAACCCGGCCGCGCCCATGGCGAATTCTCTTTTATCAACCCGGCGTTCGTTCCTATGGGTCAGGCTGATGGGCAAGAGTATGAAGGCCCGACACTGTCACACCTGTCATACCACCTTCGCAGCAGCCAGTGACCATGACGGCACCGAATGGTCTTCGGATCACCATCCACGCTCGTCCTGCCCTCACGACTGTTGGTGCGAACGGACAGACCCGGCCCCGTGCTGGAAGTGTTGCCGAGCCGCGCGTCGAGTCGGTGGCGCAGGCGTGCACAGTTGATGGAGCATCCCAGCGTGTCGCGACTGGGGTGGTGCCGACGCCGACGCAGCCAACGCGCACATCCTTGAAAAGTATTACAGAAGGGAAGGAGAACGAGGAATTAGACACGCACGATGTGATGCGCACAAGGGTCGGACGCGTTGTGCGACCAACTCAGAATCTCGACGCTGCCGATCCGGAGGTCTTGGCGCAGGCGATGAAGGCACGGACCACCGGGGCCGCACCTCCCAAAGCGAAAAAGCGAAGGCGAAGGCAACGGCCGACGTGTCGAGTACCGCACTAATGGCGAGGATGAAGAGGAGGAGGAGGAGGAGAGGCGGACGAGACACACCTTTTGTCCTGCGGTGTACCGTGAACCATTATAGTGATGATGGAAAGCACTACTGTGCTCATCCGCTCCTTCCTGGGTATGCCACCCGAGTCCAGAAGGGATCAAGCGTTGGGCCGTGCTGCAAATGTATAAGTTTGTGTCGAACACGGGCTGAGAGAAGTGTGGGCATACCTGTGGGAGAATGGTACAGGAGCTGGCGCTGGGAGCTCTGGCGAGGTCTGCGCATCCTGCGATACCAGTACTCAAGACAACGATGATGCTGGCAAGCCAGTAAGTGTCTGTATCAGCCACGCAACAAGTCACTCACGATCTTTCATAGCTGGCGCCGGATTAAACACGATTTCCTTCACCATTTCCACCTCCCCGCTGCGACTTGCTCGCCTAGATCTTAATTTGCGGGTTTGAGTTGTTTGTTGCACTGCCACTGATCACATCTCTGAGACTGGTTCACTGTTGTGGTTGCTCAGGCAAGGCCAATGAGTTGGACTTATAGCATCAAGGATTTCTGAGCCGCTTTACAACTTGCACCCTCATGGCCCTCAACGCCGTCATGCTCAACACCACCCTCAACACCACCCTGACCCCGATATTCGTCCCTACACCCCGCGACGTCCTCGCCATCGTATCGTCTCACGGGCTCCTAGGGCAGGCGGTCCACTCCTGGTTCTGTACCACCCGTTGCTCCCTGGCACGGGTCTCACGGTCGACCACGAACACAGGCTGCTTGCCCGTCCTGGAGGAGCGGTGGCATGAGTTCGAGCGCGGTCATGGTGGCGCAGGCATCGTCGATGAAGGGCGGATGGAGTCAGCCGCAGAATGTATGTGTTGCCGATTATATTCACGATGCGATTCAACTGCACATTGGAATTATGGCAGTGGACGTGCCCGACGGACGTGTTCTACGACCTCGGGCCAACGGACGCCGCCAGTGATCTGCACACCTTTCTGCTCTCCGGACATACAGTCTCGCGGTCAATGCGGTCAATGCGCTATACAGACGACGTGCAGTGGTACACCGAGGATGGCAGGACCGTCACCGTCGACCACGTGCCAGTGCCTTTTGTCAAGGTGCTGTCAGCGTGATTTATGCGCGTGGATTTGTGTTCTCAATGGGGCGCAGGCCGAGTCAGTGTCGGGAAGCCTCTACGAGGAGCTGTTCCCATGGGATCTGATTTGGTGGCAAGAGTATTGTGCGTTTTTCTTCATGCCCGGAGATTGATTCTGAGGCTTTTTTTTCCGTCTCGCCCCGATACCAGAAGCCGTGAAGCCGATGCTCAAAGCATTGGGGCAGATGTCGGCTATTGCACGCGCAGATGAGTGGGGTTATTCAGCCTTGCTTTTTTTTGAATTGTGTTCGTCTTCTTGAACCGATGTGCAGACCTTATGAACTATAAGTTGTTGCAGCCTGTTTAGGTCGCAATTTTCTCAGCATAAGATTCGGTATGGATACGGTATTGAATGACAATCATTCCAATCTGCCAAAAAATTTGAAGAGACCATCTGCTTTACCTCAGACTTACTTCTACAGCTTGTAGCCACCCTTCCAATATCTCTTGAACACGGCATTCGGATTGTAGCGGCCCTGTATCTCTCTCATCCTGCTGAGATTCCCCTCGTCAATGGAGCCCATCACGTCCTGCGTCCAAAGTGCATAGTTCATGTACAAGAACCCGTTCAGCAGCCCGTGCCAGTGCGCTTCGTTCTCAGACAACTCCAAAAATTCCAGGAGCTTGGGTATCAGGATCGAGTCGTCAGACCAGAGTAAGGACACAAGCAACACTGGATTAGATGTGCACGTCAGTGTAATCAGGCTCTGTAATTGATTTGGCTGAGATGCCTAGTGAGAGATGCGGGTGAAGTGGTTGTGGGTGCCAGTCGACCAACTCGCGTGGATTCAGGATGACAAATGATAATCACAACTAGAAGCGGGGAACTTTCAGGGCGTCCAGAAGTGGCCTGATATTCTCAGGATCGACCTGGACGGTGTTTTGTAGCTGACAGGATCCGCTCAGTCGAAGCAGGAGAATATGACTCTGACGAAGGAGAACTCTGGGGACATCAAGTATGATGCCATAGCATTAGAGCTGAAAGAGAATAAGTGTGAATGAAAAGGCACAGATACGCCTCTGGAGAGCGGAGGAAGAGAGATGAATTCGAGTGTGCTCCCCCTTATGGCACAGGTACTTGCCGAAGCTCGATGACAATTCTCAATGATCCCTTGGATTCGAGTGGCACTGTGGCACACGAGCATGCCGCTTTTAAAAAAAATACAAATTCATCAGCCCTCCAGAGCCTACCTACCTACCCTATGATATGTCGAACCAATATCCGATTAGTGGATTTCCGATACCTCCTCATCCACCTCCACCCTCAACTATTCCACTTGCTGCCAGAGTTCCGGATCGGTATATGAGATGTTGGTTATCCCTTCCAGTTCCGTTGCTATTCGCTGCACTCCGTCGTACAATACCGGGCTGAACGAGCGCAGGGGGAAGCATTTTGCATAGGCCACATTCCATTCACTGAGGAAAATGCAGTGGGGGGCCAATCTCCCTCTGCTCTTTGCCGCCCACAAAATCTGGATGGGCAGTCGCACATCAGAACGATTAGGCATGCTGTCGTATGGATACACCCACGTGGAGACGTGCCCACCCGAGTAGTCGAAAAAGGTGAAGAATTCTTGAGATGGATTCTGGACCATGAACTCAATTTGAAGCGTGAGGATGTCGGATTTTTGGATCAGGTAGTCCCAGTGCAGAACTGCACGAAGGAAGGCGAGCTTGCAAGAGCTCAGGTACTCTGTTTCTTGCTGAACAAAGAGGCCAACGTCTGTATAATTGAACTCACCCGTAGAGGGGCCTCATGATGCCACACACATTGTGATGCCCCCCCATCACACCAGTCAAGAGACTGGCACTTCTCGGAACAATAATGCTTTTGACACCCAGAGCAGCGTTTAAAGTCTGTCTTCTTAAGAATGGCCACACACTGTGATGAGCCACGAGTCAGTCAGGTTTTATAGGAAATTGTAAATGTGGCACTGACCTCCAGATTGTCGCAAACTTGCAAAGAAAAGCTGTTTTCCACGTTGAAATCTTCAAGTAGGGTGAGCCGTTCGTCCAGCAGGTCAGCAAATACGATCCAGTCTTCAAATATTCTCGAGGCCACAAAAGTGTCTGTCGAAACCAAGGCCTCGACATCCTGGAGGGTGATTCCCATACGACAGAGGACACGATAGTGCACAGTGCATCCCGGGAGCTGCCTGGTCAACATATCCTTTGCATGAGCTATGTTGAAATTGGCGGCACTACCAATGCGCATGACACGATAGCGCGGAAAAGACCGGCTTTCAGAGCCTGCGTTAGCGATCAGCGTTCATTGATGGACCATGCCAGAATGTTGAAGCACAGGTCCAGTACAGTGGCAGCCTGATTGATGCTGCCTGCATTGAGTGCACAGACAGCATCTATGAGTGCTTGTACAATTCCGCCAGAAGAAAACACTGGCGGCCAGAGAAGACCACGAAACTTCTGATCCCACAGGAATATTAGTACACTTTCCAGGAAAAATACAGTGTTTGAGGATACAGGGCATTGTGGGTTGGATGAAACAAAGGTAATGTGTGATATCACCAATGAAGCGAAATCGGCCAGGCTGCCACTGGCTCCTTCGATAAGTTTGTCGATATGTGCAAGATGATATGTCTCATTGACAGGCGGATACGACCTAAAATCAAGAATCTCGCAACCGCGAATAAACTGACATAATTTGGTAAGCGAAACATCATTGCTGCGCAGCTCCTTGAGGGAAACAAGAGTGATGCAGGCTTTGGAAACCAAGGTCCGTACTCCCGGCGTTAAATCAATGAGATCGGCTGTTTTGCATCGGACTGGAACCGACTGATCAATGAGAGAAAATCGAGGCAGTTGTCCGTCTCCCCCGAGCCTTCCGAACACAATGGAGACCACTGGGGTTCTCTGGGGCCGGAGAGGAGCCAATGGGGCTCGCAGCGGGGAGGGTGTAGCGGAGAAAGACCCAATGTATGACTAAGCTAAGGACATCCGAGCCTAATAACTACAAACCAAGGAAGAAGCTGCCGCACCAACCACAACAATAATGATAAGTGTTGAGGAATTGGATCCACGGCCAGACCGGAGCCATAGATGCCGACAAATTTTGGCGGGATAGTCTGGAGGCCACGGAGAGCCTGCACGGAGACAAACACACCTTGCTGATACATGAGATGAGATGAAATTGCTCTCGAGGGAGGGCAATGTGTCGATAGCATCGGCATCAGGGATTCCTGTAGGATTGAGATTGGCATAAAACACCGGGATGAAGTGCATGGTCTGATTTGTGGGTCCATTCACAAAGTTGCGGTTCAAGCGACGTAGATTCTCGAGAGAGCCATGTGCGGCAGCTGTGGCAATTCTCTTCATGGAAGTCAGAGTCGAGACCATGAGACTTCACAGAAAACTTGCCCGAATGGAAACAGGGAGGTGGGAAGGGTGTCGAGGCACAGGGCAGGCAGTACATCTGTTTCCGCAAGGGGTGGCGACATGCGAGCGTGGAAACCAAACATGCCTTGCCTGACGCCAATGTCTCAGTTTGATACAGAAAAACAAGATGTCACAAAGAGTGATGTACATAATCTGATGATGTTACAATTGTTACGCTTTGCTAGGGCGCCTAGATCTTGATGACATCATTGAGCGCTAATTTCCAAGTGCCCATGACGTGGCTGTGCTTGATTAAACTCCGAGCCTTCTACTGTGTTTCTGCTTCTTCATTCTCACTCACTCCAATCCCTGTTCTGAATAATGTCCCAGACACCACCTCACTTAATACCTGTGTCCATGTAAGGTTTTCTACGCAGCAGGAAGAGATGGCATGCACTGAAATCTGTGACTTAGGATCCGTCTGAATGTCATTGAAGTACCTCAGTTACTTCTCGAGATCGCCAGCCACTTGGATGAACGCATCGATATTTCGAGTCTAACACAATCCAACTGATTTACCCATGGCTTAGTAATACCCTTCTTGTTCCAAGATATCAATATCCTGCTAGCGTCTATTGCAGGGCACTGAAGAGGTGGCTTGAGCTCGCTGCTGCATGTAGAAAGCTTGTTTTTCACAAAGATGGCGTTGACGTGCCACTAGAATTCTTGAATGAGGAGGAGGAGTGGCTTGGTTAGATCACATTCGCAAGCAGTGGCGGGAACACCACATGCATCCCATATATTCCGACCTGATCTTCGTGTTGCACACAATGACAGAGCATGGATGCCTGGAATGGTTCTGTTGGTACTCTGATAGCACTCAATGGTTTCTCAGGGGCGTTGTGGAATGTCGTGAAGATGTGTGGACAGTGATCACTGCTGCATCTATCAATTTGACAGAGCTAGACATTTCAGTGGATGATGACGAACATGGGGCCTGGGTAAGCTATTTTCGATCGCCATGTTCCACATCAGCTGTTCTACTTATTCTACTTATTTCTGTTAAACCAGCAGGCAATGACATGCACAGCATTGCCAAACCTCTGAAATCTAAGGCTGCTCTTGCTGAGCGCTCACAGATGGGAGTGGACACATGTCCAAACTTTCCTGGACAAACTTTTAGCACTGGAGTAAGGTAGGCGCCAAACACATCCATCGAGTCACGTGTATGCTTATGTAACCCGTGGGAAAGCGCGAAATTTCAGAGTGAAAACCGAAAACCGTGGTTTTTTTTGAACTGGGGAAGCAATACAAATTTTTTAAACAACTTTTGAGCTCTACATTGCCTCAAATCATCAAGATACTGAGGCGGAAGAGTCCTATGGCCTCGGTATTTTTGTTGGCCCAGGCTGCATCTGCTCCATCAAGTCCATGGAAATACGCGTTGGCAAACCTTGATGAACGGACTGCGAAACATCGCATGGACGCAAGTGGCATGGCATCAAGAGCCTCCAGCATATTCCGTGTCAAGTCCTCCTCCTTAGAAGATGGCGGGAACATATGGTATATCCTCTTTGCATATCCCCAACATTGCTCAATAAAATTGATCTCTGGGTGGTACTTCGGGAAGAAAATGACCTCAAATCCCCTCTTCTCACAGTGCTTTTCCAGCATCAATTTCTGGGCCTGAAAGTCTGGCCCATGTAGAGAATTTTCTTGAGGCAGCATTGGCTCGAGGTCGTGTGGCGGCATTTGAAGTTTGACCCGCATTGCGCCTCGATCTTCTTTCTGGTTGTTAAGTTTGGGGCAGGATGATTAGGATCAGGAAGATCATGCCCCTTGGCGTGCCGTTCCAAAATGAGGGTCTTCATTCCTTTGAAATGTCCATCTGGCAAGTAAAGGCATTGTGGGGTACCATCACGGAATGTGCCATCTCGCATCCTGACACAGCGTGCAACATCATCAGGCCCTTTGACTTTATTAAAGTTTTCCGAGGGCTTCAATGTCATAGTGACAGCGCTGAGAGTGTCGGGGGCTCGGGCCGTGTGGATTGTGGCATTGTTGTAAGCCAAAACATGTTTTTCATCGGAATAATCCTCTTGAAGGATATCCATGGCCACAGTGGCTTGGTCGAGGATGGTTTGGGTCGTTTGATAGCCTTCCCATGTGTTTCCTGCCTTCAATAACTTTCGGGGGCACTTATATTCACTGCCAACAGATTTAAATCAGGCAATCCCAGTGACACCGCTTCAAAATGATCTCACCCATCTGCGTTCAGCTTCTTGGATTTCATCCAGCCGAAAACATCGGAAACAAAGTCACCAACCATCTGACTGGCACCTTCTCCCTTCGCTTTAATTGTCGCCTTCTCGGAATTGTGAACCCAGCGCAAGCCTCAATGATCATGACAATAGAATGTTGACTCATCATGTCGCCAAATCACAACAACCCATGCATCTACTGCCGAGCTCATGAAAGCCCGCATCTGAGCATCAAAGTCGACCTGCTCGTCGGTCAGGCCATCCTTGTACCAGCATGATCTGGCTTCAAACTCCCGCCATTGAAGAAGGAAGATATTTTGACGGCAATTCACCAAATCCACCCTCTCATGCCCATCGGAGTACACCCCCTTTGGCTTGGTTCTCCAGCGATAACCCATTTTTTTCATCCATCGTTGCGCAGTCTGAATGGTGATTTTGCACCTAACGTTGAGATGGGCTTGGAATTCCGGCGTGGCAACGTAGCGGACGATGTCCTTAGCAGAAACAAATTTGCCAAGTGACTGCAGATGGAGATGAATATCACCAGCCACATCCTCGTCGGACAAGATTGATGAACTGAAGTGGCCGTACATGTGGTTTGGGATATTTTTGTTGTCCTCGCAGAACTCGATGGCCCATTGACAAATTTTTCTCCCAAGCCACATTTTAGAGCCAGATTTTCCACTGGCTGTTGCAACAGTCTCTGAGTGCAACGTCCAACCCGCATATCCAGATGCTTTGTACAGCCGAAGGAACCGAATCATGCACTCCAGTCGAGCTGTAGTGACAATATCCAGCTTTGTCTGTTTGTGCCCCCATCCCGTTGCCCGTCGTGGGTGAAGAATGTTCTGAAGACTCTGGATTGCAGTGTCAACAGATGAATTGGATGGAACTTGACTAGGCATTTTCCAACGCTGAGGACGATTCGTTAAGGTGAATCCCTGTGCACCTGGGAGGTACGATGCTGCCCGGGTGGCAGAGAAGGTGCGCGAAGGGGGGAGAAGGTAATGGTGCAGGCAGTCGCTGAATTGGCAGGGGAGACTCGTTAGGTCGAGGTGAAACATCCTCTGAAGGATCCCAGTGTAATTCATTGAGACCTTCTTCTGCCCTTGCCTCGGGACTGAGCTGGCACGGCTCAATGGTCAATTCCTCCTCGTTCTCATCATCTATAACTTCGATTGTGACCCGAGAAGTCAAGGTGCGACTAGTAGACTCTGCCGCCGAATTATTGGGTAACATGGTGAGTTCAGCTGGGTCCTCAATGTGCCTGGTCGTTTCTAGATCGAAAAGTCCGTGTGGCGAGTCGACATCCATCTCTCCTGTTGTTGGTGACTCCTCCACGATTGTAGGATCGGTTTCTGGCTCGGGAATCTGAGGACTCGGGACTGGTTTTGGGCGCGAGAAGAAATCATGTATCTGAGTTTTCTTCAACCCCTGGCGCAAGTCCTGCTGATTTTCCCTGGCCTCCCACTCCTTCTCAGCTTTTCGAAGCTCCTGTTCTCTTCGAACTGAGAGGTCCTTCCCGATTTTGGTATTATGATAGGCGCCACAGCACACGGGAGCTGCACTTGTGTGCAAAGCAGCTAGATGTGCGTCGCTAATCTGGAGCCAATGGACCAAAGCTGCAAGGTCTTTTGGATGGGGTATGTTGTCCTCCTCATGGACCTCAATGTCGGGCTCGGTTTCGTTGCCAGAATCTGAGTCGTTGTTGGTGCAGCATGGGGTTATTTCCGAGTCTGCATTGGACTCAACATCACTGTCCTCAGAGTTGGAGCTCTCATTTGTATCTCCTGGATCTGGGGAACGGCTCGTTGCACGTTTGGGGGCTGCTCATCATTGCTAGTACCACTTTCATTGCACTTTCGCTGTGCGCAGGACGAGAAATTAGTCAAGAGTCGGATGTTGGTGATAAAATGCTGGCCTTGACAGCAAAAGATCCTAGATTCTTTGCTTTTCCTTTGGATTTTAGTTTGGGCATTTACAGAACTGGGTTAGGCACGATTTAATGTCCAGAAATTGCAAGAAAGACCGGTGGCAAGACGAAAGAAATAACAAAGGCGGTGTTGCACGTGACCACGTGACCGTGGAATTTCCTTTTTGGGAAGCACGAAATTTTCGACTTGAAAATGCATTTGTGTGGCAACGGACCTCTCTTCACATTCTGAGCACTCTGAGAAAAATAGGTATAAAACTTTTTTTTGACACTAGATATTGAAATTCTGGAACCACAGAATCCTTCATACACTAACACTAAGTGTTTCTGTGGTTTTGGTTTATCCTCCCATCCTGGCTGCCACTAGTATGGGCGGGAACCGGCATCACACATAAGCACGTGACTCAATGGATGTGTTTGGTGCCTACCTTATCTTACTTTGATATTCCCCAGATGCTGTGGCCCTCTTGGAATCAGCTTGGACTCCACATATCCAAAATTGAAGTCCCTGTCATTTTTGTCGGGAGGCTGCTGCCTCCGGTGTAAAATCCAGTTTCCTCGAGTGCCATCCATTGATCAAGAGATTGGCACTCGAAACGGAGCAGTTATTTGTGCTTGTGTCTTGCAGAAGATCTCAAGTTGTTGCCAAATTCCTATGGGACAATCATGCACCTGCGCCTCCATGGCATGCCACAGCTATTGCACGCAATGGTCCCCAACATAGTGGCACTATCGCGAGACACTGCGGTGCCTTGAGCTGGACAAAGTGGACGCAGAGGCATACCCTGTCATTCTCGAGCACATCTGCATGTGCTTAGGCTTGTGTTGGGCCTGGTGGAGCTCAGCATAATGGGCAGGTTGACGCATATGCTCTGGACAGCCAAAGATCTTGTTCGCACTCACTCATCCCGATTTTATATCAATGGCACTGACTTGTCCATCCTACTATATAGATGGACCTGCTCGGGAGTGAGGGTGAGCGATGGCCTATGAGACATCCTGTCTTGATGGAGTGTGGAAGTGCAGAACAGGAGAGCAACAGTGAGAGACGGTGAGGCCCAGGAGTACCAGCCACAATAGGAGCCCATGTTCTTGAAGGTCTTGAGGAGAAAGGAAGTGGCAGGTGATTGAGGGAAGTGGAAAGAGGAAGAGAACAGTGTTGTCGCGGCAATGTTTGCCGCTGTTTGACAGATTGATCGGCGGAGGTTGAATGACTGGGAGCAAAACTCGTCGAGAGCTCAATTGGACAATCACTGGAATCTGCTTCATGAGGTTGTTTGAGCTGAGATTTGCACTTGCTAAACTCAATGGGGTGCTTGTAATGCCTTCTGCACCCTATTTAGACTTTTCGAGATTGTGTAAGAAAATGTGCATAAAAGTTTCACAAAATATCTGTGGATATTGCAAATGTGCTGAAAATATTTTGGGGGCAATATATTTTGCGACAAAATATCGCAAAATCGCTAGGGAGGATTTCCCTGATGAGTGCGAAAATGTCGAGCTATGCTACGAGTAATAACTGGAGCTCTGTCAAGCTGTACGATGGCATTTATATCCTCAGCTCTGAGAGCGCATTGAGAGTTGTTGTTCATACACGAATGGATAGAATATGTACTCGGTATGTACAGGGTATTTTGATCATCTTTCAGGACACAACACAGATCAGGTGATTGTGCATCCGAGTCCTCCCCCTTGTCCATGCTTCGGTTTTGAATCGAGGTTCAGGTCTTCTATGGGCTCCGATTCTTTGGTCGTGGTCGGTTCCACCTGACTGGAGGTCTGTAGAGAGTGATTAAGACTGCTGGGGAGAGTGCGAGGGTTCTGCAGCTTACATGGGATGCACTTCATCAGGAAAAAATAAAATTCATGTAGCCCAGGGCAAAATCATGTATGCATCTGTAGTTCATGTAGTTAATCAATGAAATCCATAGTCTCATGTAGTCACCTGTAGCCAAGTGGGGGATCTACGTGATCCATGGATGGGAACATATTTCATAGGGACCCTACATAGACAGTTTGTGCTATGGAGGCATTGTCGGTGTACATGGTGGTTCCAAGAAGGTTCAGCAATGTCGGCGATGCCCAAATGGATATGTCATCAAGTGGATATGTCATCAGCATCTGAGGTGGATACGAACACAGATATGATCGCACAAAAATTAAATTGATATATGTCAACGAACACCTCTAAATAATATGAAGTCTATGTGCCTAAGGTAGCAATTTAAATAGAACATTTGCATCTATCTAAAACATTGTCCGTGGTTAAAGTACAGTCAATTGTCCAGCCAAAGCGGGGAATAAGATGGCAACTGCGGGATATCTGTGTAACAGGAATGATTGACGCACGTCGACGGTGCACTTGGGTTGACAGAGAGATCTTGTACATGCCGAGGTCCTCATCAAATTGAGTGAGAGGTTTGTACCATTCAATATATGCAAGTGGCACAGAAAACATGCCATATTCCACTGGGAGTGCGAAAATGACTCAAACTCTCCCAACAGAAAGGCCTGGAAAGTTGTTAGATCGAAAGCATCCAGAGAATAAACCGCACCATCAAGACTCAATCGCTTTGGAATGACCGTGGGCTTCTCCTTTCGAGCAAGAACAGTGTCAAAGTGACTGGGAGTGGCCTTCTTCAAGCCATGTGAGGGCACTGGGCATGTTGCGCGAATAGGGTCGTTGGTAACACTTCCGGAGACCTGGGCAGCAGGTGGGATATGAATGACAACATGTTTGTCAACAGGGAATGTGGTGGACATGTCGTAAAAGCGGCAGGGAAGCATGGATTCAGAGCAAAGAAAGTTTTCAAGACAAGAGGTGAAATCAACTGCACCGTATTCGCTCTCCAGAGAAGCGACAGTGATGCGGGGAAAGGGTGCCTTCTTGGCAGTGGTATAGATGGAGCCCAGTTGAGACTCCGCAGTGATGTTGGCAACGGTGTCCTCCTCCTCCTCCTCCTCCTCCACTCCCATCTCTGCTGATTTGCTGTCAACTGTATTAGGCTCAGCCATGGCCATGGCAACCTCAACAAGGTAACCTGGGATAGCCCACTGAAGATACGAGGCAAATCGGTGGATTGCCTCACGGTGCATGAGCCAGTGGGTCATCTGATTGATGTATTCCCGCTTGCTTGATGCGGCGTACCAAGTTTCGCACAGTCTATATGGAGGTGCTCCGAGAGTTCGGTGTTGTATCCATCGGCGGTGCCCAGAGATCGGATCATGGCGACATAATGCTGCATGGAGTGTATTTTTGGTATATTGAAATGCTTGCGAATTTCTTTGGTGATGAAGACATGTTTGTGATCATGGAAAAGCTTCCAAGCAGCACAAAGCATGTCAACACCTTCCTTCCCCGCTTTTATGAGCAGCTCCAACAGGGTACGCATGCACCAGTGGAACAGCTGGTGACCCCAGCAGAGCAATTCACTTTCGAAAAGCACTCAAGCTTGCACACTGGGATGTAGCTGAGCAAGACCATAGCATGCTGAGTAGGCTTTCGACGTGTTTCTTTCTCTATATTCCCGACAGATAGGTACACTGGCCATGCCTCTTTATCGCCACTGAGCTTCGAGAGCTGAGTTTTATCTGATGTGAGGATAACGGGGCAGATGGTAACTCCGGGCGGTAAAAGTTCCTGATTCTTATTTAGATCGTTTCCAAAATCTGATACATTGTTGAAGCTTACCTGAAGCTTCCACCACCACTGCCTGTCCATATCTCACTGAACTCTTGTTGGTTCCCATCGGTGTCAAGGTACACTTGCTCAGGTGCTATCGCATCTTATCACAGAATGCAGCATTTCCCATGAGCTCCCTGATGCACTCGACAGGATTACGCTTCCAAAATTCCACCTCCTCCGTCTTGAATTTCCTGTGCACATCTTTCTCGCCTCTTATCTCGAACATCTCACACTGCCAGGCTGGGCCCGTTGGGAGCGCATCCATCTTCTGCAGGAAGGCACGAGTATTGTGGTAAGACAGCCGAGCTCTGCCTTTGATCTATCGGCATTGATAGAGTCAGCCTGACAGATGACGTGAACAAGGTATATTTACGAACCTTCTCTAACTCGAGGAACTTGTTGATGTCTCCCTGGCTCACCCCCATCTTGCTTAACCATCTTGCTGGGTCCCAATTGGCTTCGCTTTCGAATGGGGCCCATGGAGCCTGACCCTCCTCCCGCTGCTTGTGTCTGATGGCCTCGAAGATCGTCTCCACCGGATCGACTTGTTCCAAGATGCAGCCTGCAGGCAGAGGGTAGTCTTCGACCCACTTGGCTTATTCGGAGCATCTTCATCTTCCACTTCTTCTATTGATACGCCTCTCGGCGCTGGCGGAGTTTCGGTAGGTGGTCCTGGCTCGGGTATGGGATCTGGAGCCATGTCCACTGGATTATCTGCCAGTGGATCGAAATACATGGTCTGGTCATCGCCACGAATGTCTGGCATGTCAGCGTCTTCAGGTTGCTCAGGCAACGCACTTCGGGTGTGCCTTTTCTTCCAGCTTTCCGGTGAGATTGCATTCAGCTTGTCCCTGCATGCTGGGCACTGAGCCACATGAGAATTCAGCCCCCTTGTCGTTCGCACTTTTGCATGGAAGAAGCGATATTTCAAGAGAGCAGGGGCCATAGCGATCGGCAGAGTCAAAAGGTCTGTGCACAGTCACGTTTTTCGTCTCCAAGTTGTTGATGATTTTTAACACACATAAACAGAGTGCGCGTCTTTCCCTCTACCACCATGGCGCACGACAATGATTAATCTGACTCCGATTCCCCCATCCCCTCCTCGTGTGCAAGCCAAAGCCAAAGCCAAGAAGGCATCTCAGCCCCCAGACATCTCTGGCCCGAAGCGAGTCCAAAGCCCCGACGTGGACACATCTCCAGTACAAAGCAGCAGGAGAACGGTTGGTTTTCACTTGTCCTATTGTATACACTGCTCATGTATGGCATAGACCAAAGAGAAGAAGATATGAAGGACACCCAAATTGCGAAACTCAAACAGCAGAACAAGAGCCTCGCAAAGAGGGCAGAGAAGGCCAAAGGTACGCATCAGGGTCGTCTCATCTCATCTATCTAATACTGGAATCACCTCAGCTGAACTTCGCGAGTGTGATGTCGAGCGCACGCCGCCTGAAAGCAAAGAGGAAGACGGGGATGTTGAGATGTCATCCTTCTCTGCTTCAGGACACCCACTATGCCCATCCCCTCCATCTATCACAGTCTAATGTCCTTCTTGCAGTTCATTTCAAAGGGAATTGTCATTGGAAAGGAATGGAAGCCCCATGGCGTATAAATCGAACTTCCCGGACAGGGTGGGTGATTCAGGAGCGGCAGGTGCGGTGGACTACAAATATTTCGATTTTCAGATTGTCAAATCACAAAGAGCGTGGGTGACTCTGTACCTCAGACCTGTCAGACGAAGAGATGGTATCGGCAACTGCAGAATCTGAAGCTTCCTGTAGAAATAAATTGGCAACGATAAATGAGGCGCAATTTCGTGAACGCACCTTGGGATTGTTCGCGGACGCGGAGGTTGTTTTGGAGTGTTTATGTGGGCAGGCGTTCGGGGCGGCCATTGTCATTCCATTCGTTTCAGGGGACCGCGCTTGTTTCGCGGTACTCTGCTTCTTGCCGGTGACTTCTTCTATGGCAGGGGAGAGTGTCAGAAAGAATGGAGACATTGACAGAAAGGCACTGTACAGGAAGCATCGATGGAGAGTCGGGAGGGAGGAAATAAGGCTGATTAGTGGCTCAAGTGGGATGGTGGTAGAAAAGAACAAGCGGTCCCGGCCTGAGAACAACAAATGTGAGACATTTTGTAGTTGCACAACATGTGGTGTGATGCGACGCGGTTTGGTGCCTTTGTTGTAAGGCTCCAACCATTTAGTTTTCGTTTATGGAACCCTGTAAAATAAATGGAAACGGTTAGAAAATGTTTATAAACCATTTAAAACAGTTTATAAACAGTGTTTTGAAAACACTTGGAAAACAGTGCCACTGTTTTCCATGGATTTTTCCGAACCAGTGAATGTATCAGGCTGTCAGGTCTTTATTCTTTCAAGTATTGCCTCTTATCATTGTGGGAATTTCAAAGGACCTTGGCTGAAACAGAGCACATGCCGGCAACAGAGCACTACAATATTAATTGACACTGGATGCAGGGTGCACACTGCAACCAGAGTCTTGATGTGGGTTGAATCAAGAAATTCAACTTGAATTCAACACGAGTGGTAACCTGACATGGCATTTGTTCAGTGACGGTACACTCAGTGAAAGAAAAAATCACCCAGCAGAGGAGCTGAGGTGATTGTTGAGTTCAGACTGCGAAGAGCGCAAGCTGCACGGCGCATCAATGCCGAGCCATCAATCACATCAACAATTGCCATATTTGGATGGATCCCGCCAGTTGAGCATTCCGTGACCAGGACCTGGTCATTTATGGTCAAGAAAGGGTCGAGAGACACTTCTAGTTGCAAGAAGTTATCAGATTTCCACCAGTAAGTCCACTGTCAGCGGATTGAATCTCCACAACCGTTTAAACCGTGTAAAAACGGTTTGTAAACTGTTTGGACCCCCAGGCAAACTAAATGGAAACGAAAACGGTTGAAATCGTGTATAAACGTTTATAAACGGAAACGGTTGGAGCCTTACTTTGTTGTCACTGTGACCGCGACAAAATCTCTGTACAAGAACCAAAGCGAGACAGTGATCGGATTCTTCCACCCTGAATCAAGGGGTAATGACGTGGAGTGTGTCCATATCCGCGCCTTCGCGGTCGAATCATTATGAGTATCGAACCAAGATCGACAAACGCGGTTCAACTCCATTCGACATCGTATCCCCTTTTATACGCTATAACAATGGATTGTCTTTCGAGGTTACCTCCTGATTCTGCTACGACGCGTGGACATTATTGGTTAGAGATTACGATCCGAAATGGCTCTCAAATTGTCGGTCGGAGACTTGCGGAGGACGTCCAGTCGGAGATATGCAGCAGGTGCGGGAGACGCGGCCCTGGTCTGAACCCACTACAACGTCGACTGCTGGGTAATCTTCAGCAATCGTTGCATTGTGATTTTATCGAACCGCGACCGCTGAGAGAACTCCGCGTCATCTAAATTCACATCCATCGCACCAAAAAATGCGACGGTCACGAAATAAAACATGGTCCGCCTCGAGTTTGCGTGCGGTTCGATTGCCAGGAGAATCGGCTAGAAGTGCCCCGCGCTAGGCAGACTTTCAACTGCCGAGGCGACGTCTGCATCGAGGTCGTGAGCCCATAGAGGCTCCAATATGCCGGCCACATGTCCGCCGCCTGATACCCGGGCTTCCCGTACACCTCGTATATATTTCCCGCCCGGACACTGCGCTCCAACACACTATTGGCACGCGCGCGCCGCACGGCGTCATACGCTCGGAACACATCCTGCAACGGCGAATTTCATATTTTCGGCAGAGGAAATTCGAAGTGCAAATGTCCACGCAGCTCAACATTCGACGGTGTAGTCGCTGGGTGGGAGAGCAACTGACACAGCGCGAAGGCGTCTTCAAATCCCTGCCCGACGCCGGCGCCCAGATGGGAGGCATCGCGTGCGCCTGCGCCTCCCTTGATAATGTATCATGCAGAAGACGGCAAAGCGTACGACATCGGTATCTTCCCTCCGGCGAAGGTATTGAGCGGGCGCAAGGCGTGGATGTGCCATTTGCTGGGGTCCTTGAGATGATCCACGATGATGCGGACCCCATCCGGCGTACGCGTCCAAAAGGTCTTGCCGGGACGCCGATTCCACCCAAGGTCCTGGAATTTCAAAGGATCCCGCTGGTCAGTGACAAAGGCCACGACATTTGATCTGCATGGGGTAAACGTCGGTCTAAGCGTGCGGTCGCTGGTGCTGTGAAGCACATACGAGTCGTCCGGAGTCGATGGGGAAATATATGAGGTGCTCGGAGGGCAATCAACCCGACGGAACTGGACCGCGTATATAGTACAGTACACACCTTATCGATCGCGACAAAATAATACGCATTTTTGCCCAGATCGGTCTTCATGCCAGCAATGCGCAGCGTCTGCGCGGGCGCCCTCCCTCGGTACGCGACGGAGTTGGTGAATGCAGCACGTTGTCCTCCGGATCCAAGACAGCGTTTCGAGCGGCGCTTTTGATACCATCCACGCCGATGACCACATCCGCTGCATGGGCCGTGCCGTCTGAGAAATGAAGTACGTGAGCACCGGAGGAGGCGGATGTCACAGTCGCTATGACGGTGCAGCGCTTGTTGAAGTGCACGCCACGAGGGATGCGACAGCGTCGAGGAATGCTGGCCTGGAAAGCTTAAGCACGTACGTATTATTCCCTCAACTAGTCATGATCTGTGATCGGCTGGCGAGACTTGGCTGTAGATTCCTACGCCATTGTTGTGTCGTGCCTGTGGAACATGGTTAGCGGTGCGATTTGCCGGCGTAAATAGCTACATATGTGACTGGCACCCTTCTCGTAGTTGTGGAGTGCCTCGTGCTGTCCTAAACCGGACACAAAGAGCATGTCGCGATCTCCACCGCGGTCGTTGACATCAACGAGGCTAAGCACTGTCTCCAGAAGCCCGAGACCTTCAAGGCTCGGAGTGCATTTGGTCGTAATTTTCAGACGGGGACGCACTACACGTATCGTTCACGACACTCAACAATGGCCGCCCCAGCGCCGACTGCATCGAACTTAGCCGTTGTCGTCAGTCGAGTGGAAGATGTGGACGGACATAAAAGCGCAGGGTTGCTTCGAACACCTCCGCATCGACTCCGTGCTTTCTGAGCCCGATGGCACACGCCAGACCGCGCATGCCCCGCCTATTGTCGCGACGAGGAAGTCCTTCTCGACGGCTGGGGTCGTCATGCTGAGTACTGAGCAGGATGAGGGGAAAAGGACCGTGAAGGCCGCGCTTTATAGACCCTAGTTGCGTAAATTCACTGACCCTGCGGCATGGAAAGTCACTTGTCCCGGCAGGATTTTACCCATTGACTACGCACCTGTTATTCAGTCCTCTCACCGCGACCTACCTTTGAGATCACCTCGCTTTCCGTTTGCTGAATCCAATACTAGGGTAAGCGCTGGTTCGGAGGAGGAAAATACAGGGCGAGAATCGTCGCTATCCCCAGCCCCTGACCCCGCGACGCCACGCTGCATCCACGAGGTGCCTTCGCCCTCCCTCGTCCTTTCCTCTTCCAGCACGCATCCAGGCTCCATGCCTGATTTTGAATCGGGCACCCAAAAAAGCGAGTGAAGGACAAGACTAAAATCACGAAGGGCCGCCGATGACGCAATGAGTGGATTGGAGGTGACTGACCAGAAGATTCCGAGCATGCGGCGTGCGCGAGTTTGCTGTAAGGGTGGTGACGACTAGTTTGCGAGGGATTTCAAAGAAAAATCAGAAGCAGCGCTGGATAAAAAGGCCACAGAACGGCGTCGGGTGCCGAGGCACTGCACACCGCAAAGTTGTCGCTGGAGCATGGGTGGAAGCCATCACTTGGCACCGACGCCAACACTCGGTCGCGAACGTGGCGCTCCCATAAGTTTCCGGATCGCTTATGTAACATATTCCGACTCTTCCGATGACTATCTCTTTCGTTTGAAGGGCCTTTCATGTCCTGACGATGCCTCGGCGGGGCCGTGACCTGAATGGGTCAGCGTGTGCATCCCTTGCGTGACCTCTTATCCACTCTTATTCAGCGAATTCCGATTTAATTCAAGGAATTCGAGGAATTCGGAATTTAGGGCTGCACAAGCAGGATGAACGACGCCTCGCATCCGGGATGTACGCAGAAAATACGTGTGTGGCTTGGCGGTGATTCAGCAGAAAGTCTCCAACAGCTACACCTACGGCGCGCATGCAGAAAATCGCCTGCGCCAAGGTATTTGATCGGGCATAGCATTGGATCAATTTCAATTACGCGGGATCTACTCGATCCGCGACTTGGGATGCCAACCTTATAAGACTAGTCGCAGACACCATTCAGCTGCCCGCCTCTGCACTCCACCCTCGCCATGTCGCTCTCCACTGGCAGTACAACTGGCGACCACCACCTCGAAAAGCACCTCCATGAAGTGAACCCCTCTGGGTCCACGCTCTCCTTTCTCCATCTCAGCTATCAAGTGGACTCCAAAGGAAGCAAGGGGCGGCTCTTGGTCGACGATGTCTCGGCCACGGTCAAGGCCGGAGAGCTATTAGCGATCATGGTACGCCGCAGTTTAGTTGATTGGGGCGCTCCGTGACTCACGGCACACCGCAGGGCCCATCTGGAGCAGGTAATTTGAGCGCCATCATGTTGTGTATTCGGATACTAACATAGCGCAGGAAAAAGCACCCTCCTCGATCTGATGGCCTTTAGGAAAACGCCGCTAGAAGGCGCCGTCGTACGTCCTGGACTTTCTATCTGTCATTTTGCGCGCATGACGGGATGTTACAAGGCCACTCTCAACGGCCAACAACTGACCGCGAAGAGCATGCAAAAGATATCCACCTTCGTCGAGCAGGAGGACGCCCTCCTCGGCGTGCTCACCGTGCGCGAGAGCGTGTCGTATGCTCTCCGCCTGCAGTAAGTCTGCGGCCACATCCTCCATCCATCATTCCGATCCATGTTAACTAATCTCCATCTGGCCTAGCCTGCCCCTGCTTTCACGTCGGGACGTCGCTACACGGGTGAATCGCGTGCTCACCGCCCTCGGGCTGCAGTCGTGCGCCAACCAGCGCATCGGCACGCCCATATCCCGCGGCATCTCAGGCGGTGCGGCCGACTCGATATGAATATCAATGCATTAACCGCGTCTGATTCGGTATCACGACAGGCCAAAAGCGGCGGGTCACCGCTGCCTGCGCGATGGTCACATTCCCGTATGTACACGCCCATTCCTCCTGTCCTTACGCTCAATGCATCTAGCCGCATCCTGCTCCTCGACGAAGTGACCTCCGGCGTACGTCCGCTCCTCCACATGATCATCAACGCCCCTACAGATATACACACACACTAACCGCGTGCGTCCTAGCTCGACAGCACGTCCGCGCGCGAAGTCATGTCCGCGATCCGCACGCTCGCGGTCGCGGAGGGCATGATCGTCGTCGCGACGATCCACCAGCCCGCGCTCGGGACGCTCGCGCAGTTCACCGACATCCTCCTCCTCGCGCGCGGGCAGACGTGCTTCGCCGGGCGCGCGGGCGAGCTCGAGGGGTTCCTCGAGCGGTGGGGGCACCCCGTGGGCAAGTTCGTGAGTGCCCGCGCGTCGCTGCTCGTCCGTGGCATCGAGTTGACAACGGCGCATTAAGACGACGCCCTCGGACCACGCGATGAACTTCCTCAACAACGACTTCGCCTCCGACGCGGATGCGGACGCGGACGCGGACGCGTTCCGGCGGTTCTACCTCTCCACCGCGCCGACCGAACGCGCGGAGAACTCATCGCTGCTGTTCCCAGCAACTCCGAGCGACAGCGACAGCGACGCGCGCGCCGGGCCGCTGGGGACGCTCTTCTGGAACACGCTGGTGCTGTCGGAGCGCACGGCGCTGAACTATGCGCGGAACCTGCTCGCGTACGGGGTGCGTGCGGGGATGTACGCCGGTGCGTTGCGTCTTTGGGTCCGCGCTTCCTGTCTTGCGCTCCTGACTCGTATTTGGTTGTGGTATTAATAGGCATGGGGCTGATGCTCGCGTGCGTGCTTGGGCTTGGGCGGCCGCGAACTGCGTCTGACGGCGTTTGTTGGCAGCACGATCTGGATCCGCCTCGGGACGCACGACTCGACGATCAACGACCGGCTGTCGGTGCACTTTTTCAGCGTCGCGTTCCTCGCATTCGTGAGTCGCGTTCAGCTCTCCCTTCCCTTCCCGCGCTCATAAATGGCAACTCGGCACTACGCAGATGTCCGTCGCCGGGATCCCCGGATGTGCGTTCCTGCCCCCGCGCTCATCTATTTATTTTATTTCGCTGATCGGGCGTTCAACCGCAGTCCTCGAAGAGCGCGCGGTCTACTACCGCGAGACCAAGAACGGGCTGTACACCACGCTCCCGTTCCTCCTCGCGAACACGCTCGTCAACATGCCCTTCCTCTTCGTCTGCACGCTGCTGTTCGCGCTGATATCCTACTGGGCTATCGTGCGTCCCTTCCCTTCCCTTCCTCCCCACCCTCCCTTCTCTTCCCACCCACCCTTCGCGGTACGCTAAAACGCGATTCACGGTTCGCAGGGCCTGCACGCGGGCGGCGCGGCGTTCTTCCGTTTCCTCGCGTTCCTCTACCTCGCGATCCTCGCCGCGGAGAGCCAGATGCTCGTCATCGCGGCCTTGCTGCCCATATTCGTGGCGGCGCTCGCGATCGGCGCTTTGTGCGTCCACATCTCCCTCCCGCTGTGCGGGCTCCTGCTTACTGAATGAATTAATTATTGCGATGAAAGTGTGAACGGATTCTGGATGAGCGTCGGCGGGTACTTGTGCGTGTCCCCTCATATTGTCCAAAAAACATGCGGCTGATCTGACGACGGCGCACACAGCATCAAAGCGCGCTCGCTCCCGCGCTTCTGGTACTACTCCTTCCACTACATGGACTACCAGCGCTACGCCTTCGAGCTCCTCGCTAACGTGCGCTTCCCCCCCCCCTTCCGTCACCCTCCCTAACCTTACTACACGCACTCCAGTCCGACCTCCGCGGCCTCACCTTCCGATGCGTCACCGTCACGAACGGCACCTGCGCCTGCGCGTACCCCTCCTCGACGCCGGCGACGTGCACCGTCGCGGGCGCCGACGTCCTCGCGTACCTCGACATCGGGGCCATCTCGTACGGCAGGTGGGCGGCGATCCTCGTTGGGATCACGGTGGTTTATCGGATTGCGTGCGTCGTGTTCGTCTCTCCTGGAAATGGATGTGGACTGATTGATTGGCGCGATGATGCAGGCTGTACGGGGCGCTGAAGGCGCGGAATAACTGACTGACTGGTCGTAGGAAGTAAGAAATAATAATGCTGATCTGGACGATGGTGGATACGCTCGATTTACAGTACTTATAGTCATAGTTGCATGTAACGACCCATACTACAATATTTTTTGCTATATACTTTCTGCTGAAAAACTAAAACACAGGAAGTAGGAAACCTCGAATTGTTGCTGCACTGATCACATCACTCTCGTTCACTGTCGTGCGCCTGGCCAAGGCGGACTTGCAGCATCGAGGATTTCTGAACCGTTCTACAACGCGCATCTCAATGCATATGCAATCATGCTCAACGCCACCCTCAACTTGAACACCGCCCTGACCCCGATATTCGCCCCCACACCGCGCGACGTCCTCGCCATCATATCGTCCCCGGCCTCCTCGAGGGCGCGATCCACTCCTCAGTACTGTCCACGTGTTTTTCGCTTTGGGATTTATTTGCTCAATGGGGTGCGGGGAGCTGTTTCCGTGGCAAAAGTATCGTGAGTTTTTTCTCGTGTTGGTAGGTAGGTTGATTCTGAGGGTGTTGGTTTCCGTCTCAGCCCCCGGTGAAGCCGATGCTCGGAGCATTGGGGGGGATGTCGGCTATTGCACGCCCAGATGAGGGGGGGGGGAGGGGGTTACTAGGCCCTCTTGAATCGATAAGTTGCAGACCTCATCAACTAAAACTTTTTGTAACGCGCATCATTTTTGGGCCGCCCATAAGATTCGTTGTGGATACGGGCCCGGGGTGACGGCGGACAATGCTAAATATTCCAAGAGCTTTCTCTCTACATAAATTCACAGGAAACGCCGCTGTTGGTTCCCGCAATGGATCCCGAGGACATCACATGGTTGTAGCTGCAGACTCGAGAATCACAGTATCTTCCGAGGAGAAGGATATACAAGTGATTGAAATGTCCGACAATGATGTTGAAAATAGGCTACAGTAGATCCGGCACACTCGCAGTGGACAGAAAAAGATCCTACGCGATGATGCATCCTCCCCAAATGGGACCCCCCCAAGAACGATCATCTGCCTGAATGACTCCACCGACATGAAACACACCAGACGGCGTGCTGGGCGCCAATTGGCTGTTGGATGCAAGCGCGGTCTGAGGCCCTATGTGAGAAACAAGGGGATACGATAATCTTGAATAAACTCGCTTGGGTGCTGACGTCCGTGGAAAACGTGACGGTCGAAAATGAATCGAAGACGTCAGTCGTGAGTGCCTTGTACGCGAGATGATGAGGGCCAGTCGCCTTAAATGTGATATGGCAGCCTACCTGCGTAGCAGCTGACTTCGTTACGGGCGGGGGCTCAAAATTCAGGCTGGCACTGGAGATCGCAGTAGACGGCTCCTAACGAAATGCGTGTCAAGAAAAAGAACCAGTTGCGTTAAATGTGATATGGCAGCCTACCTGCGTGGCAGCTGACTTCGTCACGGGCATGGGTTCAAGGTTCATGCTGGTGCGAGAGATCGCAGTAAACGGCCCCTAATTAAATGCATGTCAAGAAAAAGAAGATATCCCTCAACAACCTCGCATTACCTCAGTTGTACTCGAGGTGCGGTCAAACGTAGACGATGTCTGGCTCTGTAATATCAAGCTCTGAATCATCTAAAAAGTACGCTGATGCGGCATGGGGTAACTCACCTCGAGTGTAGAATCCTTCGTAGAAGCATCTTTATGTTCAAAGTGCTTTCGTTTGGTCAATTCATCGGGGTAGATTTGGCCTAGAGGAGCAGCAAAAGACGACAGAAATAGTGCTGGAAGGATGCATATCTTGGCGACGAAACGCATTGTGGTTGGAGTGGCGGTGGTCAGTACCGACCGGATACTATGGAAAGGGAAGAAAATTAGCGCCTCGATGATGCTAATAGCACGCATTATAAGGGGTCTAATCCTAAAACGCTCCATGATAGAAGACCGGGAGATTCTGGCTGTTGCGTTCTTGAGGTCATCCAACAGAATGATGTTGGAATGATGAACAATTGGTAGCCAATGGCAAGGAGAGAAAGAGACGCCGGCAGGACAAATTTAAAGGGAAGAGTCAGTGACTGCACCAATTTGGCAGAACTCCACATAAGGGACTTTAGCGCCAGGTAGTAGACTCAGAGCTTGCTCGGAGCTCGCAGCTCCGAGTCGTGGCAACAAGAGAAGAATACGAAAACGATAGCAGCTGGACACTTAGTACCGTGCTGTATCGGCACAAAGACCTGCGAATTCCTCGAACCAGCTAAGCAAAGAGCAGGGGGCGAATGATGAGCATATGGGTGGTCGTTTGACAGTCATGATTGGGTAGGACGTGATGGTCACGATCAGTCACCCTTTATGTCTCCAACACTCATGTTCTCTCTACGATCATCGATACTTCAATGAAGGACAGATCGCACTTTCTGCGAAAATGCTTCCCGCCACTCAGCCTGCGAACCGTCGTTGTTATCTTCGCCGCTGGCACACTCATCAATGCGACCTGAATAGCTGGCCTGGCTGACAACGGAACTGAACGTGTGCTACCCTTGTGCCACCCTATTATTACACGGCCCAATCTGTTTCTGATTCCCTCCAATAGATCTGTCATTCGCCAGCTTTCTTTCTGACTTGACATGTCAAGTGCACTTCCCGCCCCCGCTTTCATTGCCTCTGCTCTTGTTCTTGTGCCTCTTCCCTGGCATTGGAGGGTTCGAAATGTTTCTGCCCTCTCTATTATTGCATGGCTCTCCGTCTCGAACTTGACCTATGGCATAAATGCAATAATCTGGGCGGGAAACGTCAATATTGTCGTCCCTGTCTGGTGTGATATCGGTAACTCAAAGCACTCTGCGTGGATTTGGTTTCCTGACGATCAAGTATTAGTGACCAAGCTGAAGATTGGTGCTACAATGGCGCTCCCAGCGTGCTGTCTATGTCTGGCACTGCAGCTTTATCATATAGCGTCCTCTCTGAAAACACCGCAGCGTGGCCGGCAGGGTATCATCGTTGACCTCGTCTTATGTTGGGGGCTACCTGTCATAATCATGGCCCTTCGTCAGTATTGTCAATTTGTGTTATTTATTTTCTAATTTTTGAAAATCCATCTTCCAGATTACGTCGTTCAAGGGCATCGTTTTGATATCGTGGAAGATTTCGGATGTCGTCCTGCGATTTACATATCACTCTTATCGATTCTTTTAGTCGACCTCCCGCCTGGCATCACGGCGCTTGTCGCCCTGGTATATTGTGGCCTGGCTCTACTCAACTTCTTTCGGCGACGTCTCGCATTCACACGTATGCTAAAGGACTCCAACTCCCCTCTTACCACCTCGCGCTACGTCAGGCTGATGGCTATGACGACCGTCATTGGCACATGGACCGCTCTTAGCATCAGCCTCGGCATGTACACAACATATTCGGATGGCTTGCGTCCTTGGACTTCATGGTCCGATGTACATTCCGATTTCTCCCGGATTGACCCGTACCCCATCGCTCTCATACCAAAGGCTGCATTGCGATGGACATATTTCCTCTGGTGGGCTCTCCCTATCAGTAGTCTTTTCTTCTTCTTGTTCTTTTCCTTCGGGGAAGACGTGTTGAAGGAGTACGGCTCTCTGATCAAGTGGTTGCGGCGAGCATTTGGCAGTCAAGAGGCTAGCTCTCCGCATAAGCAGACTTCCAGCAATACTTCGATGTATGTGCACTCCATGGAAACTCTCCGCGACAGTCCTCAGACATCATCTACGCTGGTGGGGTCTACGTCCGCGTTCCCTCACTTTACTTACAAACGCGATCGCGAGAGCTCCCGCCTCGACTCTTTTGTACAACACTTGGCGGCCACGTCGCGTTCTCACCCCTTTTCATTGCCGAAAGAAGCCGAGAAACCCGCCTGCGAGTCGAATATTGTTACCTACAAGGGGCCCGAATACTGGGCAACCTGATGAATCTACTCTTTTGAAATTATCTTCCCTTGGTTCGGTACTTATAAAATCCGGTAGATAGTGTAACACCTGAATATATCAGGCATGCGTATGTCGACTCTTTTTCGGCCAATCAGGCAGAGCGCTTGTACCCAGAAAATCCGTCCAAGCGTCTTAAATGAGCTGATGCACGCACTCAGAGGGTGGATTTTGACGTGGCATTGTGTTTTGCATGACGTCTCTGTAGACAGATTCAAACATGGATCTGTCAGTTATGTAACAGTTTCTGTTATAAGTATATGGTGGTAATCGGCACAATAAGCATATATAATTCCTTGTTCCGGAATTTAGGAACAAGGTCTGATTTTAGCATTACTGTAGTAATCCGACCAAGTGTTCAGGTGACGGGTGACGGCCACCTGTGAACTGAACACTTGGGACGTAGGTGACGGTGACGGGAGCATTTTTCGGCCCAAATAGGTTCAAAAATGCCAAAAAAAATCGGCCCGGCATTCGCCGGACTACTATTTATGGTAATTGCTGATGGGATTTGTTAGAATGAACACCTGAAAAAGTGAACACTTCAGGTGACGGGTGACACCCCATGAACATTCCGTGGTGATGGCCCTGCCGGGCGGAGCCTGGACACCACACATTTGCGAGGCAGTGCTCTGTGTCAGCTGCTAGTATACAATTTCTAGTTGTCATAAAAGTTCTAACACAACCACCTTGGCAACAGCTCTATTCTGCTTGCATAGAATGAACATCACACAACTGCAACCCTTGTCTAACTGCAAGGATGCAGGGTCGACAACCTCCAAAATACCAGGTTGGTGCTTCACGGAACCTTTGTCTGTCGCTAAAGTGCCCGTGCTATATGCAAATGGATGTGTATCACCAGAAATATTGCAAAGCCAAAATGTCATAAAAGCCGGCATCGACACAGGGGGCAAGGGCCGTGGCCGTGGATTCATGGCATATGACCGACCTTTGCCATGGTGTTTGCATGGTGTTTGCCGTTTGCACCGCATTTCCCTTTGTTCTATTTTAGTTGAGCTGTCAAACCATGAACGCCAACTTCGGCATCGTTTGCTAACTCAATGCTTGTATCGCAACAAATATGAACCTTGTTGCATGAATCTTGCTCTATCTCTTGAGCCAACACTGTCTTAGTGTGCTGCCATAAATTTGCTGGGTCCTGGTTTTTTCCCCCGGGCCCAGGTTTTTATTCCGGTGTAGGGTCAACTCAAGGTGAATGTTGTTCTGCACCCTGCAGTACTCCCAGCTGCAAGTACAGGGGTTCACAGCATCTCCTGGCTCAAGATTCTATGACCCAATTGTTCAGATGATCAGTCGGTCTCAGTCAGTTCCACGAAGGCACGATCACGATTAAAAATAGAACAAAGGGAAATATGGCAAACACCATGCAAACACTGTGGCAAGTGTCTGTCATATCCATGAATGAACGGCCACGGCACTTGCCCGCTGTGATAGGGATGGTGATAAATGCTAAATCTGAACCTGGTGGTAATTCCAAGATAAATTGGAACATGATCTACTAGATTCCTCTGCATAAAACAAAACTCTGGCTCCAGGTCCACAGACATATACAAGAAGAGAAGGCGGTTCCCACCACATATCGAGATAGATTTTTCACCATTAGATAATTTGGTGATTACAGGTCCTAAGGGAGGTTGAGGCAGCACATCTTCCCTCTTGTGCCAATAACTCCAGCAAGGGCGAACTCAATGAGCTGAAGTCATACTAAATGACAAGGATCTTGAGGACAGCCTCAGGCTATACACTGTCAGGGCACATGGACCGGCGAGTAGAAAATGTGTTGAGTCCAATATGCAAGGGACATGGATGCAAGAGTGTCCTGCATCATGTCGGTGTCAAATGCAGTAGGTCAGGGTCCAGGGGGAAAAAATACCGATGGTGAGATGTGAATTATTGAAACAGTAATTGAGTAATGCATGTCACAAGTCCACTTGTGAGTAGACTAGGCTCCATAGCACGAGTACCCACATTTAAAATGTCTGAACTCGGATCTGTGGGTCAAAAACTCGTGGGTCAATGAGTTACTTGCGAGTTTTGCAAAAGCCACGGGTACTTGCAAGTACTTGCAGGTTGGGGCTATATTTTGGGCCCAATGGAGTCCAAAACAATGTTGCATAGCATCCTTGTCCCATTGGAGAGAGTTAGAAATTATAGATTAACCTTTCTTTCCCTCGTTTGTACACATTGTAAGCCTTACATCAACTCCAAAAGTGGCCAAATACTCGCAAGTTTGGGCTGGAAACCACAAAAATCTATACTTGGATCCGTGGCTACCCATGACCACGAGTACTCAAACCCGTGGGTCAGGAAACCCGCGAGTTTTCCCACAGGTCAACTCATAGTGACCGGCGGGTTACCTGCACTCGTGGCATGCCTTATAATTGAGGTTACTTCTGGAATGAAGGAGAGACAGAGACTATGAAGGTAATAGGCTCTAGGCCCTTTATGACCTACAACAGGTAGATGATCATCGGTCAATACGAAGTTCAATATAGTCAACAGTAAACTTTACAATCAACTTCTCTGGGGTCCCAAAACACAACACTCAAATATTACAGGAACAGAT
This sequence comes from Mycena sp. CBHHK59/15, assembly GCA_029204085.1. Classification (NCBI taxonomy): domain Eukaryota; kingdom Fungi; phylum Basidiomycota; class Agaricomycetes; order Agaricales; family Mycenaceae; genus Mycena; species Mycena sp. CBHHK59/15. The sequence goes on from JARGXW010000086.1 coordinate 153,725, forward strand.
ACACGATCGTGATGGAGCAACAATGGTAAGAAACCTAACACAATTAAACCCAACAAAAAGGGGTGCTCTCCGACATTATGAGAAGAGTAGATTCATAGCTATGTATGACACTTAGACAGACAAATGAACCGAGTATAGAAATTTTAATTGACTTATTAGTTGATTGTAGGTAAATTTTAAATTCTTTCAATTAACTAAATACTATTGCTTTTATCTGTGATTACTCACAAAGCCTTCACTTTTTATTTATTTATAACTAGTTATAAAAGTTATCCTTCTATAGAAGGATAAAAATCAGCAATACAGGCGCCTGTTGTTAAATTTATGAAGTATAACCTTTTGTAATATAAGAGCATACGTAGTCCTACTTTAAGATAAATGGAACTTGATGTATTTGGTTGTAATTTGGCGCAATAAAGTTGTCTTGCTTTAATGGTTGCACTTTACCTGTACACGTTCCCCTCAATCCTCTGTGTGCGCTGCGCAATGCTGCTGCCATAATAGGTACCATTCATTGCTCTTTGAAAGGGTAACCTGCATCCCCAAAGGTTACAGCAGCAATGGTAGCTGGAATACTTCTAGAGATAGTAATAGGTAGGTAAAGGTAGGGAGAGATAAGGGATATAGGGAGAGGCATGAAGAGGTAAATACACACGGTGAGTAGTGTGTGACACAGGTGACTCTGGCCCAGACCATACCTGCACCTGGCAATACCATGCCCGAATGCAAACAGGTATGGGTTTGGTGGGTTGGACCCATGGTATCTGGAAAAACCCTAGAGTATGGTAACCACAGTATTAGAAGGAAAATTCATGGGTTTGCAACCTCAGGGTCTTTCAAGTGTAATTCTCATAATTCATACATTGTCATTAATATATTATAAGCACAAAAGTGATACTATGGAACAACGACTTAAGCCCTACATGCCCCCTCTGTCACTGTGTGCACTGCACCCCGCATGCGCACCCATATGCATGACCATACCATTGTAGTTGATCTCACCATTGCCGTCCTAGAAAGCTGGTGAGCACTGCACAAAAAAGAAAGAAAAATCAAATCAAATGCACGGTATCTGCCTCCTGTATCATCTCCTCAACCTCCCTGTCCATCAGCTGCTCCTGTCAAGGACTGGACATCCTCGGGACCGATCGGATGTCCGAAGGTTCCTGCTAACCGGAAGCGAGTGGAAAGCAAGAACATGTGAAGATTTCGGAGTCGAGTCGGACCTCCGAGGTTCCTACCAACAAGCAAGTGCGAGTGAGTGAGGTGGATTAGGACTGCACAAAGTAAAACTTCGTGAAGGAACGATAAGTCCCATCCGGTCGGAACCAACTCGGAATCCCGAGGGGTTTAGAGCGGGCTTGGCTTCAGCTCGTGCGCTGCGCCTTTCTCTATGCCCACGGCCCGATTTCAGAAGGATAAGACAGAGAGGATGAGGGACGAAGATAGAGCACAATCTTAGTCGATATTCAGGCTGACTAGAACAGAAGTACATGAGGCTATTTAAACTAAAGCCTATAGTATTATTCAATAGTCGGCACCGTCGGGACACCGAGGCTCCATGATAGCAATGAGTCAATGCTGTATGTATGAGTCAATGCTGTGGCGGAGATTCCTGAAGTCCGAGTAGTCCGAGAGGAGGGAGTTATAATAAATCAAAGGAGGTTGGTGGAAATAGACCTCCATGATGAAAGCGAGTCATAACACAGCACAGGCATAGGTATGAGTCAGAAACAGTACGAACCAATAGGAGCGTAAGTATTGTGAAGAGAAACAAGATAAATCCGGAGGCCGATGGAATTCCGGGTTTGAACGAAGCAAATAGAATAAATGGGAGGGATGAAGTAGAATGAAGGCAAAGTGCTGAATGCCAAGGGAAATAATACATCGGATGTCCGATGGAATTCCGAGGGAAATAGTGAATCGGAGTCCGATGGAGCTCCGAGGTCACGGTACGTGACAGCTCCCCTGAGCACCACCATCAGCGCCACACCACAACATCAACCTTGAGCGTGCACCGAGACTCTGCATGACCTGCTATAGCTCTGACACGCTGATCGTGCTGTTCCCGTCCTTGTCAGAGGAACTTGTTGAAGTCAATCGTGCCATTCCTGCCCACATCTGAGTCGACCTCATTGATCATGTCCTGCAGCTCAGCATTGGTCAGGTTCTGGCCAAGCGGTCTGTGGGTTGGCACCCATCAGCGGGTGATGGCCCAGATAAGATAAGCAGCGGAGCTCACCTTTGTCGAACAGCGTGAATGCCTCCTTGAACTCTGCAGGTGCACATCAGCAGGGATTCACCACAGACACAGCGGGGGCACTCACCAGACACCTGCTCTGCATGGTCAGGGGTTAATGTTTTGGTGGAGGATGAGTAGATAAAAGATAACGTGGGGAGGAGGGGAGTGTAGTGAAAGGGAAAGGGTTGAAAAAGTAACATGAAAAATGTACTGGCTCATGTGTCGCATCAACTCCCTTTGCACTCGATTGCGGGCTCAGATGCACACAAGATCCATGTGCCGCAGATGCAGATCCCACTCACTGCCACCCCCATGCGCACAGCACTGTTGACTCATGCATGCACACCCACATGCCCAACGAGTCTGGCAACTCAATGATGATGCACCCCAATGCCCCAAGCCTGCGGTGGAGCACGCCCACGAGTCAGTTCGACGTCTGAGGTGGCCCTACTTCTTGTTTATAAAATAAACAATTAACAATTAATGTGGATGTGGAGAGGAAGGTGTCCGCACCAACTCCCACCTCTTCATTGCAACCATGCACGTCAATCCCAAATAAGGCATGTCACAAGTGCAGGTACACTTTCGAGTAACAGTTAGTTGATCTGTGAGAAAACCCGCGAGTTTATTCGCAGGTTCGAGTACCCATGGCCACCAGTAGCCACGGATCCGAGTATAAAATCCTTGTGCTTTCTTGACCAAACTTGCGAGCATTTGACCGCTTCTTGAGACAATGTATGAGTTAAAATGTGTACAAACCAGGGAAAGCAAGATGTATGGATAGCTTCTGGCACTCTCTCCATACAACATTGCTTTAGACCTCATTGTGCCCAAAACATAGCCTAGACTCGAGCCAGTACCAATTTTGCGAGAGATCAAAGACAGTTGTTCGATCAATGCTAAATAGGGACTGGAATTTAATCACGGGTTTTAGTACAGTCAGAGTTTGCCAGCCTGATTAAAAAGTCTCAGCCAAAATTTCATGAAGGTTAGGGACAAACCTCCAATTTGACGAATTTTGAAGAGACAGTTGTTTAGCTGCAAGAATGCTAAGACTCTGTATGTTTTCAGTTTCTCCCATTTCTCAATTGGTATTTAATCCCACCTTCCTTTCCAACCTACCAGATCATTCTATGAGCTCTCAGAAGGTTGGATGCACTTCTAAGCTGATATGTAGGTGACACCAGCTTTCTTTCAGACCTGAAATGAACCAGAGGGTGGCTAGAGACTGGTTTGAAGAGTCCACAAAGAGTCCACAAGCAAAATAATACTGAGCCATGCTTGTAATCATTATAAATGGTGTATTTGATCCAGGAGGTGTTATTGACCATGTAGAAAGCCAGAGAAATATATTTGGGCTCTAGAAAGTGGGGGAATACGGTGCTGAAGAGGTGTCCACCGCAGTAGCAGTGAACACCGCCACATGATTTGTCACACAATGAATCATCCATTGCGAGACAGAGAGGATGAAAACGGAGAATATACATACATAGAGACTCTTATATTTCTGTTAGCTAAATAACTGTCTCCTCAGAATTGGCAGAATCAGAAATTTGTCCCTCACTTTCACGAAATTTTGGCTAAGATTTTTTATTAGGCCCAGCAATCTCTGACTGTACTAAAACACATGGTTTGATTCCAGTCGCTATTTCAAAGTGACATTGATGGACCGTCATCAATCCCACAAAATAGCTACCGGTTCAAGTCTAAACATAGCCTAAACCTGTAAGTACTCACAAGTACCTGCGAGTTCTCGTGAGTAACTCGTTGACCCATAAGTTTTTGACCCACAGATCCAAGTTCAGGTAATTTCAGCACAGGTACTCACACTACGGATCCAAGTCTACTCACGAGTGGACTCATGACATGCCTTAATCCCAAACAAAAGTGAGGCACAGCACAAAGCTCACTGCACTGTATCCTCGAACGTGGCTGGGAATGCGAGCACAGCACGCACGTTGGACATGCATGCGGCGGCATGGAGTGTGCTATCGACGGGCAGGGACACGATGTGCATGGTGAGCCAGATGTTGGAGTTGTCCTCGGCGAGGGCAAAGATGCCGCTGCTGTTGGTGTGGCGGTGCACAGGTCGAGCATGGATTGCAGGGTGCTATTTGGCAGAGTTAGTTAGTGGGAATGAGATTTTGTGGGGGACTGCATGCACTTGTTTCTGGTGTGCAGCACGACACACGCAGGGTGCGCCAACGTGCTCGCACTGCCATCGATGCCGATGGTGACGGTGACCGGGCTGTTGTTTGTGCAAAGGCCGAGCAGGGTGGAGGTGTTGAAGGTGCTGCTGCCACTTGTGAGGCAAAAGAGCTGCGAAAGAGATGATGACTTATTTGGCCCACACCTCCCCCACTATGACATTGCCTAAAGTGGACAAATGCTGACAATGTTGCCACTCATTGCCGAGAGTGCCCACGTGCCATAATGTAATGTTTGCATGAAATAAGATGAGCTTAACTTAAGTCCTGGGTGGTTTGACCGCATGGTGGACTTAAGTTGTGCGGAACTTAAGTTCTACAATAACTTATCCCCGTAGCATCCTGGGAGCACATATATTACTTGGGTACCTTATGGAACTTAAGTTCAGCCCAAACTCAAGTTTCGTCCAAAACTTAAGTTCTATTCATAACTGAAGTACCCCAAAGTTACAACTGAAGTGTTGTTGACAGCAACTTAAGTGCCGCTGTATACTGCCCGTGCTGCACCAAAAATCCATGTATGCTAAACCCGAATTTGGAGTCAGTAAAAATGAGTCTGTGCATGACTTGTCCCGGAGGCGACGATCCGTGGGGACGCGGTGCTCTTGTGCGGCGTGTGTGCATGGGCAGATGGAGAGGGACGGGAAAGTGGGCGGTGGGGGGGTGGTGCAGGGAATGATGTGCAACAAGGCCGAGGGAGCTGAGGAGCAAGTCAGGTGAAAGGAAGGAGTCTGAAGAAAGACAAGTCATCACACCTGCATTGCTCTTTTCCATCTTTCCCCCTCTCCTTCTTCCTCTTGTCGTCTTGTTTGTCGGCGGGTGGCATCGTGTTTGTCGGCGGGTAGCATTGTACAATCTGAATGAACGGCAAGAAAGATGTTGTTGCTGAGGCAGCTAGGAGCGGCACCTGGTACTGGGCCCTGGCTTTACAGGCAGTTGGTTGATCGATGGTGGGTGTGGCATGGTGGTCAGGAAAGAGAGAAGGGAACAAGTAACGCGTGACGTTCCTGAATCACAAGGGTGGCATTGATCGCCAAACACTGCACGACACATCACTTCGACTTAGCTCTGACTTCGATGAGCTCTTCTCGACATTCACCCTCGCATAAAATTCCAGACTTTGTTCATATCACCCTATGCAAGCTCAAGCTTGGTTGCACTGTCCACTGAAGTCAACGCTGTTCCGGTTCTGGTATGCCACCCTTGTGCCCAACCTGTGCCACCCTGTTCATAAAACATTGCATAGTGTTGAGAACTCACTATGCGACCCCATAGGTCCCCAGTATCGTTTATCCTTGAGTTTCTGGGTTGTGTCCTCATTTTCCCTCAATATTAATATCACTTTGCCGATTCATGCCACATTCTGGAACTCAAGTTGTACAGGAACTTGAGTTCGGGAAGAACTTAAGCGCTCGAGGAGAACTCCAGTTCGGGACTCAAGTCTTAAGTACCATCGCATCACATATATATGTATGAACTGAACTGCAATTGCAAACTTAAGTTCTGGCGACCAACTTAAGTTGTCTGCATGACTTAAGTTCACACCTAATACTGAAAACTTAAGTTCTAATGGATATACAGTTATGGTACAGCTCTACTGTATATAAGCAGGACTTAAGTTCTATGGAAACTCAAGTCTTCCATGCGGTCGAACCACCTAGGACTTAAGTGGAGCTAATAAAGTATTTGTGTTTGCCTCCTTTAAGCAAGGTTGCTTTGTTCTAGTGATTGGGTGAATCCGACCATGGTTAGGTAATTATGCCATGTTGCTTGGGTTCGAACCGGGCATGTGTTTATTTTTTATTTTTCTTCTACCTGTCCTTTATTTCGTTTTCCCCCTTTCCACTTGGTGTATGTGTTGTATGGTGTTCCTTTTCACCTCTGTTTTCACCTATCCCCACCACAGAAATCAGCCGGCACTGATATATATCTGACGGTTTTATTGTAGCATCAATATTGTAGAAAGTTGATCAGATAAATAAGTGTATAGCAGACTGAGTGTCCACTACTCTGTACATACCTTTTATACTATGCCAGAAAGTACATTGGCAAGAATGTAAGTACACTGCACTGAGTAGGCTTTAATGTCTGTACATATCAGTAATAATATTCTAGAGAGTTCTGCCCCCAAGGCAGATTAGTGAGCATACAGCTTGTTATTCCAACAAATGTTGCTGCACTCACTAGGCATATATAAGACTACTGAGCAGAAAATGACAGAAAATTTTATGTGGCAGATGTCTCTGCAAAGGATTTAATTTAGAACATGTCCATTGTCAACCTGACCTTTCTTAAGGCTCTTTGTAGCTTAAATTCACAAAGGAAATAATTAAAATAAATCAGTAAATACACATTCTCTGTGCAAACTTCCCCACAGCACAGCTGCCCCTCCCCAAGCCCCGCAAAAAGAATGAAAAACAGAACCAAAAGGAACAGCAATGCACCTGACACACCCACCCTTTTTCCCCTCCGACACACCGTACCCAGCATCGGGCCGACTCCACAGGGCTTGCTGGTTTGCGGCCATTCCCGTTACTTCCATTCGTCGAGCCTGCATCATACTCAAAGTCAATACCAGCCCAACTCACGCTGCACGGCGTACCATTGGAGCCACCATTCGACCCCGCACCACCCGCAGAATTGGAATTGGAGTTAGACAATGCAGCCGCCACAAATGCACTGTCCCAGGAGCTGTTCAGCAGAATGGGCAGGAGGAATGTGTAGTGTGCGCGCACCAGACCAGACACAAGCAGCTCGTCGAATGACGACGACGTGCGGCTATGGCGCCGGGTCATGTGCGAGGATGACAGCAAGCCTCGCTGCCTGCACCAGAGGCAGATACGCTGACCTCGACCTCCTTGAGCACACCTCCTCAGTCACCATAGGGGAAAAGACTCGTATTAAATACCTGATAGAACAAATACTAAAGTAATATGAGTACAGCGTCATGAAGAATATAAAGTAGGAACTTACCTCCTCAGTCACCGTAGGGGAAAAGACTGAGGAGGCAAGGCGAAAATCGTAGCTATAAGTACGTAGAAATAGCTGTATAGAAAGCTGTAAGAGCTGTAAGTGGAGCTGTAGTGTAAAGCTGTAATACTGAGCTATTGAACAGCACTCAGTTGAGGTGTTACTCCATCATCCTCATTCCCTGGACACCCATCGACCCACCAACCCGCGTCAGAGCAACAGCAATCATAATCGCGTTGATGTTCGTGTGTCACAATTGGGTCACAGTTGGGTGGTCTCCCTTCCAACGTCCAACTTTAGTCCTGATGCTAAACCTCTACAGACGGTGCTAGTTTGTTTCCCCCAGGCTGCTAGTGAGGCTACAACCGTTGACATGGCGAAATGTGAGTTCACACATCTTGGCGGCTTTTGCTCATGCATCATTCAAGTTATTCAAGACTTGTGTGCCAAACTTAGAACACCGGCTTGCCATCACAGCCTGAGTGTACAAAATGCATGTGTATCTACATAAGTCTCGGGTGCGTATGGTAGCGGAAGGAACTTTGTGACAGCTCTGAATCCCAATTTGGAAATTGCTACTAGTCATTCAGAATTCCCTTACTTTCCAATTTAAGTGTGCAAAAAGCATTGCAGGAAGCCCCTTCAGAGATTCCTTGGAGCAGAAGTTCGAAATTGTAAAGTAACTTTTTGTCAACCCAGATTTCGCGCATTTGATGGTGGGCCGGGCAGCTGGTGGCTGTGTCGCGCCATCAAAAGTGCCATCGTTACATCCACCACCGTCGAGCATGCCAAGGAAGGCCGGAAACCCATCCCACGGGTCGTGCCAACGGAACATTCTTGTCTACCCACACGACATCCAACAGCCATCTATCAGACGGCATGGGAATCTGATTGGGAAGAAGGGAGCGAAGGAGAGGCAGAGCTATGGGAGAGTCTGCCAACCCCGAGGACATATGAAGAGAGGATTGAGAGGAATGATGAGAAGATGGCCAAGCGGTGGGCGGCCGAGATGCGAAGTGCAGAGCACAGATTGGGCGGGCCAATGCATGATCAGTGTGGTGCGCCATTGAACTGAAAATTTATTCCAAAGTTTGTGAATTAACACACCATCAGGAACGCAACGAGGGTCCTATGGTCTTGGTGGTTTATCTATGCGCTCCATCCAGGAAAAATGCAAGAAACTCAGGGACGACTTTGGCAAGGGCATTCTGAAAATTACCGAAGCCGAACTCCAGTGCCAACTTGCCGCTATCAAAGTGCAAGGTTCCACGGGCACCTCAGGCATAAAATTAAGGCAGACAAACATTTCCAGCATGTTTGCGAAGGCTCCCTCTACAAAATGATCGCACCCAGCGCCTGTTTCTTCTGACAGTGACATGCAGGAAATTTTCAAACCAGTGGAAATATCTTCGGAACCCCCTCCAAAGTGTTCTAAACCTGATGACAATGCTGCTGCATCGTCTCTGGCTCTGTCTGTTCTTGTGCGTGAAGAGGAACAGCCTTCCGATGAGTCTGACATTGAAGATGAGACTGAAATGTCTCCTGAAGAGCTTGAGAAGGAGGCGCGGCTGCAGCACGGCGATGAAATTGTTGATTCGATTGCTGTTGCAGACAATATTGCGGAGTGGGTTGAGGTGCTGGAGGACGCGGCTCCTGTGGGTCCCGAAAATCTCCGTGCTTTGGCAGCAGACTGCCTCAAGTTAGCGCACAAAAAGCAGCATTATCGCTCTACTATGCTCTTTGCAGCGCTCGTGGATTTTTATAGGTGGATGCCGCGGATGGGAAGACTTCGTGCTGCTTTGTGTATTGCGAAAAATCACAGGCGCGGCCCAGCATTCCAGCGTGTGATCGCCGCGCAGGCTCGGTTTTTCGAGGCCAATGGATCCTTGAAACCAAGCCATCAAGGCCAACGAAAGCTGTAGAAGGGGCTTCTCGACGACGAGGGGTTTTATCTGGGTGTTCAGCGATGGCTTCGAACTCTCAAAGTCAGGACGGCAAGTGAACTTACATTTTGGCTTGAAGGAATACTGATTTCCGGGATTCTTATTAGGTTAATTCAAAGCTCCTACAGCGACATGTCAACGAAACACTCCTGCCGACATTCTCTTTCAAGAAGACCACAATCTCAGTCTGAACGTGCCAGGAATGGCTCTGGAAATTGGGATATCGTCGTAAGCGTCACACTAAAGGGGTTTACTGGGATGGCCACGAGTGAAAGGACGTGAAGAAACATCGCAAAGCTTACCTTGCTGAGCTCGCGGAATTTGAGCAGTATCGAGCCACCTATGCTGAGCCCGACATGCGAGAGGTCCTTCCTGAGCTCGTCCTGGATGACAACGATGATGTGGAACACATCGTTATCGTTCACGATGAGTCCACCGTCCACTCCAACGATTATGAAAACAACCACTACTGGCTAAAACCAGGCGAGCAGGTGCTGAAGAAGAAGGGCCGTGGTCACCTCATTATGATTTCTGGTTTCCTTTGCGAACGGTATGGCCTCCTCGCCCTCACTGACGAGATGATTGCCGAGAACGAGAAACTTGCGGCGGAACTTCGCCTTGCCATTACAGACTCGACCACGGTGATCTATCCTGACAACAAGCCGGGTGGCGATGCATATTGGAACATGGAGCAAATGATTGTGCAGGTGAGTGCTGTTCCATATTTCTGAGAGCTCAATCTCACCGAATTTCCATAGCTAATAAAGGCCATCCTCATCGCGCGTCACATGTTTCCAAAAGCAATCATTCACTGGGTGTTTGACAATTCATCAGCCCACGGAAGTCTCACGAAGGACGCGCTAATGGCGTCAAAAATGAATGTCAATCCCGGTGGGAAGGTTCCCGAGATGCGCGACACCGTTATTCCGGTCAGCAACCCCCACGGACATGGCGGAAATTTTCAGAAGATGACTTTTGACAAGAATCTCCCCGATAATCACCCGCACAAAAAATTCGAAGGCCTGCCAAAAGGTATGAAGATAATTCTGTCTGAACAAGGATATATGAAGGACAGCAATGGTAAGCCTTTGATCGGGGATTGCAAAGTGTGCAAAGCCTTGAAATCGTGCAAGCCGCATCTTGATGGCGCTTCCCCTGATGAAGAGGCTGATATGTATGGTGACGATGGTAATGATTCCGACGAAGAAGATGACCGGCCGGTTGACTGCTGCATGCGGCGCCTGCTGTCCCTGCAGCCTGATTTTGCGGGTGAGAAGTCGCAATTGGAGCTTGTGAGTCTCTTGCAACGTGCTATATAATTTCAACTCACTTGTTTTAAGCTCATCGAAAGGACGCCGGGCATGGTGTGCCATTTTCTGCCGAAATTTCACCCAGAGATGAACCCGATTGAATACTTTTGGGCATGGATCAAACACTGGTTCCGCGAGCGATCAAACGGGACATGGAAGAAGGCCAAAGAGCTTGTCGCAGAAGCTCTTCGACTCTGCCCACTGCCAACAATTCGGCGGTTCTTTCGACATGCGGACCGATATGCGAGCGTTTACCGCCTTGGCGCCACGGGAGTGATCGCCGAGTTCGCAGTTAAAAAATACCGTGGCCACCGTGGAGTCTGGGCGACGGAATTGGAGGCCGCGAGTGAAGAATGGAAGAAAAAGGCGAAGCTGGGAGCGATTTAGGGGGTGTCAATTTTTTGGACTTTCCTCAGAAATTTCGCGTTTTTTTTCCCACGGTACAACCACCCTCGAAACGAAAATTTTGCCTATAAAACACATTTCTTTTGTTCTAAATCTCGAATCCCGGATGAAAACGATCAAAATTACGGCTTGACATGAAGTTCTTTCCGCTACCATATGTATGCGATCCGTAACGCTACGTTTTTTAGAATCAGGCCGAGACAATAGAAAATGATGGAGGCTATTTGTATACTTAGTTGTCATTAGGGTAAAAACCCCCGGATATATAACGAAGCAGACCCCTCTCTCTCCTCTGTGGAGCCAATGTCGAGGCTAAAAGCACTCTCTTATTATCAGACATTATAGTCAAGATTCAACTTGGAGTTGATTAGATGGCACTTCCAAGTTGAGAAGGGCCGTTAGTTGGCACTGTCATGTGATCGACCCGTGACTCGAACGCGTCAGACGCCGAAGACAAATACTGCCATCAAATTGGAGTGAGGCTCTGACAAGTGTGAAGTCCGGCCTCAGCAAGCAGGTAAATGTCTGAACGTGGATATATTGCAGACTCTACGCCGTAGCGATACATAATGAATGAATAAACAACCAAAAGGTATAGTGAATGATAATATATGGTCGGCCGAATCTCATGTCGCTAAAGATACAGTGGTGGGTAGGTGAACACAAACACTTTTTTTGTGGGTTTAAGGTATAAGGAGTGGCGTGAGCTGATGTTAAACCATGTCTGATGACGCATCGATAGGGTGCCGTGGAGCATCACCGATGTGCGCCGGCTCCGGCGGAGACACGACGTACACCGACGCGCGGTGCAGGGAGGAGACCTCAATGTCGGAGTCATCATGAGTCGTGGGTGTAGGCGGGGTAGGGGTGTGTGCGCGACTCCGCGAGCCTACAGAAGAAGAGCTCGAGGAGCCGGAGGTGGGCGGGTCGGAGTAGTCGGACTCCTTGTAGTCTGGGAGCATGCCACTGACGTCGCCGATCGAGAGAGCGCCAAAAGAAGCTGAGTTATTGAGCGTCTTCTCCTTGTCGACGTAGTCGAGCGCGCCGAAAGACGTGCTCATGTCGGAGAAGGAATCGAAGGAGTCCCGTTTCTGCGCAGTCTCTTTCTTGATGAAGACGGGGAGGGTAGCGCCGCGCCCCGAAGAGCTCATATTGGGGTACTTCGACTTCGATCTGTAACACAAATAAGGTGAGAAAAGAGATGCAATGGGGGGAAAAAAAGAACGTACCCATTCGAGCTGAGTACACCACCAGAAGACATAGTAGCAGTGGAGTAACCGACACGCTTGGCCACACTGAAGAAGGCAGAGCGGTAGTTCTTGATCGCCTCATCGGCGAATCCGAAGTATCCGAAAAAGAGGAGGGCACACGCGACAGTCATCCACCGCGTGGACTCGAGACTGGCGACTGTGTAGGGGTTCGAGCGCCAGAAAATGCCAGGGATGGCGACGACACGGGAGAAGTTCGAGTGCGTGTTCTCCCAAGAAATCCAGGGGCTGATGCCGACGACGCGGACGTTAACCCAGAGGACCCAAATGCCCAGCGGAATGGTGAAGAAGAGATCTGTGGACGCGAGCATCATCAGGCGGATGTAACGGTTCAAGTTCAAGTTGTTGTTGGAGGACAACAGCTCCTTGAATTGAGCGCGGCTGTGGTAGAAGGCCTTGATACTGAGGACTGAAAAGCAGTTAGTGTACAGTCACGTATTTTCAAGGGCACAACGTACCACAGTATACAGCCGAGATCATGCCGATGATAATCGGCGGCAAGTGGAACAGGACGATGGCCACAGGAGTCTCGTACGTCTCTCCCAGACATCCGACATCTTCAAAGATATTGTAGCGGTGGCCCTGAACGATGTATTCTAATCAAAAATCAGTCTCAAGTCGTAAAGTGCCAGAAGCTCGACAACGCACGTAGAGGGATCTGCAAAATTGGGATTCCGAGACCGATAGACAAGTCGATCATGATCGACCTGCGTTTCTGGAATAGAGTGTTAGTCGTCATTCTAATGGCGAGTGAGGTAAGAGCTACCTCTGCTCTCGTTCTTGTGACGGTTCGGACCGAGGAGATCTGGTAGAGGCGGCGATTGATGCAGAGCGAGCAGGCCGGAATGGCGAGATTGAAACCGTTCAAGAAGTGGGTGGCTACACAAGCAGTTGAGTCTCGCGGGCGGCTCGAGAGAATCTGACGTACAGATATCACACCAGGTGGGGGACCAGTCAATGATGTTTCCGCTCCAGATGATCGAGTCGATAAAGAGGACAAGGCAGGCGAGAGCGGACCAGATCATGTAGAGACATGTTCCGGTATTCCAGGCTGTCATGGGTAAGAGGTGAGGCCCGAGCGATGAGAAGAAAATTGTATTGCACACCCTCTAGATGCCAAGGGAGAGGGATAGAACTACAGAGAAAGCCAATGAAGGCAAACATGGAGAACACCCAGTTGGGCGGGCCGCTGTAGAAGTACATGTCGGGCGATGGGGACTGGCAACTATGAGGCGGGGAACAGCCTAGAGTACAGGAATGTGGGATCTGCTGAAGAGTCTCGCGACGTCAACAGGTTTAAGAGCGATTGCTCCGACCTTCCATCCTTGTACACCATTTGGTGTTCCCCTTGTAATCGGCAAGCAAGAGGAGACGCACGACGTTTGGAAACCTCATCCCAAAAAGTACGGTTCATTGTAATTTGGCGACTCGCCACTTGACAAAGGGACGTCCCAAAAAGGAAGTCTAGAATAAATGGGGGTTGATGGCGACAAAAGTCTAGAAAATCCAGAGATCTCGTGATGATATTCCGCCTCCCACGAGGCCGGATGAACGGCGCCTAGCATGCATCTGGGAGTCCGAACAAGAGAACGCCTATATCGAGCACAACGTTGAGAGGACAGTAATGAAGTCTGACAAGAGCGTCTTGTCCTAAAGCGGCGAGAAAGTACCGTATCCCGCCTAGAAACCAAGTCGTTCGTTACAACGGAGTGCAACGGCAAGGGGGAAAAAGACCCACCAGATGATTTCGGGTAATCCTTGACGTTCCCATGATACGCGGATAAGAGGACCCACAGACCGCGAAACTGGAGGGAGGCGGTCAGGGAACGCAGAGTGGCACCAGAGGGAAGCGAAGATGGGGGAGGGAAAGGGAGAGCACACACGCAGCGTCGTGCTGTTATACGCACACTTTTTCTTTTGTTCTCAAAATCCTATTGTCTCGCTCTCGATCATATCACGTCCTAATTGGGATCGGAGGTACGTCGACCCGGGATTCTCACGGGCACAGCGTGACACAAGAAATACAGAGCTGTGGTAGATACAGTAAGTAATGCGAGCTAAGGTATTAGGAGCGAAGTTAAAGTGAATGATAAATCAAAGTGCAGGGTAGCCGAAGAAAAAATGAAAGAAATTCCTCCAGAAACGCAGGTGCAGTCTTGCGGACCTACGAACCAGTCTCCTCCACTGTGCGTGTCATGTAGATCACATCGGTAGAAGCGTACCCTCTCGCAAGCGCCTCGCGGCTCCAGGTCCTCCGCAGTGCCTTCTTCAACGTCGCCCGTCGAGCCACATTCGGCGTGGGCGATGTCCCGCGACCTGGGACACTCGATCCCTCAAACGGCGGCGCCGAGGGCGGCTCGGCCGGCGAGTACAGCGGATACACGTGCCCATCGTCCGTCGAGGACGGGGACTGCGAGCGCGACTGGTGGCGCAGCAGCGGGAAGGACGTGACGACCGGGGGGAGCGGCCATGGTGCCTCCCAGATGGACGAGATCGTCGAGACGGTGTCCTCGGGAATGGGCTGCCGCGGCGGCGCCAGACCAGGTGCCTTGTCACGGGGCGTCTTCAGTGGCGACGCGTAGGACGCGATCGGGGATGCAACGGGACTTGGGAGCCCAAGGGCCTGGGCTACCGGCGACGCGAGGTATGTGAGCGTGGACGAAGTGAACGCGTCGTCCTCGGGGGTGGTGGGGCCATGGCTCGAACTCGGGCTCGGGCTCGGACTGGGGCTGTATCCTGAAGAATCAGAGGAAACGACCGATTTTCTGTTTGGCAGTAAGCCCCGTCGATTCTTCTTGACATCTAGCATATCGTCCCAGCCAGATCTCAGCTGGATTTCCTGTGGCGCTGACATAGATGGCGCAGTCAGAGACGACTTCGAAGCCATAGCGGGGGCACTGGATTGCGTTCAATAGAAGGATTGAGATCAGACAAGCCGTTAACATACAATGTTAATAAACCCAATTGTGGGCGAGCAGGACGTGGAGGCGGCGCCGACCGAGGAAGGTGACTCTTCAACCATCCGATAATGTCTCCGCTTTCGTCTCCGAGCGCTAGAGAAAGTAGAAGATAGACAATGGACACAACCGGGATCGACCACCACACCAGCTGTGTTGCCCTCACTTCGTCAGGAACCTGAACCACAAATATATCGCCGAAGTGAGAATGAACAGACGCGAATGAGGTCCAGTTCTGCGAGCGCGGAGATAACAGCGGGAACAACGTGACGATCAGAACGGTAGTTGTGAGGATTATGGATTTCACCAAGCGCCGAACAAAGAGGGGGACAGACACCGAGGAGCGCGAGGAGAGGTGAGAATTAAACCGCTCCGATGAGAGACGGGTGCAATTCCAGATAGAAAAAACTGAGAGAAAAATCGTGAGGATACGAGTCGAATGAGATTAAGCCGAATGGACATACTGCAAAGTGCTAAAGATAAGCAACAGGGAATCAATGGGGGGATGATCATTATAATTGCAGCCGGCATTGATCTATGGATAGATGCGGAACAACCAAAGTCTTGCACCAGGTCAAACCTGTGATCCTGGACAGCGAAATCTAAGCCAACACAAGTTAACCTCAAGTACAAAAATAAATGAGGGAGACCAACGGAGAGTCATATACAGTAAGGGTAGAACGTAACACAATGCGACGTCGATGAGCGTGTGGATTCGTTTCGAATAAGTATTTGGGTATATCTTGCGGTTTGAGGACAGAAGTTCAAGATACCGGGCGGAACAGAGGCAGACTCCGGGAAGTGCGACAGTAGCGCCGACTAGCAGTTTCGTCACTAAAAACACCAATCAAATATATTTCGGCGGATATCAAGGCGTGGAGTCCTACCTATATCACACCAAACGGGAATACGAGCCTCGACGTTCGAGGACCAGACGATAGCGTTGACCGCATGTACGACATTCCCGAATAGTAACCACAAAACGATTGAAACATTGGACGTGTTGAAGGTCGGCCGTAGAACAAGGATGAGTAGAAATACAGCGAGGAGCCCAGCACAGAGAAACGAGAGGACGGGGAGTTCGATGAGCATTTTTCAGCTTGCGTTTGGTCGCCCTGTGAGAATCGGGCCTGGTTGTAAGGGAGACAGGATGTTGGATACAGCAGTGATGAAGAATTACTGCTCAGGAATACACTCCGTGAATACGTCTGTATATTAGAACAAAATAGAACAATGGCATCGCTAGCAGGGACAGCAGGGGAAGCAGCTCCATTCCGCAGGATGTGACGACCGATAGTACAAATGATCGTCCAATTCGGACACAAGGTTAACGATTCTAAAGTTCATTTTGGACCCATGGATTCAGTATATCGTGTAAGCTAGCGAGCCTGGCGACAAGACAAAGGGATGTGCAAATGTGGACGAAGTGGCCGAAAAAGGAAATTCGAAGAAGAAAGTGGCTGTGCGGGCATATCCTAAGCAATCCCCAAAGCTGGCATAAAGGAGCGCGGATTGAGGCGACATAGTCAGCGTGTGGTCAGCGGTTATAATTTGTTGAGTTCCGAGCATCATGATTCACGAAAGGCAACAGAGGAGTTCGACAAGTTCCTGCCTGTACGCGTGCGGTATTGAGGGCCTGAAGAGCATAGCTTAAGTAGGGGAAGGATGGATGTCCTATTCCACAACGCTATTAATTCCTGATGTCCACAGAAGTACTCAAGAAGTACTGCAAGAAGCGGAGGCAGTCCAGAAGCAGTCCAGAGGAGTAGCAAGTTTGGCTCGTCACAACCTCGTCCAGCGTATTGAAATAAGCCCCAGAGGAGAACATCACAAGGAGATGCAGAGGCCAACGATGGGGAACTTCGTTGTAATCCGGTAGTGTACATGCTTGTAAGTACACTACTTTTATACTATTTCTCTGGTGCAACCGTTACCAGGAAACCTTAAACAGCAACGGTGAGGTTGCCCATACCACGGTAGGTAGTGACCGAGCTCGCAACAGCTCGCACAGCTGCGCACAGCCACTCCAAATCCAACACACTCCCTCGAGCTGTGGAGAGCTCGCGCGCTCAACACCCTCTTAGGCACTCCCTGTTTCCGCACTCCCTCAAACCTCCGAAACTAAATCCACCGACATGCGTTCAAATCCCGATGGGGTGCGTGAACCTTGGGCAAATGTTGCAACAGAGATGCGTCTCGACGACGGCTTACACGATGATGGGATTCGGCCCCCAACGGCAGTTCTTCGATCAACTACGCCTGCCAACCGTGACAGGTTCACGTAGCAATAATGCGCCCGACCTGGACGACTTTACGTGTGCCCCGATTCCGCGAGGACTTTTCCGCTGTGCACCCATGATGGGTGGCTTCGACCAATGCGCTCTGACAAGCGACTTTGGAATCGACGATGGTGATGTTCGCCGGTCAAGCCCTTCGATCGGGCTGCTGCTGGTGTATTGAATGCTGCCCCACCAGACCAGGGTAGTACCGGATTATATTGAAATAAGCCCCAGAGGAGAACATCACAAGGAGATGCAGAGGCCAACGATGGGGAACTTCGTTGTAATCCGGTAGTGTACATGCTTGTAAGTACACTACTTTTATACTATTTCTCTGGTGCAACCGTTACCAGGAAACCTTAAACAGCAACGGTGAGGTTGCCCATACCACGGTAGGTAGTGACCGAGCTCGCAACAGCTCGCACAGCTGCGCACAGCCACTCCAAATCCAACACAGCGGTCAGTTTCGGCGGATGCTCTGGGTTTACCCCATCTTGGAATCCATGCTGGCCCAGGGCTTCGGTTCTGACCAGCGCAGTTGCTGTGATTGTCGTTGGAGAAAATGCAGAGCATGCGCGGCGGCGTGCGCTGATGCAGTGATGCGATGATGTCGGATAGGATACAGTGACTAAGCAGCCCAAAGACACTGATCTCTTTGGCTTTTGTTCCTATCCGCTCCTCCGGTCTTCTTTGTGGATAATTCTGTCCAGCAACCTGTGCTGGATTAGGGGGGATGCTTAATGGAATCTTTGTACCCAGCAACTCCCACGTAGGTATTGAATAGATAATCCCCACCTTTTCGATTGCATTTTTTAGAGTATATTAGTGATGGGAAGGTCAGGTGCAACCTTTCGGTTCAAACCTGAACTGAACCGAACTGAACACCAGGTTCAGGTTCAAGGTTCAGTAATTCGTTGAACCGAACGTGAGATTCAGGTTCGGGGTTCAGGCCAATTACATTTTTCCCGAACGTGTTTGAACCCCAAACGCCAGGCCTACCCAAACACCCAGTTTTTAACCATTCTCAAGAGTGTTCCATTGAATTTTGGGGCTGGTTGTAGTCAGGGCATAAGCTGTTCAGGCTTCCGATACTTGTGGCTGCAGTTGGGAGCAAGGCTCCAACCCTTTCCATTTGCAAACATTTTCAAACGGTAAAAACCGTTTTTATTTGCGTTTAGTTTGTCAGATCTGGGAAACTGTTTATAAACAGTTTTAAAATGGTATAAATGGTTTCAAAATAATCACTCACCTGGGATGAGTGCCAGCATGCACACTTATAGTTCTCATGGTCCCAAATGGCTAGCTTGGGCATATTCCGAGGATCCTGAATGAGAATCGATAAGGCCTGAAGCCCAGTGAGAATGGTGTCGAGCCGGAAAGAGGCGGAAAGAGGCACATCGAGGCATCAATGCGCCAAGCAAAACCGATCAAATGTGTTCGAGCAGGATTGAGTGATATTGAGCGACCGCGAACTTCATCAAATATTCTGTCTTGTATATCGTACTGCCCGCATGGTACCTGTGTTTTGCCCACATCAAATTCTGCTGCACCAGCGGACTGGGAATTTGTTTGAATGTGGCACGTGCTTAAGGATCGGATTTGGTTGATGTTGTCTCTTCTTCTTCCTCTCCCATGTCCCTCACCCACCCACTTCAAGCCAGTCCCTCCAGTCCACAAGAGGCATTTCGCAAAATGTCGAAGATACTTTCCCAAGGTTCTGTCAAGGTAACAACTTCGGTATCTGTGATTTCCTCCAAGCTCTTCTTCACTCGCAAGGCCCGCAAACTTGGCTTCATTACAATCAAGCTCAAGTTGGTCAAAATTCAAGCTTTCAAGCTTTTCAAGATGTGTCTGCATGCAAGCTCTCTCTGGGTACTTCAATGACAGTCTCTCGCCGCCTCAAGAAGTCTCAAGCTAGATCTGATTCTGAAGAACAACCTCAAGCATCGCAAATGATGGTTATGAGGACCATGCATGGACGGTGCTGAACGCGGGGCGGGAGTGGGTGCTGGTGCACTGATGCGATAGGTATTGGGGGTGTTGGTGTTCCTACATACCTTTGTTTAATATATGGATCTTTTTTCCCCTCAAAACAACGGGAATATCAGCAGGATAAATTCCCCGAAGCTATATTACATCATGTATGTATGCGCTCGATGGGCCTCAATATCCCTCGACGGCGCTCAATATCCCATCAAATAAAATTGAGGGAGATCAATATATGCTCAAATTTATCGAGCAAGATCAGGCCGCTCGCTCTCGCTCTTTCTCACTTGATCTGGCTCGATGCCTTTCTCACTGGGCCTGAAGGCCTGACGGACGTATGGTTCCTGTCACCGGCTCCTAACCCCTATTTGGATGGAATGTCACATGACCGATCACTTCCGGCAGTTCCTGCGTCCCGCCGAACTTGGACATTTCTTCTTCTTGTTTTCCGACACCAGTCTTTCTGGTTCGGGTTTATCCAAAATACATAGGAAACATGATAGACATGCATCTGCATCAATGGGAGGCAAAAATATGTCAATTCCAACTGGAGAATCTCTTCAGAATGTCCCCGAAACTTACCCCCTGAAAAATACCGTTTGAAAACGGTTTAAAACTGTTTAAAACTGTTTCCATACCATTTCCATTTGTTTTGTCCGGTTTCACAAATGGAAATGAAATGGTTGGAGCCTTAGTTGGGAGAGAATATATATATATCTGCGCCAAACGGAGGTGAGTTACAGTCAGTCACAGACATCACAAATGTCGACCAACATGAAAGAAATCTCGTACACTCCTATTCAATGAGATTTTATGCAGGCAATGATTTTGATAGGTTTATGATGGTAAATTGCATATTTTGAGAGTCAGAAATGGGTGTCTTACAGTGGAGAGATTTTTTAGGGTTCAATTTGGGTTCGAATGCCAAACCGAACCTGAACCTGGTGTTCAGGTTCAAGTTTAGAGAAATTGCTGAACCGAACCGAAGTTCAGGTTCAGCGTTCGGGGGAAAGCACCCCGAACCTGAACTGAACCAAACTTTCCCATCACTAGCTCTGTATATGTGAATGCATGTGTAATACACATACACTGCGTTGAGGCCCCTCATAGACAGAGGGTCTGTGTACCAGGGTAGACGGACCCCTTTGTCTACCTATGTCTACATCATGTAGACACAGCTGGTCTACATATGTCTACATATGTCTATGTTGGTTTATGTACGTAGACAGACATAGACTGATATAGGGCACGTAGACCAATGTAGACAGGTGTGGGAAAATGCAGAGCCACTAAATTTGGTGCTTACCAATAAAACAGTGGGATGCACAAAGGATGGCCATGAGCTGACCTATCTAGTAGAACAGCAACATGGAGGCCACATCTGCATTATGAAGTTGAGCGAGGTATGTCTATGTGCATGTACAGTGTTAGACGCACATAGACATACGTAGCCAACGGGTAGATGGGCCGTGTCTACGTGACGTGGACGGATGTAGGATAAGCGCGCTGAAGGTCCATCTATGTCATGGCGTACACATAGGTAGCCGGACGTAGCCGAAGATCACCGCATGTAGCCACATGTAGGATAAGGTAGATGAAGGTGCGTCTACAGGGGGTGGGAACGCAGTGATACACATGCCAGTCCACAATTATCTGCCACATCACATACTACTCAAATTTATTTGCTTCACTGGTGGGGTCAAATGCAATTGAGCTCCTGACCATTGTCTGCACCCAGCAGCTTGTTTTAATCTTCACAGCTCAGCATTCTATTCCATCTCCTTGTTTGTTTGATCTAATTACTGTATGATCAGGTTTAACTTGGTATGTAGAGGCACTGAACTAGTAGAATATCCTGTAAGGGAATCCATGAGTGTGCAACAAGTGGAAATCATGGAGATCGGGGGCGGTGTAGGCTCAGAGTGTCAGAATTGAGGACCCCTTCCAGCAGCTTCGGAGTGTGATGCATATTGTAGACACTATTGGCAAAGCGTATCTGGTGTGCGGTGTGGACATGGCCAGATGGCACAAACCGCGTGATATAGGAAATTGTCGTAGCTGCTCCATAGGGCAGTTCAGGTGAACTACAGCTTTCGAGAAAACCGGTGATGACTGGCACCCTTGCTTCATCAATTCTGTTCTTAAGGAGATTTCTGAGATACTGTACTATTACATTCAATTCGAGAGGGGGTGTGGCACGTGACTCATTCAACCAATTCGACAGTTCCGTTCGACAATACCGGAATTTTGTGTGACAAAACTAAAAGATTGTACAACACACGTGAAAATTTGACAAATTCGAGCTTTTTTGCAAACCCCCATCAGGACAAACCAAAGGCTGCTTCGACAGCTCTGTGACACGTGACCCGGTACCAAATTCGACACCAACAAGGAGGTGCATGACACGTGACTGTCGAATTGAAGGTGCTCGATCTCTGGATCAACCAAAATGTTCCCACGATGCCCCAGTAATGATGATCAAAGCCATCAGATCCATGGCTGATCGGGACACATCTCGTTTGCGCCACTCCAGGACGCGTCTCGCTTGCGCAACTCGACGTCTCGGCTCGCCTCTGCTATCCGTGTCCTTGCTGCCCTCTAGCACCTCACTCCGAAAACAGTATGGAACCCTATCATTGTAACATCCCTTCAACAGGTGGCAGAGGTGCGACGCGAGCCTGAGAACAGCAGATCTGGAAGGTCTTCATCCAGTGCAGGCGAGGATTCTGATGTTTTCACATAGTCACAAAGCAGTAGATAGCTAGATTTGTGAACAAACAAAGGGCTAATACAGCAAGAGGGAGCACAGGCTCGGCGAGCGACAACACAGAGAAAATGAGCAGTGCCAGCGATGCCGCATTCCGTTTTCGGTTGCTGTTGATCGGGACAGGGTCCGGCAAATTCCAGGATCAATTCGCTTAGCTAGATCATTTTGGGAGATCCAGCAAGAGGCATGTGATCTCCTTATCACGGATAAATTCCCACAGGGTACCTACCCTCCATATAAGGCAGGTCTGCGTCAGCGGCGTCGAGTCGGCCATCAATTGGCCAAACACTTGCAACTAACCACCACCTACGGGTGCGTCAAGCGCGTCTGGCTTTCATCCACCAATTCAGCGCATGCCAGCGTAAATCTGCAGCACTCAAGATGGAAGGCTAATAACTCTGTGCATATTGTAAATGCCCCGCTGTCAAATAATGGAAATTTATCTTGGAAAAATGCGCCGACATCTTGGCAAAATGCGTCGACATCTTGGCAAAACACGTCCACATCCACCTTCCATATACACCAATCTCTTCCATCCACTTCCCTTGACATCGAGAATCAGCCTCCACCTTAGGAGGTAGGAAATGCTGGAGAGGGAACCCGTGCAGTTCTCTGCACTCGATGCCATCAATATGTAAATCACGGATTCGTAACGGGCTCAGCACCCATGATACGGCACATGCAAGGATCAAAGTGTCTACCCGCCAAAGGTGAGAGTTTTATTGTCCCCAATTTATTCCGCCCAGCTGACGGTTTGCACAGATACCACTCCTATTTTGTCGCGAAGACGACGCAGATGCAGATTTTATTCCATAGTTCAAAAAGAATACATGGGTTTTCCTTTTGTTTTACATCTAATTTTTTGTTTGAGAGCGAGCTCTAAGAATTATCGAGGAGTTGTAGAGTCGGCTTGGAGTCGGCCGGCAGCATTGCCATATTGATCTGATCATGGCCGAGGCTGTCCATCAATGGCACTCACGTAAACAGATCAAATTCCGCGATCCAGAGTTCGCTCGCCTCTTGAGATCCAGAGATCAATCACAGGACCCCTGACATTCAGTATTCACGCGGGAATAGCCGAATACCGAAGCCGTTGCGAGAACGGCTTCAATGGGATTTCAAGGTGAAGGGAGAGTCCGAGAGGGAAGGCTAACTACAAGTACACCTACTGGCAATAGTACGTAGGTAGTGTCATCAAGATATATGTTAACTGAGAGAACAGAGAGTGTAAAAATAGAGAAGTCGAGTCGTGGCGAGATGAATATTGGTAAAGCAATTATGAACTGCATTCGGAGAGGATATGAGGGGCGAGGAGGTGGGTATCGAGAAAAACGGCGAAGACGACGGTGGAGCGTCTAAGTAGGCAGGCAGATGGTCAGTTTTTCGAGCCTGGCAACGACGGCATAGAGAGCTGGGCATACCTAAGTTATTTGGCAGATTTTTTTTTTTGGAATGAGATGTCCGGTGGATAGAGATGCCAAATAACTAAGGGAGGTCAGCATCGGGCTGAGATGTGGAGATAGTGCGGCTCACTTCGGAAGACGGTTCAGATGTCGAGTGAGGAATCCAAGGCCGACAACTGAGTTCTTATCCCACCGAGTTTCCGCTACGGGCTATAGCACTCGGTGAGACATTCATTGTCAGCCCGAGACATGTTATTGTTCGGACAATAACATGCTGGACAAGGAAGGCTGCGTGGCCAGAACGAGGACAACGCGAGGGGAGTGAGACACGTATCTGAGGGTGAATAGTGAGACATGGACGCATATGACAGTGTTGTTTTGCCTTGTTGCACAGAGCCCTCTGAAAACCCTCCTTACCCTTGGAACCCGGTTTTACATCGACCTCTGATATTCACACGGGAATAGCCGAATACCGAAGCCGTTGCGAGAATGGCTTCAATGGGATTTCAAGGTGAAGGGAGAGTCTGAGAGGGAAGGCTATAAGGTGTATGATGTGTTGTATGCGGGGATGGAGGTGGTGAAGAAGGATGAAGCTCGATGGAGTCGAGAGGGAGATGTATGCTGTAAGGGTTATTGGTTTAGCTTTCGGAGCATTGCTAATTGGATTTCTGCGCGGACGGTAGGGTTGTCACGGATGTAGATCTTCCACGCCTCTGATGACCATCTGCCGAGCGCTTGAATGATGGACTCACTGAGGCCGAGGCTCGCATAGAACGTAGCTGAGCCAGCGCGCACAGAGTGGCCGCCATATTCTCTGTTGACTAGGCTGAAGAAGATGTTGTCGAACCAGGCACGGGTCGGAGAGGATCCGTCCTGTCGTAGGAAGAGGAATGGGTGGGCACCATGGATCTTATCTCGTTCGGTGACGTAGAGATGCATGAGAGCCACTGGATCCACTGTCGTCTGTTGAGAAAGTAGAATGTCTGTACCGCGGTAGAAGCGGTCACCTTTGTGGTAAGGTAGCCTATATTCTACGCGGCCGTGATTGAACTTGAGTGAAGCACGTTTGATAACCTTCTTGTAGTCGAGTCGTTGTTTGGCTGGTTTCTGGACAAGTTCACCCGACCGATGACAGCCATAGAACATACACGATAGGATGGTGATGAAGAGTAGCGTGTTGTATGTAGGGTTCTCTGTGTACAGCTGATGGAAGGATGCGAGGTGGGTGATTCGTAGGGGCAGCTTTATTTTGATGGGATCAGCACGAATCTTCTTCGACCCAGCAATGGTGGACTGAACAAGCGGGGAGCTGCGATTGCTGTCAAAATCCGGATATATAGATTTCAGAAAGTGCCTGGCGCCTGTGAGATATTTGGGGCCGGAAGCTATGAATTTTGATGTGTATGCGATGTAACGAGACAGAGTGGATGGTGTGGGATCTAGAGGAAGCTGGTGATTGATGCAGAATCGAACATAATCGCGAGCACTGGTGGTGTAGCCACTGGCTGTGGAGAACTCGATGGTGTTCTTTTGGAGAAATGTAGCCTGGTCGTCGATGTCAGAAAGGGGAATAACGGGGCGGGCCTTGTGAGAAGCGCGAGAAGGCCCGCCCAGGACATCTAAAAGCACCGCCTCCATCGCGCCGCTAAGAGGTCTCGTGGAGGCTCATATGAGTGGACGCGGTATGAAGGGAATTGCCGATAGAAGTCCTTGAACAGAAGGCGTGAAAGCAGGTCGGCACGGATGTTCTGATTTCTGGGGATATGGTTGACATGTAAATCAATGCCTGTCATAATAATCGAGGCAATTGCGAGGAGGACACTATTATGCAGGGGTTCGCCGGCTGCGAGGGAATTGTGAATTTGCACTGAATTGAGGCTATCTGACCAAATTAAGAGTCGTTTCGGAGGGACAGGGAGGTTCGCGGCATGATGAACGGTGCTGAGGATACCAATCATCTCTAAGAAGAAGATGTCAACTTTGATGGATGAGTCGGTGGCCTGCAGCTCGTAGACGAAGCCTTTGTTGGCGTAGACGAAGGCAATTGCCCTTTTCAAGCTTGCGTCGGTCCAAGCTACCATGTAGGCATCGTGGTCCTCCCAGTGGTCGTCATTGATGAATTTAACTCTGATTGCCATGGATAGCGCGGTTTGAAACCAGGAAAGGCTTTCGATGACTTCTGCGTTGAGGAAGATTTTACCGCGTGGGTGAGATTTCCCTTGCATCTTGCGGTATAATTCTGATAATGCGGGGCGGGCCCAGGGGAGGACGTTGAGGCACCAGTTCAAATGTCCGGTAAGTTGCTGCCATATGCGCAGGGGCGGTCGACGGTCTGGGTGTGCGAGAAAATCTGAGATGCGACTTGTGAGATCGGTGATTGAGTCGGGAGTGAGGGAGATGGTTCCAAGGTTGATATCAATCCAAAAACCGATTATTTTCAATCGTATGCCGTGCTCTTGTTTTCTATTACCGTAGGGGACACCGAGCCGGTCCCACAGTAGAAGAAGTTGAACCTGATTGCGGGGCCGTAGTTTTCCGCGAAAGTGAATCAGGTTGCTGGCAAGGTCCCATCCGAAGAAGTCGTCCATGTAGACGTGGAGCCCAACAATGCCGAGTTTCTTGACTGCTATCCAGCAGATGAGGGAAGAAAGCGCGCACCAGATGCGTGGCGATGATCGGCCTCCGAAACAGAGCTGCCGAACTATGTGAAGTGCACCGTCAACTTCGACGACTTGGCGTAATTGCCAGATTGGGTGAGCGGGAAGCGTTGGGAAGGCACCCGTGATGTCGTCCTTGAAAAGAATGAGCTCGGAGTGTGGGTGGAGATTGCGAGCATCTCGCATAGCGTGGCCAAAGGAATGCATGTCATCATAGCGAACTTTGGCGTCTTCCCGAGAGATACCGTCATTGAGACCTGAGGCAGTCTGATCGGTGATAATACAGGGCTTGATTATGTCGTCGCTTTGTTGCCATACGACGAACATCAGAGAGATTTTCATCCCAGGCAAGAGGTCGCTGATAGGAGTGGACCAGCGTCCTCTGGAAATTTCGTTATCGCGGTAGGTTCGGATAGCTTGTAGATCAGGTTCCTCAGAGGAAAAGTTCCCATCAAACTCGTCTAGCTCATTCTTCCATTCGCCGTCATGAAAAGGCCAGAAGCCCTCTCGGAGACCTGTAATGACAGACTGGACGAAAGGCTGGTTTGGATGGTCGGAGAGCATTTGTTCGAGGCGATCAACATTGTAAGGGCATTCAACTTTGATCGAGTCATGGTGCGATTCTAGCGCAGCTCAGGTGACTGGATCATACAAAAGGTGCTCGGGAGGGGAAGGTAAAGGCAGGGCATGCTCGGAGTAAAGGACAGAAGGTGAAATAATATTTTCAGAAGTACCCGACGACAAAAAGCCCCGACGAAATCGGGGTTATATAATACATCGTCGGCTTTGCGCTTTTGAGAACCGGCCACTGGGGGAAGTCTCTTAGGCCCTTTGAGCGCCAACTCCGCCCTGGCCCTTGTCTGCTGCTCTTCGAGTTCGATTTTCGTTGAATTCGGTGGCGCATTGAGGCTGATCTTTGGCTCGGTGTCGTTCTCCACATTGAGAACAAGTGCCGTGCCTGCGCCCAAAAGCACACGGGTCAGAGTCGCAGATACCGCCGTTCCAGTTGAGGCAGAATGCTCCTGCTGGTTTCTTCTTTGGTGGTGCATTCGTCGAACCACCAGGTGCAGGCCGTTTTCCAAAGGATGATGGTGGGGTAGGACGGTTGCGAAGGATGGAAGAGACAACCAGGCATTGGAGGTGGCCATGATCGTCAAGTCGGAAAGGGTTCTTAGCATACTGCTCGCGAATCTCGTGATCCAAGCGAATGGCCGAGTTGGGGTCATCAGGAACATCTCTGAAGAAGGTGACCATGAATTCTCGGTATGCAGTGAGTTCGTCTTTTCGGTGATCGAAGAGAAGCGAGATGCCTGAAGACCACATGTCGAAGACTCGGGTCCAGTCAGTTTCGGAACGGAGCGGCTTGTGAGCTGATACGTGATCCTTCCGAACAAGAGAGAAGCCGCCATAAAATTCTTTTGCTTCGTCGCGGTGGTCGTAGCTTGGCTCCATGGCAGCGAAGAGTTTTGTAAACTCAATGAATTTATCTTGGATAATATCTTTCCAGATGCTGCGTGGGATAGGGCCTCTAAGAGGTTGTTGCTGCATGCCATCAATGAGAAGATCGATGTTGGGTTCTTTCGCGAATGCTTGACGCAGTTTCCACGTCTTCCCGAGGTGCTCGTCGTTGGAGGACAGGAAAGCGTGCGAAGTTGCGGTGCCAAAGCGAGGAGAGTGGGTGAAAGCGACATGTTGGTAGAAGGAGGGATGATCGAGGAGAGGAATGCTTCCACGTCACCCGAGTCGACTCGAAAGTCAGAACCTCCTGCATCACCGGCGTTCTGCTCACCCCTGGCTCTCGCAGCCTGTTCGAAGGCCGAGTGGGTCCTTTCATCAGACAGGGTGTCTCCTTCCGCCGGATGAGCGTCTCGAGCCTCCCCAGCGGACTTGGCATGTTCCAAGTAGGTCTTGACCTCTGTGTTAGTGCCCCCAGCCTGTTTAAGCCGAGTACTGAGCTCCTCAATGGTGATTTTCCCATCAAGGTGTTCATCAAGGATGACAGAAAGAACGGCAGCACGTTGCCGGATCATCTCGGTGTCGACATCAACTCCACTTGTCATTTGATATGAAGATGGCATAGCAGGTAGTATCGAGAAAAACGGCGAAGACAACGGTGGAGCGTCTAAGTAGGCGGGCAGATGGTCAGTTTTTCGAGCCTGGCGACGACGGCATAGAGAGCCGGGCGTACCTAAGTTATTTGGCAGATTTTTTTTTTTGGAATGAGATGTCCGGTGGATAGAGATGCCAAATAACTAAGGGAGGTCAGCATCGGGCTGAGATGTGGAGATAGTGCGGCTCACTTCGGAAGACGGTTCAGATGTCGAGTGAGGAATCCAAGGCCGACAACTGAGTTCTTATCCCACCGAGTTTCCGCTACGGGCTATAGCACTCGGTGAGACATTCATTGTCAGCCCGAGACATGTTATTGTTCGGACAATAACATGCTGGACAAGGAAGGCTGCGTGGCCAGAACGAGGACAACGCGAGGGGAGTGAGATGCGTAGCCGAGGGTGAATAGTGAGACATGGACGCATATGATGGTGTTGTTTTGCCTTGTTGCACAGAGCCCTCTGAAAACCCTCCTTACCCTTGGAACCCGGTTTTACATCGAACAATTGCCTGTTCCCACGGACGCAGGGACTCAAATCTCAGATTTTGGGTGATTTTGTCGGGATTGGAACAGGCCTACACCCAAAATCAGACCAAATTTGTCAGGATTCAGGTCCAGATCAAAATTTTCGTACTCTCCAGGATGACCTATTTTCGAAAATTTTCTCGCGCTGCCGCGACTTTTTGTTGGGATCCATGCCAGGCCTGAGCTCAATTTCGGCGAAAATTGTCGGAATTTGGCACAGGGAAAACACATTTTTTTTTTCCAAAATTTGTCGGGATTGGGATCAGGCATTTGTACTGAATGTCAGGGGTCCTTCAATCACCTCTTGCAGTAGGCTTCGGGTTATTCCCTATCTGGTAGTGCAGGAGGAATCTCAGAGACGGTGTCAGCAGGCTTGTATGGGGTTCTGATACATCACTGCCTATAAATCAGAGAAGAGCAGTGATACCAAAAGTGATACAATAATGCCTCTCATGATACATCAGCCCAGAGACACTACCTTTAGGAGGCCAAGAAGTACCCTTTAGATTATATAAGAACACTGTCTCTCAGCCAATCTGGCCCTATAATAATAATAAATGTTGCAATTTACCCGTGGAAAACTATTTGTAAGGAGCTTATGTAAGGTGCTGGGGTTCCACGCTGTCTTAATTCACGGCCGGTCCGAATTTCAGTTTGGCAAACAATCGGCAAAGTTATGTGGTGACTGGCAAGTGAAAGGGAAGTGATGGGGAGGGTACTCTTTGACTCATACCACCATCACTCTTTCTCTGGCAGGGCTCTTGAGCCGTATTCTGCAGGGATTTCAGTGGTTTTTTGGTGTGGGTTCTTGAGCAGCACATCATCTTTCCACACAGGACTATCTGGTCTTTCCTCAAGCCGTCTGTGCTGCCTGCTGCTTGCCTTGCTTGCGTCGGGACCCTCCTTATCGGCTCTCGTGTCAATCTCGGATCTTGGGTCACATGGTTGATGGGACACGTCACCATCCGGTTCTCGGGCCTGTAGTAGCCGGCACATGACTCTCTTGATCCGGGTCTCGAAGCCCTGTGACAAGTCATTGTCTCATGATCAGGGTATGGAATGCTTGCAAAATAGCGGACCCGATGCCCTGCTATTGGAATGGGGTATGAAATGCTTGAAAAATAGCGGATCTGATGCCCCATGCATGGTTTACCTGGCCATCTGGTATGGAAAGCTTGACAGGTATGGAAAGCCTGAAAAATGGTGGACCCGATGCCTCAAATAGTGGACCCGCTGCCTGGCTATGGTGGACCACTTGCATTATCCATAATGGAGTCCCCTCTGGCTCATATCTGGGGGAGCAATGTTGGTCTGTGCCACGCTCCACGTCTGGGAAGACTCTTAAACTATGCTTTGACTGCCCGAGCAGAGCACGTCCCAAGTATGACGTAAAAACTGCTGTTAGCCAAATCCCGGCAGGGTCCCCTTGTGGGATAGGCGAAAATAAGTCGGGGGACTACTTATCAAAACCATCCGAATGGACCGGCAGGTCTCAGGACACCCTGCGCCCAGTACTTTGTGCAAGGTGGTTAGTCGCATGGCGGTAGCGCGTGCGGTGA
Source organism: Mycena sp. CBHHK59/15 (assembly GCA_029204085.1). Lineage (NCBI taxonomy): Eukaryota > Fungi > Basidiomycota > Agaricomycetes > Agaricales > Mycenaceae > Mycena > Mycena sp. CBHHK59/15. The sequence continues at coordinate 184,313 of JARGXW010000086.1, forward strand.
GACAGAGAGTCTTCATGAATGCGGATCCGTACGAGGTGCCAGTCCTCAAACGAAGCAACCAGGAAGGCAATGGGAAACTGCCCTAGAGTCGGTGGGTGGCGGGCCATGGCATGTGATGGTTAGTAGCCCCACATGGCTGGAGGGTACTAAATCCTCTGTCGGTCTGCATTTCTGAAATGTGATGCAGGCTTAAGTTGATTCCTGCTGACCCTTCCCGACTGTCAAGCCCATGCATATATAAAAAAAGGGTTTACAGCCCCATGGGTGCCGTTAAGGCTATGGGGAAGGGGTGGGCCTCGAAAGAGAACCCTTTACGGTGGGCACTGGGATGAGATCGAATCCTCACCAATAAAATGAAATTTGGTAATCTTGCGCTGAAAAAAGATCTTGTCCTAAGAACATGGAGTGGTCTACTAATGAACGAAGACACTCTGCCGGATGATTGGACCTACACAGTGGGGGTTTTAGTGGGTATACAGCCATTGAAATTGAATGACTCAAGAAATGGGATAGGATAAATTTACAAGGCTGGAGTCCCACACTCTGGTAATTGTGCGTAATGGCATTTCCTCCCTGGACAACTTTCCCGCCATTAACTAGAACTTCCTAGTAGACCCAGCGGATGACTTTTGGAATGCTTCTGCAGACTGAATTTCATTATCCCAAACGCTCCAAAAAAAAAAAAAGAAAGGGAAGTGATGGTGCTTATATAATGGCTCCCATCACCGAAATTCTGGCAAAATCAGTCGGTCCATCGTGCTGCACGAACAAGCCACATTTTGCCTAAACTTTGAGTGAGAAATCATCTCAGTTTTAACGATCATTTATAACACAAGTTCAGGAGAGAAATCGGAAAGTCTGTTCAGGACATTCCCTGTAGATTGATCTCACAAGTCCGCTGCAATTTATTTTAGAGCAAACGACCTAATATTGAGGGTGCAATGATGGACCAAAGGAATCACGCCAACAACTGTGCAGTGACCCCATCAAACATGGCAATCTACGGTTTCCAGTGCTGTTTGGTGGTTTAAAAAATTACAGTTACCCTAAATACTTCCCTATTCACATACTGGATGATTTGGCTGACTTGAATTGGAGTTATATGGTCTCTGGTGAACCTGGTGGGCGAAATGGCTGATTTGCCAGTTGTTTGACAGCCATTGGTGGCATCAACATGAACAAACAGACATTTGATCCCCGCCAGTTCAGAGTATGAATTTCATTTGAAGGGAGAGCTTAGGTAATGATGCATGCTCTTCAACTGCGAGTGTGAACTCAGCGCTCATGCCAAGCTCATGCAGTCCAGCTCGCAAGCTGCTTCGAATTCTAACAGACCTTCCAGCGTGTCACTGTTATTTCAGTTCGGCTTCATGAGGATATGATGGTGCGAAGGGACAAGGCGGCCGATGTGGCGCACCCGGCACCCGTCCCACCGACTGGGTTCTGCATACTCACCGACTTCGCTTATAAACTCGATTACCCCCCCTGCTGACGCCTACCGTAGATCTTGTGATGAACCGCACATGTGAGTTTCTCGAGTGAATTATTTTCCTTGGCCCAGGTGACCTGTTTTCGGATACCTATTTCTGCCGTAACGAATTCCCCGCCTCCGTGCGTCACTACTTAAGTTTCAAGGATTCTTAGGAAAGCTGCTCTCTCCTCAAGCTTTCCGAATTGACTATCAGCTCATTTCGAAGGGATGCACAACATGTTACTTGGCGCCGCGATATTCGCTGCTACAGCAGTAGCCACTCTTCAACCATCCGTCACGATCAAAAATGGCACCGTACTGTGAGCAATTTACCTCTCCGAAACGGTACCAATTATATGAGCCGTTCTTCAAACTACTTAGTGGTGTCGATCTGCCCCAATTCGGCCAGGACCTCTTCCTGGGAATTCCTTACGCTCAGCCACCAGTCGGGGACCTTCGGTTGCGGCTGCCTCGATCCATGCACGTCCCACTCTCCAGCCGGCCTCTTCCATTGCTAATTTGCCTCGTTGATATCAGCAATGCTTCATTCGTACAGCTCGACGCCACCGCTTACGGGCCTCACTGCTGGTCGAGGTTCACTACCGGTTTCGTATATGTTTCCATAATCGTTTAGTGGCATTTTATGCACACGTCAATGCCTAGGACGACAATTCCGGGTTTAATAACTCTGAGGACTGCTTGACGTTGAACGTAATTCGACCGCACGGAGTTTCCGAGAAGTCACCTGTACCTGTTGTCGTCTGGAGTGCGTAGCTTCGACATTTTTTTCCGTATAACTTATCGAATTTTGCATCCCACAGTTCATGGCGGCGGCTTTGTGAGTTTTGCTTGGTCCTGTTTGAACTAGTGTCTCAACCTTCCACTTCTCCAGTTCACCGGAGGTAGTGTGAGTGATTTCCTCCACCACAGCGTGTATTTCTCTTAACCGCCACTCTAGGCTGACTTCCGCTACAACGGCACTTATCTTGTCCAATCCTCTGTCGACAACGGAAAACCTATTGTATTCGTCTCTATCAAGTGAGGTTTGACTACCTTTCGAGGAATCTGACCTGAATCCACCTTGCTTGGTTTCTTCAGCTACCGACTCGCATCTCTGGGATTTATGGGTGGTAAGGCACTCCTAGATGAAGGAGTGCTTAACCTTGGTCTGCGTGACCAACGTCTGGCCCTGCACTGGTTGCAAGAGAACATCGCGAAATTCGGTGGCAATCCGAAGTCGGTCTTTTCTTACTGTTGAGTTCTCATCGTGGCTGATTCCGTCATAAGAAAAGTGACGATTCATGGAGAGAGGTGATTCTCGTCGATTCTGCTACATGACCGTATCTGACATAATTTTCTTGCCCCGCAGTGTAAGAACAGATAACGATATTTCTTATAACGGCAGCAACTCTTACACGACTGCCGCACATAGGCGGGTGGGATCAGCGTTCACGCGCAGATAATCGCTTACAAGGGAAGAGACGACAAACTATTCAACCAAGCGATTGTTCAGAGCGGCAGCAGCGGAAACTTCAGCCTCGCAGATACGGCGAGCTTCCAGGCGACCTACAACGCACTGATAACCAACACTAGCTGCTCATCTACGGCGAACGCCTCAGAGGCCGTCCAGCTGAGCTGTATCAGATCGTTGCCGATTGACCAATTCCGGCACGCTTCTGCCAGCGGTGCGACGGGGATCGTGTTCGATGGGGACTTCATCGACACATTGAGCATCTTGCAATCCTACAAGACTGGAAATTGGGTCAAAGTCGCGTTCGTCGTGAGTGATCGAGTTGAATTGAGCTGTCGTGATAAAACACCGATGATCTCGGGCCTAGCTTGGCAGCAACACCGACGAGGGGCGGAGCTTCGCGCCCTCAGGGGCTAATACCACCGATCAGGTTAAAGCGATGTTGACCTCGATTCCTGTGCAGTATCTCGATGCTATACTAGAGCTGTATCCCAACGTACTGGCGTTGGGATGTCCATTCAATACCGGCGACTTTCAGTTAAATCCGAACCAGAACGGGGGCTTCATGACCCCAGGGCTGCAGAATAAGAGGGTGGCGGCGATCACGGGGGATGTAATGGAAGCTGCGCAAGTGGATCATCATCTAGCTCGACATCGCTGCTGATTGATCGAATCAGTGGTCCACGATGGCTTGCGCAAGCCGTGTCGTCCCAGGTTCCATTCTGGAAATACAGGTGCGTCCACTAGACGCGCTTGTGTCATCTCAAGGCTTACTGTACTATTTCGCGGAAGGTTTAACCACAAGCCGTGGTCCGTCTCCTTCGGGGTCGAGGACTATGTCGGACATTTCACCGAAGTAAGTCCCAGGCCGCTTCACACTAGATTTGACATGCTTTACTACGCATCAGGTTGGCTACGTTTTCAACACCCAGAACAACGAGTCAGTCCGGAGTGTGCAGTCATTTCTTCGATAGATCTGACTCGTCGTTCTTGTAGCACGGATTTCTGGATCGCCAACCACTTCACTGCGACTTATCTGGGACAATCCGCACCTATCGAGGATCGTTTCCTCGGCGTTTACATGTCCCAGTCCTGGGCAAGCTTCGTCGCCACGGGCGATCCCAATAATGCCAATGGTACGTACGATAGAAACGGTGTACAGCCCAGCCCATTCATTTTGCCGACCAGTCACAACGAAAATTAACTGGCCGAAGTACTCTGAGGGCCACCAGAATCTGGTCTGGCAGACGCAAGGCTCGACGACCGAGAAGGACGTGAGTTCGCTTGTTTCCTCTGCGCAGGACGGATTATTACAAATTTCCTGGACAGAACTATCGTGAAGCAGGCATCAAATTCGTAATCGACAACATTTTCTTCTAGTTGAGCGCCATAGTACAGGGAAAGTAATTCAGAACATGTACGACGGCATCTACTCTGCGAATGATTCACGACCACACGACAGTCTCTACCAGACAGCTCCACCTTTGTACAACCTTCGCACTAAGTTGAATCCCAAAATAATTGTAAATCCGGCCGACGCTGATTGACGTCATCTGGGTTGTGGTCATAAGTGAAACGAAGGCGAATGTACGCGTTTCTCGGTCGACCTACCTATATATGACATTAGGGGCAGTCAGAGTAGACGATTCTGGGCCGATTATGATCACGATTATGGACCGCGATTATGCTCGATTTTAATCGTGGGATAATCGCTGTTAATCGTGAATGGTCCAGAATCGTCGAATCGTGCATAATCGCCTCCAGAGGAGATTATGCAAACGATTCTGGACGATTCACGATTTTATATGTCGAGAATCGCGTCTTAATCGTCCATCATAATCACTCCATAATCGTCGCTTAATCGTCTACTCTGACTGCCCCTATTATGTTCTCTGTCCCATTACGTTCTTTGCGCCAGACATACATGCATCTGTTCCCTTCCACCCATTGGGAAGAGTCCGGAGGTGAGAGCTGCGCAGGTGGGAGCACTATGTTCCTCTATATTCTCGAAGTGACCGATGGGTATGAGTTCATCCTGAGGAAGGGCGAGGCCCCGGGGATTGGGCCAGGTCATTGAATATCCCGGGATCGTCATGTATGGGTGGAAAGGAAAATCGCGGAAAAGGAGCCGGCGGGAGATAAGGTGGAATATTCGGTCAGCAATGTGCACATGTATCAGAGTTTCCCTGGGTAGATAGCAGAAAATCTCTGACCACAGTTCCTGCGGAACACTACTGCAAGATCTCATTGAGGTTGGTTGGTCGCAGAAGGGCCCTGCATGTGACACAGACGTGGTTCGTAGCTAAAATTACAATACTGTTTATGTACAACCAGACAACGGGAGTGTGCGTAGTGCAAGTAAACTTGCTTGTAGGATATAAAATTGTCGGGAAAAAGTGATATCGAGTCCATGATAGGAGCACAGATCACAGAAGGAAGAAATATGAAATCGAACCACGCAGTCTCCCCAGCCGCCATTTTACCGTGCTGAGATGGTCATGCAAACAGTCTTGACACAGTGTACTTGAGAAACTCTCGTCCCGCAGCATTTGATCCAGTTCCCGGACCTTACATCTGGAGCAAGGCGCGTTCGCCAGTACTCTGCTCGCCGTGGTGCGCATTGCCCGCAATCGGCGTTGTTGTAGCACCCGTTCTCGTGCAGAGGATCGATTACAATCCGGACAAGGATGTCCTGGAGGATTTCACGTCCGGCGAGGAGTCGGCGGAGGTCGGCCGGCGACAAGACATTGTGCGAGTGCCCACCGTCGGCGCTGCAGCGGAATTTTTGGACGGAGAGGGCGTAGAAGGCGGCGGGAAGTATCTCAGGTATATTGCATTCACGTGCAAGGGCGATGGCTTCTGTGGACGGAGAGTTTGCTACCGAGTGTGCGAGCAGAAGATGGAACCAGGACGAACCAGCAGCATGTGGCAGGGCGTTTAGACGCATATTCAGCACATCGATCGGCCACCGAGAACATAGCTCTTCGACGGTCCATAGATGCAAGTCGGCGATTTCATACTTGGTCGATATTCGAAGAGCGCCGCTTAGGATGTCGAATGTGATCGCCTGGCCAAGAAAATCACTGGAAATTGTGATGAGATCCTTTAAAGAAAGAAAATATTATATTGCTTACTTCGGGTGGTATATCCACGACAATGCCACCTGCCAATCGGCCAAGGTATCCCCCACTAGCGCAACGCTCGCGCACCCATCTATCTGTTCGACCTCAGAAGGTTGTGGGAGACCGAGCATGTCCGAGAAGATAACGGAGCACTGAAGGCGTTTGCGATGGACCTTTAGCAGGCGACTTTCTATCTCGAGAACAATGTCTCCGTCGGGGAACCAAAGCTTTTCTACGATGGAGCTTGGGAGACTGGACTGGGTGGCTGCGCAGGCGCGGGTGCAGCCAGATACACGACGTCGTTTATCTGTATGGGTTGTGTCTTCTCCATCTTCTCCTACTATGTCCATGGATGGAAAAGAGGCGCACAACATGGTGGAGGAAGAGGAGCTCGGAGAATGGTTGCGCGTGATGTGACACACGCGTCGCACGTGAGCCACGTGTGGTCAGATTCCGTTTGTGAAATCAAGTCCTGACTTAGCCCGCATCAAAAGTCCTGACTTAGCCCGCCACCAAAAGTCCTGATGGGTTTCAACTGCTAACTGAGCCCGAACTCAACCGTGAACCAAACCCGATTTAAGTACGGACCGAGTCCGACTTTTAACCACTGACTGAGCCTGCCTTTTAGCATTTTCTACTCCTGACCTAGCCCGACTTTCGAGTTTTCCAACTTCTGACCTGACCCGCCTTTTATAGACTTCAAATCCTGACTGAGCCCGACTTTTATATTTTCAACCCCTGACTTACCTCCCGTATTGTTGCCTCGCCGAAGCGAGTGCAACAGAACTTAGGTGGAACAAGGAGATCTCAATTGCAAGGGAGGATAGGAATTTTGGATGGTTGTTTCCACCTCGAAATATGATTTTGTTGCATTTTGATGTTCTGCGAATCCGAATTACATCCAAAATATGTTTTCGCCCCAAATCAAGTCCTGATCTAGCCCGCATCAAAAGTCCTGACTTAGCCCACCACCAAAAGCCCTGACTGAACCCGGGTTTCAACTGCCAACCGAGCCCCGACTCAACAATGAACCGAGCCCAATTTAAGCACTGACCAAGCCCAACTTTCAACCACTGACCGAACCCGCCTTTTAGCATTTTATACTCCTGACCTAGCCTTCCTTTTAAATAACATTTTCAATTCCTGACTGAGCCCGACTTTTAAAATTTTCAACTCTTGACTGAGCCCGACTTTTGGGTGCTCAATTCCTGATCTAGCCTGACTTTTGACTTTTCCCTTAAGTTTTGTAAGCACCATACAGCAGTTTCCTTGGATCATTCTGATTGATGTTTCACGGCCTGATACACCCAACAATCAGACGAGACATTCAATGTAAGCTTGTACATTTCCGTGTTTGAGCTAGAAATGTACCAGGATCAATAATAGCAGATCTGAGTCCCCACTGACTCTGTTTGTACCTTCTTCGGACCAAGTACCTCCCGTATTGTTGCCTCACCGAAGTGGGCACAAAAAACACTTATGGGGACCAAGGGAGAATAGAACATGCGCAGATACAAATTTGGTCGGTTGGAACCTCGAAATATTATTTCAATGTTCTGCAAATGAGAATCAATCACATCCTGTAATCACTCAATTAAATTGCAAGTGCCTACTAGAGTAAGCAGATATAGCAGAAACCATCCAGCTGGGCCACGAGTTGAAACATAAAAGTCGGGCTAGATCAGGAGTTGAGCACCCAAAAGTCGGGCTCAGTCAGGAGTTGAAAATGTTAAAAGGCAGGCTAGGTCAGGAGTATAAAGTACTAAAGGGTGGGTTCAGTCAGTGGTTGGAAGTCGGGCTCGGTCAGTACTTAATTTGGGCTAGGTCAGCACTTAAATCAGGCTCGATTGATGGTTGAGTCGGGGCTTGGTTGGCAATTGAAACCCGGGTTCAGTCAGGACTTTGGTGGTGGGCTAAGTCAGGACTTTTGATCCGGGCTAGATCAGTACTTGATTTGGGGCTAAATCTTGTTTTGCGAATTACATAAATATATACTGTGCTTATCTAGGGCTTCTGCCCGTGACCGTCGACACAGTTCGACGGCACCCTTCGAACGGGTGCCATGCCCGTTCTGTCGACCATTTTCATACTTCCTCGACGGCATGGTCATGGCATGGGTGCGAGCCATTTTTTTGCCGTCGAAAAACGGCGGTCACGGCCGTTCAATGGATGCTCCCAGACCTTTTGGATTGCACTTATTTCTGCATCCAGAATGATCAAGGCAAGGATGTTAACCAATCCACACTGCTCTTATGCCCCCCCTTCAGCCTTGTCGGCCACCATCTGGACTCAAATTGAAGGATTTCTAACTCCAAACAAGCTGAAGAGCCCTTTCTCCTTTCGGAACTCACCCGAAATTCACCTCTTTCTCATGTTTCTCATTTGCACAATGGTCAAATCTGGCATTTTACGAACGGCAGTGTATTCACAAACTACTTGAGTCTGTGATTTCGCAACCCTCCGATTCTTGAATTTTATTTTCCCTGCCAGGGCCTCCAGACTTATGCTTCCAGCTTGCAGAGAGTCAACACGACAAACGTGACCAGCACATATTCCAAATTCTCGACTCTCAATACAATTTTAAAGTTGTTCTGTACCCATCGACCCGTCCCGTCAACGATTTTTTCAACCCCTCGATGGCCCGTGTCCAGATGGCCCGTGCCTGTCGAACACCTGTGGATTCGACACCCATTGCCATCACGGCAACGGGTGGAAGCCCTATGCTTATCAGCCTCAACTCTAGAAATTCAAGTGCCTCCTAGAGTAAGCAGATATGGCAGAAACGTCGGGCTGGGCCAGGAGTTGGAAGTGTAAAAGTCAGGCTAAGTCAGGGGTTTAAAATATAAAGGTCGGGCTTGGTCAGGAGTTGAAGTCTATAAAAGGCGGGCTACTGTACTATTACGTTCAATTCGACATGGAGCGTGACACGTGACTCGCTCAACCAATTGGACAGTTCGACAACCACCGAAATTTTGCACGATAAAACCGAAAATTTTCAACAATCAACATGAAAGTTTGGCAAATTCAACATTTTTGGTGAACCCCCAACAGAATGAACCACCAGGTGGATTCAACAGACCCCTCCGTGATGCGTGACCACGTACCAAATTCGACACCAACAGGGGGGTGTGTGATGCATGACTGTCAAATTGAACGTGTAGGTCAGGAGTTGGATAACTCGAAAGTGGCCCAAGGGCGAGGTCAGGAGTAGAAATGCTAAAAGTCAGGCTCAGTCAGTGGTTGAAAGTCAGGCTCGGTCCGTACTTAAATCGGGTTTGGTTCATGGTTGAGTTCGGGCTCAGTTGGCAGTTGAAACCCAGGCTCCATCAGGACTTTTGGTGGCGGGCTAAGTCAGGACTTTTGATGTGGGCTAAGTCAGGACCGATGTTTATCCCAACAGAGGTCGTGTCCAGGAGTCCAGACAAAATTTTGGAAAAATTCTGTCCAAAAAAAAGGTTGCTTCAAAAGTTGAAAGAAGTATTTTGGCCTACTCAGAATACCGTGGGAAAGTTTGAAAAGTCCGGACATTTTGTAAAATTTGGCCGATTTCTGGACATGACCTCTGTTGGGATAAACATCGGTCCTGCTAAGTCAGGACTTGATTTCACAAACAGAATCTGACCACACATGCCTCATGTGCAACACGTGTGTCACATCAGCGTCTGTTACGTGCAACCATTCTCTGAGCTCCTCTTCCTCCACCATGTCATGCACCTCTTTTCCATCCATGGACATAGTAGGAGAAGATGGAGAAGACACAACCCATACAGATAAACAATGTCGTGTATCTGACTGCACCTGTGCCTGTGCAGCCACCCAGTCCAGTCTCCCAAGCTCCATCGTAGAAAAGCTTTGGTTCCCCGATGGAGACATTGTTCTCGAGATAGATAGAAAGTTGCCTGCTAAAGGTCCATCGCAAACACCTTCAGTGCTCCGTTATCTTCTCAGACATGCTCAGTCTCCCACAACCTTCTGAGGTCGAACAGATAGATGGGTGCACGAGCATTGCGCTAATGGGGGATACCTTGGCCGATTGGCAGGTGGCATTGTTGTGGATATACCACCCAAAGTAAGCAATATAATATTTTCTTTCTTTAAAGGATCTCATCAAGTCAGGCTCAGTCAGTGGTTGAAAGTCAGGCTCAGTCTATACTTAAATCGGGCTCGGTTCACAGTTGAGTTCGGGCTCAGTTGGCAGTTGAAACCCGGGCTTTTGGTGGTGGGCTAAGTCAGGACTTTTGATGCGGGCTCAGTCAGGACTTGATTTTGGGCATAATCCTGTTTTGCTTTTAAATTTAAATTTAAATTTTCGCATTGCAGAACTGGCCCGAAATCGACGGAGAATAGCATCCGCGACAAAGAAAACATATACCTATGAACTTATGCTTGACCTGTCTGTGTTGACGAAGGCAAAAAGTTGTGGAAGCTTAGGTAACAGCCTTAAAATGAAATAAGGACAAACTAAAGAGGTGATTGATCTCTGGCACTGGCAATTCGATTATGTCAGCTGATGCTCAGCCGATGATGGCCGAGAAGTGCCTTCCGGGCGCTACTTAGCACAGTGGAGATATTCTTTTCACATGAGAATAGTTACAGATATTGAACTAAATATCATACCCAGGTAGTTGAGCCTAGGTTGGGTAGAAACATTTGTAGCAGGATTTGCTGTGCTGATGGCAGTTGCCTTTTCTGGGGGTCGTGGGTAGTGTTGCCATCGATGCGAGTTGACATCAATTTGTAACTCGGATCAGCCATCGAGTTGGCCACACACCTAAAACGGCAATCTTTCCGCCTTGTTAAGTGTGGAGTTTAATGTTGACTATTCAACTCACTTTCAGATCTTCGGAAAGTCCCTCTTTCAGTTTGACAATTAGTGTGGCAGAATGTGGTAGTTTAATCACCCCTTTCCGATCAACTGGAAACAAAGAAATTCTGTCAAAAGAGAAAAGCTGGGGGAATGTTAGCCTTCCAACTGAGATGAATGCAACAATGAAAGGAGTATTTTTAGCACTCCTTTCAGTTTTGCCGGAATCAAAGACTTTAATCCTTTGCGGGATGTGTGACACACCAAAAGACAATGGCCACACATTCCACAAAGGATTAAAGTTTTTGATTCCGGCGACACTGAAAGGAGCGCTAAAAATACTTCTTTCATCTTCACATTCATCTCGGTGGAAAGGATCAACCTTTCCTTTTTGGCTGAATGTCTTTCTTTCCGGTTTAGTGGAAAAGTTTGGTTAAATTACCACATTCTGCCACACTAATTGCCAAACTGAAAGAGGGACCTTCCGATGATCTGAAAGTGAGTTGAATACTCAACATTAAACCCCACACTTAACAAGGCAGGAAGATTGCTTTTTTAGGTGTGCCAACTCGGATCGCCTCGACCAATCGAGTTGCACGTCGGTGCGATCCGAGTTGGCCTAATCAGGCCTGATCATTCACAAACAGAACATTAGTTCTTTTGTGCTTAGGATACCAAAAATGTCGTGATCGGCTTATGTAAAACGGATAGATACGGGCCGCCTTCCCCGCTTTGCCTCGTGATTCGGCTTATATAATGATAGACCCTGTCATTTCTGCTTACCCTCTTGCCCTGTGCTCATCGATGAACGATAGCCCAATGCAAGCTGGCCGCGCAAGCGTCGGCCGAGCGAGCGTTGGGCCTCCCCTTCCATATTTTCTTTCATAGCAGAAATAAGCAACTTGAACTGAAAACTTTACTCCCTATTCTGTTTGTGCCCCGCCGCTTGCCGGCCACTGACCTTCATTTTCCCATACGCCAAATATATGGCACGTGCAGACTGAAACTGCCCACAGCCACCGCCCAAAACGATCGCAATTGCAAGTCACTGCAGTGATCGACCACTTTTTCTCACGGAAAAAGTGGCCAGATAAATGTTACTGCAGTTCTTGGGGGAATACTATTCCCTTATATGGAAATTCCTGCTCCCCAAGGAAATATTAATTCCCAAATAGGGAAACAATATTCCCCCAAGAAGTACGACAACATTTATCTAGCCACTTTTTCCACCAGAAAAAGTGGTCGATCACTGCAGTGAGTCTTCGCAAGCCCATTATTTCTGCAGTTGAAAGCCATCTCCCCCTTTTAAAAAAATCAGGGACCTCAGAGATATGAATAGTTTGGGTAAAACCAACCATCCGCAATTTTCCCTGGTCATGGCCAGCCTGCGTAGAATTAAGAACCAGTTTTTTCCCACCTCCTAGGGGGTCCCGATGTGTTCAAATTTTCCTGAAAAGTGTCCATGGGTACTTCAGGACCATTACCAACAAATAATAGTTGTCAAAGACGCTGTTCAAGCTCCCTGGAAGCACTCATTACACCCTCTCCTCGTCGTCGTTCCAAATGAGGAGCGTGGGAACACAATCTAACACAACTCGACCGTTACAACTCGACCCAACCGAGTTGACACGAGTTGCCACACCGCATCACCTCCTCCTCCTCCCCCTCACATTAATCTGCGGCAACACTAGTCGTGGGAAGTATTGGCTGATCCAGAGATCGAGCAAACTAGGCCCGAAACCATCTGCACGTGCTTCGATCTTATCTCTTCCTTCCGAGATTCCGATTTACGTTCCTTCCCCCGTATCCCCACCGGCATCCTAGCTCATTAGTTCGCTTTTCAGACTACTCGGTCGTTCTCTCTCCCGGATACCTGCTATGACCCAGTTGCAATTGGAGGGCGATCCTCCGCCATTCGGACATGCTATGCTCAAATACTTTGCGTTTGACCCAAACTATGTTAATCTTAACCATGGTTCGTTCGTTATCCCCAATTGCCTTGTGCAATTTTCACACTAAGTCATAACCTCCAGGGTCCTATGGCTCGCTTCCTCTCCCTGTCCTCGCGGCCTGCAACGAACTGACCATGAGAGTCGAATCCAATCCGGATCTATTCGTGCGAGTCGAGCAAACAGCGCTCATCGCCAAATGCCGAGAACAGATCGCGGAATTCATCGGAGCAAAAACGAATGAAGTCGTCCTTATCCGAAACACAAGCCACGGTATAAACACCATAATGCGTTCTTTTGAATGGAAGGACAGGGATGTCATCGTGACTTGTATGTTCCACCATACCTCGTGCGGCATTGATACAGACCCCTGACAGGCAGCACAACGTACGATGCAATGGCGGGATTAGCGCGATTTTTGCATGACGGCCCAGGGAACCCCGAGGTCTCGGTGTTCACCGTGCAGTGGCCGACGTCGCATGCCGCCATCATCGCAGGGTACTGTGCACACCTCCGTTCCATTCCGCGTTATCCTGGACGGAAGGTGGTCGCGCTGATCGATTCTATCACGTCTGTTCCTGGCGCCTTGATGCCATGGCAGGCACTTGTCCAGATCTGTAAGCAAGAGGGTGTCTACAGTGTCATTGACGGCGCGCATTCCATTGGCCAAGAAATGAACATCAATCTCGGGAAGGCGGATCCCGATTTTTGGGTCTCGGTAATGAATTTGCTGCCTATTTATTTTTTATTGTCCTCATGTCTGCAGAACTGCCACAAATGGCTCTTCGCAAAGAGAGGATGCGCCGTGATGTTTGTGGCCGAGCGGTTAGTTTTTTCCTTCGTCCGGTAGGTCCTGCTACCATAGCCATACCCAGAAATCAAGGCATTGTCAAATCCTCGTTCCCAACCTCAAAACTCTACATCTCGCCCTCGGACCGCGAGTTCCCCGGCCAGAGCTTCATCGAGCAGTACAATTGTTTGTCGTGTCATATGTGATATGACGGCCTATCTCTCACGTACTCCGAACAGGGAACGGCACCATCGATTTCGTTCCGCCGCTCAGCATTTCAGCCGGCACGCGTTTTGATATCACGATTCTCCCTCGCACTAAACGGTCATCTTACTAGCCTTGGACTTCCGTGCCTGGCTAGGCGGCGAGGGCGCGATAAACGGCTACTGCCACGACATGGCCGTCCGCGGAGGCGCGCATCTGGCAGCCCTGCTCGGGACACGGGTCATGGACACAACCGGAGAGTTCACACTCAACATGGTTCGCTCGTTCCCCCCGTTGCACTCCTCAGGATTCATGTCCGTGCCCAGGTAAACGTGCAGATCCCGCTGCCTCCGGGCGTGCGGCCTTCCGAAGACACCAACGCGCTGTTTTACCAGAAGATGCTCGCGCCGACGAACAGGAAGACAAAAGTGAGCGCGGGGGTGTTCTACCATAATGAGGCATGGTGGGTACGGTGCAGCGCGCAGATATGGACTGAGGTGCGTCCATGGGAGTTTTTCCTGCATCGTTAAATTAACGACGGGCATAGTTGGAAGATTTCGAGCTTTTGGGAAATGTGCTGGTCGAAGTTTGCAAGGAGGTTCTGCATGAATCGTTGAGCCTTTGATATCGACAGGGAAGGCGCATTACGTGATCTCTGCCAAAGATTCCTAGAGATAGATCTACGGAGGACAGTACAAGATAGAATGAGTGAAAGACAGACCGTTACTCGTTCTCCCTGAATCAATTCGCGATTACATTCCCAAAAAATTCGCAGCTTCAAACGCCGCAGCGCCCACTGACTCAAAGGGTCGGTGTGGTGCTTGAGTCCGTCGTGCCAACCCTCTGTACCCTCGTCCTTATATCCTTCGGGGCCGTAAAGTCGTCGCCATGACTCTGAGCGTCTGGCTGTACTTCGCTGTTGTGATACGCTGATGCTATCGTGTACGAGAAGGTGTTGGTCAATTAACTGTTAGCGCTCTATTCTTTTCTACTTCCAACGCAACCTTCCTACATCGCTTCAAGAAATCCCTGATAGGAATCTCTCCCTGAGAAATATATTTTGCTCTCAACACTCCCTCCATTAACGCCCGCACCCCTTCGACTGTTCCCTTAATTCCAATATTTCCCCCAGCACGCACATTGAAGAGGACAATCTTAGGAAGCTTCGGCTTCTTCTTGACCGCCCACAGATAGGCGTATACCGCCGCCTGCACAATGTGCTCGATCGAGAGCGCCGCCACAAATTTGATCTCCCAGACAGTAGTCTCATTTTCGGAAGTCTCAACGATGTCCACACCACCTACGATTGCGCAGTCTCGGTCCTCTCGCCCTTTGTGCGCCACGGTCAAGAATAATCTGCCAGCGACGCGGTGGAAGTGCACACGTCCGCGCACGGATGGTCCTGCAAACACTTCTCGGTGCTCAGCTGCCGACGTTTCGAGAACGTTTGGGGTTGACGCTCATCATTCCCGCTCATGTGTACATATTTTGATTTCTCATTTTCTACAGCTTCGTTGTACAGCTTGAGTCCTATCTTATTTATTCTACAGCTACGGCGTAGCGCTCGTGTTAGCGTTCATACAGCTATTCTACGTATTTAAAGCCTTACTTACGGAGACACTCCTCAGCCGTTCACTTCATCGTGCCCGTCTGAGGTTTGTCTCCTTCTCACTTACTTCATATCTGTTACTTATCCAGCTTGTAGTATTATTGTTTACAGGTATACAATAAAGCCGTTCACTTCATCGTGCCCGTCTGAGTATTATTGTTTACAGGTTATCGGCCCCGTCCGCGTAACTTGCTTCCGAATATACTCGAACACAGATTTATACGGCTCCTGACTTGACTTGCGAAGACCCCGCGTCATATTCTTGCTGCAGTTCGCTCTACTATCGATAATGACTTCGAATTCTACCGGTGTTCCGCTCCTCCCAGATGGGGAGAAGTTTGACGGAACAGGATAGTACAGTGGTTTTAAAACCAAGATCTTGGCCCTCGCCAAAGCCCGTGGCGTCGGTGGCTTTCTCGACGGCACGATTCAGAGGCCGGCTGCTCCCACTGCTGGAGGGACAGCCCAGACTACAGTTCTCCCTCCCGATCCAACCGACATCTATTCATTGACGCCATCTCTCCCGGAGTTTTTGCATCGTGATGCGATGGCGCTTGCTCTGCTTGTCCTCAACGTAAAAAACCCTGTCGGTTTGGGCCTAAAAGTCGACGGAACGGTGGCTGAGGCAATGCAGTCGCTGGAGGACAACCACAACAAGGTTACGGAGATGGGGTTAGTCAATGCTCTGCGGGATTTGCACACGGCGTACCTTGTCCCGGGAACACCTCTTGCTGAGCACATCTCACGCCTTCGTAATCTGTGGCAGGTGGCAAACAACATGGGAGCCAAAATCGACGATGCCGGCTTTCGTACCATCTTCATTTCGCTCCTCGGCGAGGACTGGGACAATGTTGTACCCGTCCTGTACACGTTCAAAACATCGTCCGAGGTGATCAGTTTCATCAATATGCACGCTGAGCGCATGAACCGCGTACCTCCATCTTCCACAACCACCTCTACCACTGCTCTTGCCGCGAACACCTTCAACAACCGAGATGCACGTCGTGCTGCACGCAAAAATCTTGTTTGTTCCAACCCGCAGTGTGGTGCACCTGGAAAGCGTGGACATACCATAGCTGATTGCTTCTGGCCTGGCGGTGGAAAGGAGGGTCAATGGCCTGCGTGGTGGAAGGGGAAGCGACCTACAGCTGCCGCAAACAATGTCGAAACATTCGCGTTTACCGCGTGGACACTCCCGGAGGCAATCGTGGATGTCTACAATGATGCCGGCGTTCAAATGGTTGATTTTCGCGGCGAAAAGGTGTTGGCCTCACCCGAGTCGCTGATGGCCTGGGACAAGGCTGTTGATGCAACATTCCCTCTCGTCCTCCGCAACGTTGCTGCCGATGATGACCAATTTGTAAACCTTTCCCCCGTCCCAAGCACTGATTCCTTCGATCTGGTCGATGGCACATTGTTTTCGTCCGAGTTTGAGCTTCTTGGCTCGAACATGGAGCACTTCTCCGAGGACGAGGATGATGGTGGTGCCGCTACCCCGTTCCCCGAGGCTCGCGCGGCAGCGCAGATCGCAGCAGAGGTGTTCTTGCATGCTGGTCAGCCGTACCCCGGGGATGATCATATCCAGGACGAACAGCGCTTCCTGGTTTACCAGGTGTCAGACACAGAGCATATTGTCATGGATAACATGTTTGACGAGGACGTACTTATCTCAACTGATCACATCCGCGACACCGACTTTAATATCATTGCGTGGTACGCGGCGCATTGGCGGCGCGTGCTGGGGCTCCCAGCTGATCATTCTGATTCCTCCGACGACGACTCGGACGACTCGGATAGCGACTCAGACGCTGATGGTGATGACGACCCAGACCGGTCTTGTCCCGAGGTCAGTGCGCTTGTTGCCGACTCCCAGCCCACAAAGTACGAGGTTGTTGTGGACTCTGGCGCGACAGAGCATTGTTTCTGGAATTGTGACGACTTCGCCGAGTACAACCCAGTTGAATCGCGCCAAGGGAATGCTGCAGAAGGGTCAAAATTTCGCATTTTAGCAACAGGTGTGGTGCAAAAAATGATCACGTACCAGGGCCAGAGAAAGGAAATTTCCTTTAATGCCATCCACACTCCCGACATCCATACCAACCTCATATCCATTTCAAAACTTGATGCGCGGGGTTATATTGTTGAATTTGGGCGTGGAAAAGCCATTTTCAAACGCGCAGACGGTTCCCCGTTCATGGAAGCTACTCTATCGGGCGGGATGTATCGGGTTGAATTTGAGGATGGTGGTGTTACTGCCGCGGTCGCGAAGTCGAGAGAGTTGCCGGTGAACAAAGAAACATGGCACCGGCGACTTGGCCATATCGGCAACTCGGGGCTGGACGCGCTGATTTCGGGGAAACATGTCAACGGCCTCCATGTGCATGAAGGCGACATGGATGGCTTATGTGAAGACTGTATCTTCGGAAAACAAACACGACGTCCATTTGACGGAGTTCATGAGGTGGAAAAGGAAGTTGGGGAGCGCGTATACATGGATCTTTGGGGTCCCACGCAGGTGATGTCCATCGGGGGCAAGCGCTGGCTGTTTCACATCGTTTATGGACATTCGGCTGGCGTTTGGGCATATTATTTGGCGCACAAGTCCGCAGTCGAGACACTCCAGGCATTCAAGCTCTTCAAAGCTGAGCTGGAGAAGCAAACGGGTAAACCTCTGAAAATTATCAGAATCGATGGCGGCGGGGAATGGATCAACGATTTGTGGCGAGACTTTTGTGGTGCAGCCGGCATCATTATCGAAGTCACTACTCCCCATTCCTCCTCGCAGAATGGTCCGGGCGAGTGTGGTATTCATACCACAGTCAAATTTAGCTGCTGCTTGCTCGCCGACTCGCGACTCCCGAAAGGTTTTTGGACACTCACCACCGACGCTGCAATTTACTTGCAGTGGTTTCACCCGAAGCGGCGCAACGGCGGCAAGACACCTTACGAGGTGTACCACTGCAAGAAGCCCGATGTCTACACGGACGACTTAGACGGCATATCATCGACTCCAGCTGCTGCGGATGAAGCCCAGGCGGGCATCAAGTCCATTTACGACGTGACCGATGTCCCACGCACTGCAACTTCGCTCGGCATGACCATCGAGTACAATGCCGATGCGGGGATTATTTCTATCTCCTCGCGTCCGTATCTCGAGCGTGTTCTCGCGCGCTATGGCATGTCCGACTGCAATCCAAAGTCCACGCCCTTACCCGTTGGTGTCGAACTTACCTCCGCCCAGAGCCCGTCCACGCCCGCTGACCATGCCCTTATGGCTGACAAACCCTACCGCGAGGCCGTCGGATCGATTCAGCATGCAGCTAATACAACTCGCCCGGACATCGCATACTCGACCAATCGTCTCGCTGCCTTCCTCCAGAATCCAGGCCCTGCGCATTGGAAGGCTGTCCAGCACTTGCTCGCATATCTCAAGGGCACGCTCGATTACAAAATCACTTACCGGCGCGGCGGCGGCAGCGGGATTCGCCCTCTCGGATGGGTTGGCGTGGACTACGCGGCGGATTTGGACACCCGCCGCTCAACATCTGGTGAAGTCTTCATGATGTCAGGTGGTCCGGTGTCCTGGTCATCGAAGAAACAAGCTACAGTTGCACTGTCGACAACGGAGGCGGAATACGTGGCGCTGACGCGCAGCTCCAAGCAAGCTATGTGGATGAATAGCTTCCTTGACGAGTTGTGCATGCCCCAGGAACGTCCCGCTATCCTTTACGGTGATAACCTGGGCGCAGCAGCGCTTGCACGGGATGCAAAGGGGCATGCGCGCGTCAAGCACATTGATATTCGCGAGCATTACATCCGCGAACACGTGGCCGCTGGGGACATCGAGATTCAGCACGTACCTTCTGCTGAAAACCTCGCGGACATCTTCACAAAGGTCCTCCCTCGCGATGCGCACCTTGCAATCGTCCGCGCACTTGGCCTGACGGAGTAGGGGAGCGGATGGGAGTGGAGCGGGGATGCTCATCTCGAGGGGGAGTTTCCGTTCTCCCTCGTTAACGGTCACTTTCATCCTTATTTCTCTTACTTGACTGATTCCTTTACGGCTCGTTCTCGCCAGGGGGAGTGTTGAACGAAAGACTCGACAAGCCTTGGGGTTGGCGCTCATCATTCCCGCTCATGTGTACATCTTTTGATTTCTCATTGTCTACAGCTTCGTTGTACAGCTTGAGTCCTATCTTATTTATTCTACAGCTACGGCATAGCGCTCGTGTTAGCGTTCATACAGCTATTCTACATATTTAAAGCCTTACTTACGGAGACACTCCTCAGCCGTTCACTTCATCGTGCCCGTCTGAGGTTTGTCTCCTTCTCACTTACTTCATATCTGTTACTTATCCAGCTTGTAGTATTATTGTTTACAGGTATACAATAAAGCCGTTCACTTCATCGTGCCCGTCTGAGTATTATTGTTTACACCGGACCCTTGTTTCTGGATGAGAAAGGAAGGAATATGCGGTTTGAATCTCACGGATCCAACCTCCTTATTCAACCACTGCTTGCCCACGTCGACTCGTTTGGAACCTTGGAAGAAAGAAAATAGGCGCCCTTCGGCAACGCAATCATTGATGCGATTGATGCAATTGTCCACCTGACGTGACCAAGCTGTGACTCGCAAAAAAAAACCTTTCTAATTAGCTAACGATCGCCATGGACTTAGTTACTTACGTCGACAGAGTCCCAACCGAGATCTGGTTGCGGTGCTGGACGCTTTGCCCTACGCGGCACCTTCGCCGGCTTGCTCGAGTCTGTCGCTACTTTCGAACACTGTGCCAGCCCCTTCTTTTCCAGCATCAACGCGTCGCGGCTCCAGAGGGCGTGGACCACTACAACTGGATGCATTCCACACAAACACTCCACTTCGCCACTCTGCGCATTACCAGATTGGCAGCCAGCACCCACGTTTCTTCCGTCCGTTCGTGGTTCTTCCGCGGTAACTCTCGCTTGGATCTGGTCAACTCCTATCTGGATATCATCAATATCCACATCGTCCAGGAAATCTACCTAAAACTTCAGCGAAAGTTCTTCACAACGCTTGGAATATATCAGAGGGTCACTACTTTGCGCCTCTATGATTTGCCTGTCGACGCGGCGTTTCGACACACATTATCGTCTTTGAAACTGTTGGAAAATCTGACACTCGACTACTGTGAGATAACTTCTCGAACAGGGCATCCGCTGCCGCTGCGTAGCCTTTCTCTATCAGGGAACGATCGCACTGGATCCAACGAGCCTCTCCAGCTTGTTTCCCCCGACAACCTACACAGTCTGAGGATGGATGGGTCACTTGACACAGTATCGCTTCTCTCAAATCTACCCCAGCACAGTTTCCACAACCTTTTACATCTCAGCATCGGGCTCACGGACATCACGGCAGACGCATTAATCCCCCTTCTAAATGTTTGTCCGCGTCTGAACAGCATCAATCTTAAACCCGCCTACGGCCACTTCGCTCTTCCGGATGGGGATGAGCTACCGCCCACCGCGATTCCCGTACTCACGTCCTTTTCCGGGCCTGGGAAGCTAGCCCCATCGTTCGTATCCAACCGCCCCGTAGAGGTGGTTCGATTGTACGCCCCCTTGGTTGGGACAGATACCCAAGAGCATGTTGCGCAGGAGATAATCTCCAACCTCGAAGTTGTGTCGCGTTCATCCGCCCCGCTTCGTTCCCTCCATATCGTTCCGCGCATCCCTGCAAGTCCCGAAATCTTCTCAGCAATCGCAACCTTCTTCCCGGAGTTACGACGTTTGTGCACGGAGCTACACGAGCCCTCACGCTTCTGGCCCCCGGTCGCGCTCAATGACGACTTCCATGCACCTGAAACTGAAGAAGAAGATGCTGGAGAAGTGGACGACCGTACGGTCGATATTTCTGACATTGACACTCTGTGTTATGATTCAGACGACAGCGACATGTCTGCGGAGTTCGCACCGTCCACGAAAATCGCTGAACTGCCGCCCACTGTTCTCCCAGGGCACATGTACAGTACGTCATCATGAGTCCCCTATATTCCTGCCAAATGATTTTTATTCTTCTCAGCTGCATCCGGCCGCATCGTCCCCCCAGAAACAGACCGAGTATATCCTACCGATTCTCCAGATGCGCTTCCCGTACGTATCTTCCACATACTTTCATATATATGACTTACAGACCACATCCCTAGTGCCTCATGGACTGGATCTGCGCATCCCGCGTCCCCCTTCCTCCCCACCTCGAAGTCCTGCACTTCGACCAGCCGGAGTTCCGCCGATCACCCGTGTCCATTTCACTCCGCGAACAGCATCGCGCCATCTTGGACCTCGAGCGTCTGATTCCATCGCTGAAGGACGTCGCATTTAGGAAGAGCGATAAACGCTGGACAAGAGAGGGCAACATGTGGATACAGAGGTGCACCGAATTTAACACCGCTTCGTTCCTCTGAGTTGATTCTTTTGCTGTGAAAGGGGGAAAGGGGCCAGGATTATTTCGACCTCAACACCAAGCCAATAGACGGATCTTGATCGATAGGAGAGGAGGAATGAGTGTGCCATCCGGACTGTATTTGCTTCGAACTTCTACCGAGACTTTGATGATACTGCTATCTCTCTGTCCTCGTCTTATTGTTATCATTTTTTTGGGCGCCTTTCCGACGTGGTCACTCTTACCGCAGAAATTTTGTTACTTTCTTCCTTCGAAAAATCAGTGATTCCCTCTGGAGTTATCTACCATCCGATCCTGATGGCACGTGTTAGAAGAGGAAGAGCGGCGCTCAAGGCAGCTCACCAAGTCCTACTTCTGAACTTGCCAACTTCCATGGTGCCATTCGTGAATAGCTCAGGGAACTGGTAACTTCAATAGGGTCATTAAATGCCATCTGATGGCTCGGATAGCTCTTGCGCAAACTCTCTAATATATCCCCCCATATGTATTTTATACATATTATATTATACTAGTGGCTACCCGTGAAATTCACGGGCCTGAGAGTGGTAGGCATATAAAAAGTTTGAAAATAATGTGAACTGTCAATCACAGTTCAATCACAGTTCAAAATCATCAGCCAAACACAGGTATGTCCCATCCTGCCACCACCAGAGCTCAAGATACAAGACTCCATGGAAACTTTAAGAGGATATAGAAGACTCATAAATAATTGATTTATGTAACTATGGGAAACAACTTATGGAGGGGGGTAAAATGCAAACTTCAACCTAGTTGAACTTTGGTTGAACTATACGTCTAACTTGTGGGGGATGGCAGGCTAAGGTTTGGAATTTGGATAAGTGTAGAAAATACCTTATTTCTAATACGTAAGCAAAAATGTGCTTGCACCAGATCTGGAGAGCACTACTGTACTATTAAGTTCAATTCGACACGGAGCGTGACACGTGACTCGCCCAACCAATTCGACAGTTCGACAACCACCGAAATTTTGCGCGACAAAACCGAAAATTTTCGACAATCAACATGAAAGTTTGGCAAATTCGACCTTTTTGACGAACCCCTGTCGGAATGAACCACCAGGTGGTTCCGACAGACCCTCCATGACATGTGACCTGACAGTGTTGCAGATTAAGGCCTTATTAAGGGTGATTTTTCATTTTAAGGCCCCTTACAGCTAAATGCAGTACCGAAGGCACGGGCAGATTTTTTTTCCATTTTTGGATGTTTTTGATCCCCGCTAAAGAATTGCTGATTCCTCTATGATTTCTCAACGGATTGACCTCAAACCTAGCTAGAACTTCCAGAATAATTTATATGCTATTAGTGATAGAGAGAAAACATCGAAAAGTGATTTATTTTGGGCCTAGGGAAAAATGCCTCCCCTGGGGAGGGACCAGGTCGTGGTGTACTCAAATCTCGTCCGAATCGGCTGCCATTTAGGTCAAGGAAGCGCTGTGGTATTGGTAGTCGAGTCATAGACGCAGATTTGGGAAAATCTATCTGCACAATTCTAAATTCTATTCGCGGCCCTTTCTCACAACTCCATCAGTTCTGAACCAAACTAGACGTAAAAAATACACAGAGGAGCCGCATATGCCCCACTACCCTTCTACCAAACGAGAGGAGCGAGAAACGCGCTCCAAATTTCCTAATTAGAGTGCGTCGGGTAACCATCATGTCACCGGAGTCACATCAGTGATTCAGCTGTGTGTCGCTCTCCCTCCGACTCCGCCAGTGGTCAGACCATGGATGACCAACAAAACAAGCCTTATCGCTGCCAGAAAGGTCAAAAGCGACACTGCTGCCCGAACCAGAGCCCAGTCTTCTGCTAAACTCCAAGAAGCTCTTACTTCCAGTCCCCATTCTTCAGCCAAATCAGTGCTGGTCGAGGATGAAGAACATGCACTCGAAAATACCCAGTCTGATACCCCGATGGAGGCCCCGTCTGATGCTGAGGATGCCCTTGTCCCGGGTGTAACACCACATGCAACTCGGTCCACGAGGAAGCGGGGAGAGCGACGTGGCTGAATCACTGATGTGACTCAGGTGACATGATGGTGACCCGACGCACTCTAATTAGGAAATTTGGAGCGCGTTTCTCGCTCCTCTCGTTTGGTAGAAGGGTAGTGGGTCATATGCGGCTCCTCTGTGTATTTTTTACGTCTAGTTTGGTTCAGAACTGATGGAGTTGTGAGAAAGGGCCGCGAATAGAATTTAAAATTGTGCAGATAGATTTTCCCAAATCTGCGTCTATGACTCGACTACCAATACCACAGCGCTTCCTTGACCTAAATGGCAGCCGATTCGGACGAGATTTGAGTACACCACGACCTGGTCCCTCCCCAGGGGAGGCATTTTTCCCTAGGCCCAAAATAAATCACTTTTCGATGTTTTCTCTCTATCACTAATAGCATATAAATTATTCTGGAAGTTCTAGCTAGGTTTGAGGTCAATCCGTTGAGAAATCATAGAGGAATCAGCAATTCTTTAGCGGGGATCAAAAACATCCAAAAATGGAAAAAAAAATCTGCTCGCGTCTTCAGTACTGCATTTAGCTGTAGGACCCTTAATAACCATTATTAAGGGTAATTTAACTTAAGGCTTAATTGCCTAAAAGGGAGATTTTTACGAAGACAGCGACTGTATGTATGGTGACGAGTTGTACCAACAATTAAGGGCTGCATTCATCTTCTGAACCAGGCAGCACCCCATTGTCGGGCTCCTCGTTGCTTTCTTCCGCTGCAAGCAACTCCATTAGCAGTCTTTCCCTGGTAAATTGTTCAGCACGTGGGCTTTCAAGGGTGCGACAAACTTCGCCACCAAATAGTAGTGCCATATGCGGCCTTTGCCACCGGCCATTTGTGCTTGTCCAAAGTGTGTTGTAGCTGCTACAGGGAGTCAGAACTGACAGAGAAGCAAGATGAAGTTTTTTTTTTTTTTTTGTGGAAGGTCATGTGGGAGACACGTGATAATATTAGGGGTTAACTAAGCCTTAATATCGTTCTGGGATATTATTAAGGGCTTAAGTTAAGGGCTTTTTAAGGGTTAACCTTGAACCCTTAAGCTGCAACACTGCGTGACCACGTACCAAATTCGACACCGACAGGGGGGTGTGTGACACGTGACTGCCGAATTGAACATAGTAGTACAGTATACACTGACAGTCCTGACTCCTGAGCTTGAGTAACACTTCATCACTCTGTCATGCAACAGCATAACACTGGATTGAGGCAGAGTTTGATTGATTCGGGAGTGGAGTACCAAGTTCCATTATCAAGACACCCGATGATGGGGCCCAACTTACCAGTACAAGTAGGTGTGGTTGTCAGGTCGATGATGTCATGGGTGTGCGTAACTGTGTGCATGGTTATGTAATATTACGAGTACTTATGTTTACATAATACTCGTTCCTTTCATTTCTCCGAGGGGCTAAAAGTCTCCCTATTTTCCTTGTCTCCGATTTTTTAAGATAGTCTCCTTAGTGGCTGTGCATGACTTATTTAGTGGCTGTCCCTATACTTCGTTCACTTTTTCCTTACCTCTTTAGCGGCTGTGTGACCTAGGGCTGTGCTATTTTTATTTACTTCTGTCTCTTTTCCCTGGTATTGCCGGCTCTCCACAGCTTTCGGCCGAAACGAGCGGCGTCGAAAGCCGAATGTCCACCGCCTTCTCAATCCGTACGGCGATCAGTATATGTGGCATCTAGTCTCGGCTCCAGACGTTTGGGTGCTTACGGCCCGGCGGAGCGCCGGACCGTCGGAGATTGAAAAAATGATTGCAGAGAACGCACCCAAACGTCTGGTGCAGTTCGTGCAGTGACACCCGCATCGAGTCACACTCACTTTATACTCTTCACCATACCATACCACTGGCCACAAAACATGTTCTAATGTCCTTTTCTGGATCTTGTACTCTATATTCCCAAAAACCGGATTTTTTCTGGCTCTTTTCAAGCTGCTGTGGCTAGGTCAGCACAGGAGCATCAATTCTGCTCATTTGGCAGCAGTGGGCCAAAGCCGCTGCAGAAAAAACCTGGAGCACACCTCCGGGTTAGCTTGAATGAGATTTGGAGCATCTCAACATAATATGGAGCAGGATATCATGCTCTGGACATGGATTCGAGGATTTGTGACACTTATAGTGTGACTCGATGGGGGCCATCACATACGAATTGCCCCAGACGTTCTGGAGTGATCTCTGCACTTCATTTTCAACTCCGCATCGGAATGATCCGATAGTTCTATTATTAGATAAAGTGTTCCGAGGGAGTCTTATCACTCCTGAACGGATGGGGACGAGACTATGTGGCATCAGCTACATAATACTGTACTATTTCGACCAACTCTTCAGCCCATGTCACGTGTCACCGCAAGTCTTCATTTTAACAAGTGTTCATATTGCGACCGGAGTTGTCACCACCCCGCAAGTCTTCATTTTGCCAAGCGTTGGGCAGCGACAAAGTACCTGAGAAGACAGCAGATTCAAAGAGTGCACCGAAGAGGAAATTGAAGGACAATGTGGCCAGTCAGTCAGCAACGAAACACACTCGGATTGCTCCGATCATCCGGCCTTCAGCAACGATGTGGGACAGAATAAATTATAGCTGTGCATATGATGCTTTGTTCGCGCCTCTGCACGATGTCTGGCAAGAAAATGCACCTAGGTGGGCGCAGTTTTTCATGAACCAGACCCCATACCTGGCTGTGCTTTCCAATGGGTTCGTGGATTTCAAGAACAAGTCCAGGACATTGGAGGACGTGAGGAATTCTGCTTGTTTGAAACTCAAAGCGGCATATCCACTGCTGTTCCCGGACGGAATGGTCTTCACCTCGATCGACAATTTAGCAGTCAACTTACTGGGTTCTAAATGCTGGGGAATAACTTCATATAAGTGTGGTAAATGTGGAATGTTAAGCGGCCTCCCTGTTCCAAGTTTTCCTACGTGCCAGGTTCTCTTCATGAATCCACAGGTGAGGGCAACACACAAGCAAGGCTACTTTCTATCCCACTGGCTATCTAGTACAATGATCCAGTGGGATCGGAGATCTTGCGGGACTTGTAACATCAAGTTAATGAGCATCGCCACAGTTGTCAACACACCGCCATTCTTCTACCTGTCGATTTCGGATGAGCATGTGAAGTTCGACGCAGCTCTGAACCTTACTGTGGGTGATTGCAGACAGCGGTACACGATTCGAGGGGTTTTTTACACCGGAGAGAATCACTTCACATCTAGGCTCATTAAACCTAACGGAACTATTTGGTATCACGATGGCATTGTTACTGGGTCTACTTGTGTGCCTGATGGGATGTTGCATTCTCTGCCATCTACGTTCTTGAACACCTGCGATGTCCAGGGCGTAGTTCGGCGGGCGGTAGGTGTACTGTATGTGCGGGTAGATTTGGGATGACCAGCTTACTAAGTGGCATAATCGGCATGATGGGAAAAAGATAAGTACGAGATCCTGCCGGGCGTGGCCACGGCCCTCTACCCCCAAGTGATGTTGTTTGGTTCAGAGGCTGACCATGTGAGTTTGGAAAGTAATTGAAATGTTCTTTGTGTCAGTCATTTTATTATATTATACTAGTGGATGCCTGTGAATAAATTCACAGATAACTGGCAAAACATGAAGTAGGTGAAGGCTGGGGTAGTGCTCACTTCCCCATCATTGTGGACCAGGACCAGGTTATTTTAATTTGTGGTCATCACCGTGTTTGTCCCACTTGTCTATCACTGTGTTTGACCCACTTGCCCATCGCTGTGGCCATCCCACTTGCCTGTCACTGTGGCCGTCCCACTGTGGTCATCCCAGTGGATATGGTTATTCTCCTTGCCTCTCTCTGTGGTTGTCCCACTTGCCCGTCACTGCAGCTGTCCTACTTGCTTGTGATATGGTTGTTCTATTTGCCCCTCGTTGTGGTTGTTCCACTTGCTTGCTTCTTGTTCTGCTGTTGAATATCTTATCTTATCTTATCTTATCATCAGATGGTTGTAATGATGTCATATAGAACAGAAGGTGACCGTGGGGATGGAACATCAGGGAAAAGTCCTTTGTCTCCCCAATTTTGTTATTATAGTAGATGAATTATAAGATATATTTATAGGGGGCATTCAATTGGTGTAGATCGAAAATAAGGAAGGAAAAACATCCTAGGTGAGCCTAACTAAATTCAAATTTCCTCTGCATTACCCTCCCGTGGGATGCCGGATGCATCAAAGGCGATCATCAGATCTGGACAGTACTGGGCAAAGGCACCGAGTCTGCTGAGTGTAACATGGGGAAAGACATGGACTGCAACCAGCTCTGCAGATATATGGCCATGCGCGGGCCAGTGCAAGAATTGTCACGTTGTTGAGATCAAATCCCATGGGGGGGCTCTGAAGAACTTCTGTCAGGTTGGTGAAAGGGAAAAGAAGGTGCAATGACTCACTTTCAATGACAAACTCAGGCACCTCAGCACCTGGCTCTTGTCAAGCGACCTGGTACCATCGCTGACGACCGGAGTACAGAGAGATGAGTGTGAGCAATGTGCGTTGATTGAAAAGATGCTTGCTATGTCTGCACAGGTGAGGGTTTCACAAATCTCAATGGAGAACAATGATAATGGAGACTGGGTGAGGTGGCTTTCAACTTCAGCTTCATCTGCACCTGTTGTGTCCTGCATGGTCAGACTTCAGAGCCCCTGAAAGACGGTCACAATACTGAGATACTCCCAGGCTGAAAATCACACTGCAAAAGGCAACTTTTAGATGTGGATGAATATGATAAGGAAACTTGAGATCTAAATATTAGAAAAAGTTGACCTGAAATGGGAGCTGAAACCATTAGTTTAAGTTGCTCTGATATTGGTGCTGGAATCAGTGATTTTTTTATCATTTTCTTGACAGCTGGAATATTTAGATTCAATGCAGGACCAAAACTGTCAATGAAACAATGGGTTTCAATCATAGTTTAGGATGAATTTAAACCATAGATTTCAATTGTCTTGAAACTGGAATTTAAAATAAAGGATTCATTCACCTGCCATTTTTGTGTCACAGAAACAATAAGTTTTGGCATCAGTTTCAGCTGATCCGAAATCAGACCTTAAACAATCAGTTTCAGTAGCATTGAAATCTCCAGGGGGTGGGATTTCAGTGGTAATGAAACTAATTGTTGAAGGTCCTATTTCAGATCAGCTGAAATTGATGCCAAAACTTATTGTTTCTTCAACATCAAAATAAAAGACGAATTCTTTAGTTTAAATTCTAGTTTAAAGACAATTGAAGTCTATGGTATAAACTAGTCCTAAACTACAATTAAAACCTGTTGTTTCATTGACAGTTTCAATCATCCTGAGATACAAATTTAATCTAAATATTTCAGCTGCCAAGAAAACAATAAAAAAAAATTAATGATTCCAGCACCAATCTCAGTGCAACTTAAACTAATGATTTCAGCTCCTGTTTCAGGTCAATTTTTTCTGACATCTAAATCTCAAGTTTCCTTATCATATTCATCCACATCTAAAAGTTGCCTTTTGTGGTGTGAATGGAGGGCTGGGTTTGACACAGGATGGACAAGCATCAGGAAAGACCTCCTTTGGCAATACCCCCGAATTGTCCCAAATTTCCCAGTAATCCAGTTGAATATCTGTGATTAGTACCATTACCCTCCTAGCAACATGCCAAATAACTTACCACCAATTTCGTGCTAAGTTACCTTAACTTTGCTTCCATTATCACAGGGTTTGGCTTCATATAGATCCTCAGATTTTGTTTGCAGATCATAAAAAAGGATATATTCATTGCAAATCTAGGATAGAACATGGTATCTACATACATACAGGACCTCACATCATTGAAAGCCTGCCATGGACCATGTTTGCAGCCTGCTCGCTGAGTGTGGATGTGGCTCCATGTGTCCACCTCCAATGCCCCAACCCACTGTGCACCTCCTGTCATCTCTGCCTTACGATCTGGCCATGGGAGCAAACTTGTTGGTGCCAACTCAGCCATGGTCCTGGTTCGTTGCCTGGATATGCATGCTGCTTGGATCAGCACACATGGCCTGCTTCAAGGCAGCACATGTCACCTCCGCTCTTTTGTGTCCAGCTGGAACAGCGGACTGCTCGGGCACTGCATCGCCTCCTGCTGTTCTCTGGGGCCATTTGACCCATGCAAGTTGCAGGCATAAGATTGGGTGCACATGCCATCACTGACTTGTTATTCAGGGCTGAGCTGCATGGAGGATGTCAGTGCAGGTGCACAAACCGAAGTGGAGAACATACCGCTGCTTCCAACTCATGTGGGGCACAGCTCGTCCCAGATCGGTACACCAACCCATGGGGGCAACCCCCACTATTTTGCATCTGGCCGGACCTACAGACTGGGCCTCCTGGCTCAGGCTTCCATGTGCTGGCTCACCTGCAATCAGCGTGGATGCGGTGCGGATGCTGCAAGTCATGACTGGGATCTCGTGCTCGGGGCCAAGCTGGATGGGAAATGGTGCGTAGACCAAAGCATGGAATGCACTGCTGCATGTCAACTCAACTACCTGCACCCTCCTCTCCCGAATCACATGGCTTGTCCTGGATCTGTGTGCTGACCTGTGGTGGCGAGTGTGCTGCCCTGCAGTCAGGGGGTAGATGTGTTTGGCAAGCTGCTACCTTTTGACCTTGTACCAGTGCATCAGCTGTGGGCAGACTGCATCAAAATAATACATATGCAAAAACCTGGGTAGTACTGCTGCAGCGTGTGTTAGATGGGGGTTAAATAGATCTCATAGAACAAATACCAAAGATCTTTTCATGATTCTGGCCCATTGTGAACCTGCGAGGGGCTGTAGGACTGCAACATGGGGGGGAAGATGGGGGAGAGGAAGAGAAAGATGTTTGGCAATGTTGTTTGTCTTCCCTTGAACCACTTTTTTGATGAATGGGCTTAACAAAAGTCTGTCACTCAAATAAATCACTTGACCCACTATCTTCATTTATGTATTCAGTGAGGCTGGAGCATTTCTCTGGCTCAAATATCCAACTTCTGTGCTGACATAACATATATGGACCAACAAATTGAAATTTTATATCCTCCCCCCATGGGAAGCACAGAAATACAACTAATGGGGGTAAATTACCCTGGTTCCCCCATTTTTGGTTCAGAGAAACAAATTGGGAAAAATTTCCAGGAAATTTCCAAAGGAGGTTTTTCCTGATGAAGATGGAGTGCCCACATCAGTTTCACCCGATTTGGTAATTCACTGGTAATGGCCCTGCCAGGCAGAGCCTGGACATCATCTTTTGCTCTACTCAATTCCTGTTCCACTGACATCTCTCAGACCATCCCCAATGACCCTCAAAGACAAGAACACTTGGAGTTCTACCTCCCATCATCTGCGCTCACAGCTGCCATTAGTGAAGCACAAGTACCATGCATTAAACACTATGGAATTAAAGGGTAGTCAAGTGAGCTCCAATACCACAAGTTTCATGGATGGCCAAGTCCAACTCTGCATTATAAATATTATTTGACCCTGTCCTTCATCCACCATTGACACCTGCAGGTCCAAGGCAATGGTGGGACATGTTTGTATCGCAGAATGTGCCATATTGCTTGGCCATTGATAGCTTTGTCGCAAAGAACCGTGATTTGTATGCCCTTCGACTTTCCGATGCCGACTGGGAGGCTATTGAATTGGTAGCTGGTGGTTGACATTGTTTCAGCAAGCTACTACAATGATGTCGGCCACAAAATTCCCAATGCTCTCGACAACCCATGCTATCTTTCGAGGCGTTCAGGAATGAATTCACGACATTATTCAATTTCTGCTGGATGACACTGAGCCTGAAATTACAACCAGACTCACCAGTGCCCACAGGAAGCTCAGTGACTATTATACAAAATTCGATGAATCCCCATATTACACATGGGCAGCTCGCAAGTTCTTTCCTTCCAAACACAATTCTTGTGCTAACCTATAGCAGTTCTTGACCACTGAATCTCGAACGAGGGCATTGCAATAGATTATGCTCACTACCCAGACTTGAGCAAATGTCTGGAACAAGAAAAGTCATCACTGGAAGACCATCACAAGGATAACTATGCCAACAAATTGACCTCTGCTAGCAAGACACCATTTGATAACATTCAGTGGTAGTCACAACGTAAGTTGCTGGTTTCTGTACTAGTCCGAAATTGTATCCGGGACCCATTTTATTTCGGTTGGATACTATCTTAGGTAGCTGTCTGAATTTTCTCAGATTTTTTTTCTTGGAACCGGGCCTGATAAAACCACCAGAAGTGTATTTGTTCTTGATTGTCGTGTTGTCTGGCAGGGAGTGTGGACGTGAACCTTCACTACAATACATAAGGGGCAGTCAGAGTAGAGGATTCTGGAGGGATAAAGGCAAGGATTAAGGATGGATTATGGAATTTTGGAATGCCCATAATCCTCCATAATCCAAGCATAATCACAGTATAATCCAAATCTACTCTGACCGACCCAGAACTGCAATGAAGGATTATGATCAGAGGTTTAATCTGTGATCATGTTTAAAGTCATAATCCACCCATAATCCTTGCCATAATCACAATCCCTTCCGAATCTCCTCCAGAGGAGCTTCGAGGATTCTGAGGGATTAAGAATTCGAGGGATTCTCCCACGCTAAATAAATTCAGAAACCTTCCATAATCCAGACCCATAATCCTACCAGAATCCTCTACTCTGACTGACCCTATTGTTTCAAGCCATGAAATATCTAATATAGGTAGTAAGGGACCTCCGATTGCCTGGCGAGGGTGCTGCAGATAAAAAGATGGCCGTACAGCCGTATATGGCCGTCTTTTGCCGTAGCCGTACCAGCATCCTCATGGAAATCTTCCCACACGGTACGGGTATGGTTCCAGCCGTATACCATACAGCTACCGTCATTGTACGGCCGTAAGCCGTATACGGTACGGTGTCCAGCCCGTTTTGGTGATGATGAAAAAATTGGGCGGGGGTTGGTGGATGGTCGGTGTCTGTCATTGTGCTGGTCCGAAACCTCGTCTCATCAGCCTTTTGACATTTTCATTGCGCCTTGTTCCGGCTTGTGGGCTTGGCAATGCTAAGCGACAGGCTGGCAAGCTTGAACAAGGCCGCAAGTCAAAAAATAAACCCCCTCTGAGGTGAGGGATTGACCTGCAATTAGTGATGGGAAAGTTCGGTTCAGTTCAGGTTCGGGGTACTTTTCCCCGAACGCTGAACTTGAACTTCGGTTCGGTTCAGCAATTTCTCTGAACCTGAACCTGAACACAAGGTTCAGGTTCGGTTCAGCGTTCGAACCTGAACTGAACCCTAAAATATCTTTCCGATGTAAGACACCCATTTATGACTGTCAAACTGTGCAACTTATCTTCACAAACCTATTATGAATTATTGCCTGCATAAAATGTCATTGAGCAGAAGAGTACATCATTTCTTTCATGTTCGTCGGCATCTGTGACATCTGTGACTGACCGTAATTCACCTCCGTTTGGCGCAGAAATGGATACATTCCCTCCTAGCCACAGCCACAACAGTCGGACTCATGAACAGTTCATACCCTGAGTATAATCAGCACCAAAATACAACGGAATACTCTCGAAAATGCTCAAAAACTGGGTGTTGAAGTAGGCCTAGCGTTCGGGGTTCGAACGCGTTCGGGAAAAATGTAACCAGCCTGAACCCTGAACCTGAACCTCAGGTTCGGTTCAACGAATTGCTGAACCTTGAACCTGAACCTGGTGTTCAGTTCGGTTCAGTTCAGGTTCGAACCGAAAGGTCGAACCGGACTTTCCCATCACTACCTGCAATACAACAACTAAGCTCTACAATTGTTAGCACACGCAGCAGCACGCAAAAGCCCTCTTAGCATTCGGAAAACTTGCCATTTTTGGACGAGATCTCCGAGCTTGTGAAATTCGGACATAGGTTTGTCACTTTGTGAGCTTGCCGGCTTTTCGGGCCTTTTTCGGGCTTGTTTGGCCTTGTACAAGGTCACAAGTCAAATGTCAAAAGTCTGATGCTAGACGGTACTCGACGATGATCTGTCGACGACGCCGAGTGCCCGAAGCTCGACGAGGCCGGAACGACCAAGCTCACCGGGGTGGTGTGGTTGCGGTTGTTGTTGTTGTTCAGCATGCCGAGGGCTCCCAAACACCTATCACATGCCCGGAGGTGCACCAAGACAAAAGTGGGTGCTATGTGGGGTCTATAAATTGCAGGTTCCTTCTCCGAAATTTTGTGATTTTCGGTCAAAGATTTCACGCCTTTAGGGTTAACCAATTTCTTCGAAACGAAAATTTTATCGGTAAAACATCCCTATGTTCCTCCTAAATATGAAAAAAATTGGAAGGATTCAGTACAAAATGTGGGTTGACATGAAGCTTTGTCCGCTACCATACTCTATCGCAATGAACGTGATGCGTATGATAGGATACTTACGAGTTGCGCACTGCATAAAACTGGTCAAGATGTTGATATTCAAAGTTATAAAGAAAGCGGTACAATAGCTAATAGCGAACACAAGTTCGGGCTGGAAGAGTATACGTACAATTGCGAGTGCGATAAGTATGCGGACGGATGGGTTTGAGTTTTGAGTTTGTGATGCTACGATGAGGGATACAGGAGAGTGGTTCGAGTCGTGGGGGTGAGGTACAGACAGACAGACGGAGATGGACACTCCATTACAGACAGGAACCGGTCGGATACAAGCACAAGAAGAGGCAGTCAGGAGCCAGGAATTGGAACTAAGACTTCCACACAAAAAAACGCACGACGCGCAGCAGCCAAAACACCAGTCCGCGCAGGGTGGGATGCGCACGCGCGTACGTCGTACTTGTATTCGCGTACAGTGTCGGCGGCGGCGGGGCGTGAGTGTGTGGGATCGATTTTGCCGGAGCGTGCGTATGCGCGTCCTCCCCATCATCCTCCGGGATCGAATGCAGATACCGCGGGCGTGGCACCTCCATCACAGGCTTGTGCGGCTCGTCCGCAGGCGGCGCGTCTGCGAACCACGCAAGCAGCGCGCGCAGCGGCGACGCGTGCGGGCGAGCGGGGGCGGGGATGAACGTCGTGTGCGGGTGTGTGTGCGCGTCCCACTGGCTGGCTGTGTGCTGGCCCACCACCGCCGCGTCGCCCTGGCTCCGCCGGCCGCGCGCCTTGGCCCCCGCGCGCAACTTCCCGACGCGCCGCTCGACGCGCCGCACGTCGTGCTCAAGAGGCGCGACCGCGCTCTCGACATACGCGGCCGCCTCCTCCGCGCGGCGCTGTGCATCCTGCACCGCGCGCTCAAGCTGCGCCACGCGCGCAGAGAGCGTCTCAGCAAACTCGGGCGGCGCGGTGTGCGCGTGGACGTGCGCGTGCAGGGTGCTCGTGTGGTGCGACAGGAGCGAGACGAGCTCGCGCAGGGGTCGCAGCGCGGTGAGGAGCACGAAGAGGGTGATGCTGAACCACGAGATGGGCGGGGCGGTGGGGTCTGCGGTGAGGGAAGTGAGCGCACGGAGCAGCGCGGCGCCGAGGAGTGGCGCGAGAAGGCAGAGGAGGAGCAGGGCGAGCTCGAGGCGGCGCAGCGCGGACTGGGCGCAAGCAGCGGCGCGGGTGGGGGCGCCGGATGCGGTGGGCGAGGCTGGGGCGTGGGGGCGCGCAGCGTGGTACAGGGCCCAGGGGACTACGATCGGGGTTTCGTTAGCAACGATGGGGGAGAGGGGCAGGGGGATAAGTTGGGGCACCTTCGATAACCTGGTGGAGATAGAATACAAGCAAAAGGAGCAGCATGAGGTCCTTGACGTGGTCGCCTCCAGTGAGCCAGTTCCCAATCGGCGGGGCGAGCGCGGCAAGAACGGGCAGAGACGGTTGGTACCATGCAGGCGGGGCTGGTGGGTCGCTCAGCTCTTCTTCGTAATTGAGTTCTGCGGTTTCGCCGCCGCCGTCTGAGACCTCCTCTTCGATTTCGTCGTCGCATTCGTCGTATTCGTATGAAGTCGCGGGGGATGTGAATGCGTCTTCTGCAGGGCCTGCGCCAATAAAGTCACTTCTGACCGTTAATGTATCGGTGCTGGCCAGCGAGCGGGCGCTGGCGCCGCCAAGCATGTGGATGCGGCGTCGGAGAGCGCTGACTGAGACGCGGGCGATCGTCTCTGCGCTCATCCGAGAGGGAATGCAGAGGCCGTTCCACGTGATTTCGAGAAATATGACGTGCCAAAGGAAAAAGGCTGAACGTCCGCGTCAATGTTGACCCTCGGGAAAAACTTTCGGTTTCAAATGTTCAAATTCAAGTGGGAGGCCACTAAAATCATGTTCTCTCGTCGCAACAAAAAACATATTCACGTATTCCAGCTGAGGCGGCACATATTTGGGATCAATCCATCACTGCCAAGGCTCAAACTCCGCTCATAGCCGAGTTCCAGTTCAACCACTGGTTGAAAGTCAGTAATACAAGCGATTGCTGGAGCGCTGCGCGCTCCAGCAACCACTTCTTTTGATCCAAGTTGAACGTTGAACTGTTAGCCTGATTCCCAATCGTGCGAGGCCTATTCGAGACTCTTATCTCGCGTGAAAAAACTTCCAACAAAAAATGCCCTTCAAGCCTGGGTGGCGGGGCCAGAGACATTAAATGTGCAGCCTAAGAATTTGACCCTTTTAAATACGCGTCCAACTCAGAGCTGTCGTGGCACCATGTAAGGAGCCGCGTCCCCATGCATATAATTAGAAGTCCTCGGTGATGCCCTGCGGAGTTTACAGCTCTTTGCGGTAGGTAGGTAGGTAGGTAGTATTACACGGCACGGTCCGAACAACGAACGCCGGTTTCCAGGAGTTATCCCGGTGTACAAAGCAAGCCAAATTACACCTTCGCCCCTGAAACTTGGGGCGCGGCCGATTTTTTTTCCCTTTTTGAGCTGTTTTTGATCATTTCAGCCAGAACAGCTGTTCTGACCTCAATTCTCAGTGTACGTTTCTGAAAACTATATGAGCGGAATCACACGACAATTCCGCAGGGCATGACGTCCTCAGAATCTTTCCATACCGCCGGTAGTAATTATAATATATTATTTTGCGTGTTTTGCGGAGATCATCTCTTGTGTCGTGATTTGAAGGTTGTGTGGGATGTTGTATGGCTCTAAAAACACTTATTTAGATGGTGGAGGGCACATCGTCCTCGTAATTGAGGTATGGCACCCGGAGCATGTGAACAGTGGACTTGAACAAGCAGAATATAGGTACAGCTCAGGCTCTGTGTATTTGTGTGATCTATGATTGAATGAGCTGAGAAACTACCCATTATCATTCTATGGAGTGTCCTGGAGGTAGTGTAGGGGGCAGAATGATTTTGGGTCAATTAAGCCAGGCAGAATGGCAGAATGGCAGGCAGAATGGCAGCAGAATTTGGCAGAATTGGCATGGCAAGTATCACATTTTCCGCCAATTTCAGGAGGAATTGAGGGTTGTGGAAGGGAAAACATACCTGTGAATCACTACCTTGCCTCTTGTAACTCTCTGCTAACATATCCTCTCAATTGTGGGCCAAGTACAAGCCAAGTAGCCATTTCCCGAGACATCACTGCAAATATGATGGCCCAAGTTATGTGAAATTGATGAGTTTTAGTGACAATACCAGAGCCTGTGAGCCTCCTTGACTCAAAAATACAGTCTCCGATGGCCTATAAATGATAAATAGGCAATCCAAGTGCAGATAGGTCAAAATTTGGGTTGAAAGTCTGCTGGTAAGAGGTCTTCTGCCAAATTCTGCCGAGCAAGAGCAGATTAAGCCATTTTGCCTGCCATTCTGCCAGGTCAATTGGCAGAATGGCAGAGTTCTTCCAACAACACTACTTAGGGTGTGACATGGTCAAGAGTAGTAAGTTAAGATATATTTGGAGATAACTCTGTTACTAAATACAGACATGACTAATCACGCCCGATGGCATGCCGAGTCGCTGACAAAACATAAAAGTATGAGACAAAATAGAATATACATACACCAGCCGGTTGAACAGTGTTTAAGACAGACTGTGGAATAGGTCGTCGCACAGGGTCCCCTGGGAGCAGCAGGCTGAAGGACCATAGGAGCGAAGAGGACAAGGAGAAAGTGTGAAAAAACACAAATAGATCACACCAACGATCAAATGTGCCAATGAACCAGGCGAAAACAAAGACCCTGTGGATGCAAAACTAAGGTGACCTGAGCAGAAAATCAAATTGTGTCACTTTGTGAGATCAAATGCGAAGTGTAGCGAAAACCTTTTGTCAGATATGAAACCGAATTCCATGTTCTGCATAAACAAAATTGTGCAGGCAGAGTCAGAAGAGTCCAGGACGAATTAGTGGAGTCCAGAAACAAAAACGAAATGTTGAAAACGAAAGCGAAGTTATTGAGGAGGTGTTCATGTTTTTGCACCAGAAGTTGATGTTTTAGTTGGGCATGTTGAGGTTTTTGGTTGAGAATGCCAGTGTTCTCATCTGCTGTTCTTTTGGTTTTCTGTCAAGAGTCAGTTACTCTCGGAGGCCGACGGAAGTCTGGAACGTTCCATCAAGATGAAGAGGTGAAGTGAGCAATACGGATGGGACTCTCTTGTGATAAAACTTCGTAGATAGGTGTGAAGTCCAGATGGAGTCTGAACAGAGGTCCGAGGCAAGTGCCGACAAATGGAGCGGGCTTGGCTTCAGCTCGTGCGCTGCGCCTTTCCCTACGCCCAAGGCCCGATTTCAAGAAGTGACAGATTGAGAGTGAGACAGACATAGGGCACAATCTTAGTCGATATTCAAACCGAGATAAGCATAAGTACATGGTGATATATATACTAATTTCAGAGTCTGAGATATTTCCGCATGAAACAATTAAAACAATAAACTAATTATAGTATGTATGGGGATGAAGAATTTAGCAAGAACAATAAAGTAATTGTCAAAGAGTCGGAGGTCCGAGACCTCCGTGATGACATGAAGAATCATGTGTGCACATAATTGTTAAGGAGCATGTGGAGGAACAATAAGAGTGTTCATGACAATAAGAGCCAATGGCAAAGTTGGGGTTGACGAATAGTAAGTCCGATGGAACGGAGCGTGACAGTTTCGCAGAGGCCAGTAAGGATTTTGGGCCCATGAGAGCTCCTGAATGTGGCAGTTTTCATCATTATTCATGATGATCATGAGCAAGAAACACGATCATTGCTGATGAAATCAACAAAATCGGACATGTGAAAGCAAGTTTATTTTGTCCAAAGAGGACACCCATACAGGTCACTGCCCCTCTGGAT
The DNA here is from genome assembly GCA_029204085.1 of Mycena sp. CBHHK59/15. Lineage (NCBI taxonomy): Eukaryota > Fungi > Basidiomycota > Agaricomycetes > Agaricales > Mycenaceae > Mycena > Mycena sp. CBHHK59/15. The sequence goes on from JARGXW010000086.1 coordinate 223,426, forward strand.
CGATGTTTTCGTGTAAAATGGGATCAGAAAATGCCGTAAAATCTCCCAGTATGGGAATTTCCCACGAAATAAACACTTATGGTCACACGTCACAGTGGCTGAACACTTGGTTGAAATGGTACAGTAGATATATGACATCACTTCATCCGTGAGCAGATCGCTTCTCACGAAGTCGAGGACAATTTGGCAGATGTCCTAACTAAAGCCCTGCCATTTCCGAAGCACTGGAATTTAATTCTAAGGCTAGGAATGTCTTCGGAGTCGAGGGGAGTGTTGTTGGTTGATTACCAAGCGTCTCCGAAGATGCTGACTGATCATCCCCGAGGTTAGCTAGTAGAATATTCTAGTTAAAAAAGGCTAAGATTCAGCTCACTAATGATTGTGATTACACTACTCTCGACACATTCTCAACGGTTCAACTCGTTGGTCACATGTCACAGGGGGTGCCCGTCGAAATTGTCCGACTCGAAATCGTTTGTCACGCATCACGATGGCACCTGTTGAATTCTTCCAGCGTGACAATCACCTGGGTTGCACATGGAAGTGCCTTTTTTGCGAAAATTTCCTTCGATGTGTCGAAATTTTGGGGTTTTGTCACGCGAATTTCCGGACGTCCAAGGAGTCACACGTCACACCCCGCGTCGAATTGAACGAAAAAATACAGTAGATAGACGCGATGGAAGTTAACCATTGCCTGCAGTCAATGTCAGCGCCGTCAAAAAGTCAAAGCTTGTCAAGGGAATACTGGCATCGTTGTCTTCGTAATTCAAGTGTTGGCAAGGCGATGAAAGCATCAGGAAAACCGTAAATGGCTGTGAAGTACTATGCAGTACTGGGGACCACTTTCGGGAAGGGATGTAGCTATGTTGCACTATGGAGTGCTATGCATCAGGAAATGTTTTTGAGCTGGCAGAGCTGGCGCCAGGTCAGCCAGCTGTGCCAGCTTGCCAGAATCGCATCTGGCGACATAAAAAGATAGCTGGTGCCAGAACCTATTCTGGCGCCAGAATATACTCTGGCCCCATAATGTGCAGCCACTTTTTGGTATATTGCAGTGCATTCAGATCACTGCACACATAGCAAGGAGACACAGATAAAATATATATTCATGTAGAGAGAGTAGGTACATGATTTAAAATCTGTATCCCAGTCTGTATCTGTCATCACCCATAGCCGGCCTTCTATTCTTCCAACCCGTGCCTACTGTTGCTGGCCCGTCGACGGCTTGGAGGTGGCATGGAGGGAAGGAGGTGGTGGTTGGTGTGAACCAAGCAACGGCTACATCAAAAGTATCAGCCTGGGGATTCAAGTAATATGTTAAGTACACATACCTTCCCACACTGGAATTTCGGGCAGAGGGATACAGCCGGACTTGCCACAACAACAGCATAGTCCGAAATTATGTCTGGAATGTGTAATGATCTGGAATGCAAAGGTGATTAGTTGGGGAGGAGGGGAGGGCGCCACATGCGGCGAATGTTATATCCATGCAGCCTCCCTCCTTCGACCGACTCCCTTCCGGCCATTCCGGCACCTCTGGTCATCTCTAGGCTCCGGTCATCCGGACGAATCGGGTTTTTACGCAATGAAGGATTACTGAGTGTTTCCCGTTTATCCGTCTTCTCGTCTTCTTTCTTATTGTTCTACGACTTACCATCAGCCCGCCTGACTTGTCTTATTGTCAAGAACCACCCTCCTTCCTATTTGGGAATACAATTAGCTACTTAGTATATATATCACTTTAATACGTCTTGTACATCAGATTGATAATTAATGTTGCTTGGCTTTTCTCCTCGCACTGAGTCACCCTTGCATTCTCTACTCCTCTCCGGTACTCCGATTCCTGTCCCCTCCTCGGATTACCTGCCGGTCAAGGTAGTCACTCACCCTTACCTTTCTGTGGTGTTGTGATCCCTCCGTATACAGCCCCGGACGGTCCTCCGGTCCTGAGTTCCATGGCTCGGTATATAACAGTATTATCAATCTCACTACTCTGACTGGCAATGTCTCGCTTCCCTAATCCCAACCTCCCCAACACGGAACAAATTGACCATGTAGACTCTGGTCGGTCTGATCGGGAACCTCGTCGAGAGTCCCGTATGTTCGGCCAGATCGTTCCGCTGGCTACTCCGGTCCAGGTTCTCGGACCGTCGATGTATCCAGCACTCCCAGTCTCTCCAACGCTTCGCTATGGTCCACAATTCTCTCGGGCTGCACCTGCTCCACCTTTATCCTTTCCGGCAAATGCTCTGGGGTCGGTTCTCAATCCCTGGACACCTGAAAACCCGGTGAGGTATCCTGTCTCCCCTCATCCACGTCGCGCTGCAGCACGCAGTGCATCCCCCATCGAGGGACCTCGTTTTGTTGAGGTCCCTGAGGACATCCGGCCGTCATCGTGCCGGAAGCCTTCATTTATCTCATGATGATCCTCCCACTGATCGCGAATCAACTCCCTCTCTTAACGAGGGAGACGGTGACAGCGGTGGTGGAGGTGGTAGTGGTGGAGGTGGTGGCGGTGGCGGTCCACCAGCTGTTCCGCCCCAAGGTCCACCTGGAGGTCCTCCCGGAGGTGCCGATGGTCCGGCTGACCCGGACCCGGATCCCGACCGCACCTTATTCGTGGACACTCTCCGGACCTTCCGGGAAGCGGTCAACATTTTCACTGCTCATCCCCCTGCTCCTCCTCCTCGTTCCGGCCGATCCAATCTCCGTAATCCGGACACCTTCAATGGATCGGACCCGGCAAAACTTTCGTCCTTCCTCACCCAGTGCTATTTGCATTTCGCGGAGTGCCCTCAGGATTTTCCGGAGGACGATGATCGTATTCTGTACATCATTTCGTACCTCCGGGGTAGCGCTCAGCAGTGGTTTTCCCCCAACCTGTACGACCCGACCATCATTCCGGCCTGGGACGGCGACTTTGCCATCTTCATTCAGGAACTTACCCTGAACTTCGGGCCGCACGATCCGGTTGGGGATGCGGAGGACAAGATTTGCGCTTGCCAGATGAAATCCGGTGACCGAATCACCAATTACATCATCGAATTCGACTTCCTCTCAGTTCTCACCCGGTGGAGCGATAATGCTCTCCGGTATCAGTTCTACAAGGGACTTCCCCGTTGAATCAAGGACGACATGGTCCATCACAACTATGTCAACAACCTCGACGGTGTGAAGATGGTCGCACGCATCATCGATGGCCGGTACTGGAAACGCGAGTCGGAGAAGCTCCGAGAGCGCGACCGGGAGAAACCTCCCGGTCCTGGCGGCGGAAACGCTGCCGGTGGTCAATCCAGCAACCCGAAATCCGGCAACCGGGGCTCCGGTAAGAGTCCCAAATCCTCTAACGCTCCTGCCTCCACTCCCGACTCCAGCAATCCCGGCCACTCAGGCAATAACACCGGACGTGCCAGAGGCAAGGGTAAGGGCAAGCCCAGGTCGACCGCACCTGCCCTGCCCATATATAGCAACCAAGTAGATGGACAGATGCCATCAGTACTCTGCATGCGGTCCGTATGGAAACCTGCTCTGGGGCGTACTCCCCGGTAATACCCCCCGCTAAATGTTCATTTTCTACTTCTCCTCAGAGCAGCCCACTGCGGCCGTTTCCGGGCGTTGCCGCGTGCCGACGTCCGCATTCGGACGGCCCATCATTTGGCCAGCAACCGGCCATTTCCGTGTCCCGCGCCGCTCTGCCGTGTGTCACAGGCCTGATCACGCGCATCTCTCCCGCCCTCGACGCCGCCCCGCCGCCGCCACCGCCGCCTTGCTCTCGCCGCCGCCGCCCTGCTCTCTGCCGCCGCCGCCACTCCCGCCTGCCACCGCCTTGCTGATCACACACATCTCTCCCGCCCTCAACGCCGCCCCGCCGCCGCCGCCGCCGCCTTGCTCTCGCCGCCTCCGCTCTCCTCTCTGCCGCCGCACTGCTCCCCGCCGCCGCTCGGCGCCTCTGCGCTGCTTTGCTGGCCGTCTCCGCTGCCGCCGCTGGGCGCCTCTGCGCCGCCTCGCTGTTCTGGGTGGCTCCGCGCCGGCTGTCTATTCTGGGTGACTCAGCGCTGCCTATCTATGGAGATATGTTCTGGGCGACTCCGCCCCGCCTATCTACGGAGATACTACGCAATACGGGTTTACGGATTCCATGCTACCCGCCGTCTAATCGTAACACGGAGCACCATCAGCCCATGATAGGCGAACGCGCACCCGTGATCCTTGCGCCCTCCACCGCCGCCCTTGCAAATGGCACCCGGGAAGAAGCCGAAGAAGGCGCCCAGCCTCTCTAGTCGTCACCGAATCTCGTACGGCGCGAAGCCGGTAGCCAAGACGGTTCCTCTCAACAAAACGGGCTCTCAGATCCAGATCCAGAATGAAAAACTTACGGGTCAGATAACGGGTAAGCCGCACCTATAGTAGGTCTTGCAGCAGCTAACAGCGGAATTTATAGCGCTAAGTTTCCTTCAACGTGAGCAGCTATTCGGTCAGGGAGACTATGACATCGAAATGCCGGATATGGAGCACTTTCCGGCTGACGGATGGGAAGATGTCGACAAGGACGCTGCACTGCAAACGCTTCCGCCCGGTGAGGAGGGCCTGTACCATAGCCATGAGGGTAAGGAGGCCATCTTCACTCAAATCTTCGAAAAATGCCGCCCAGGGTACGTTTATTCCTTTACACAAAGTATTTACTAACCTCCCACAGACGCGGAGATGCCCGTCGACGTGCTTTCCGGGTCCAGCGAATGGTCAATGCGTGGAACGAGCAGATGCCCATTCTTGTCGACGCTTACCTCGCCCTCGCGCATGACGGGCCTCTCAATTCGGACGAGGAAGCCTTGGCGTGGTCGATTGAGGTAATCGGATTCGAAGGTGCATCATAATACTTGGTCTTCTCATCCTTTTGCTCATCTTCTGCCCATAGGAATCACGACACAGTGTTTTGTGCATGCAGACAGTGTTCAGCGCACGAATGAAACACTGATCCGGCACGGCTATATTGGAGCAAGTCCCGAGAAGGTCTCCGTTGCATTCCCGCTGCGCCTCTTCGAAATTTACAGGCAGGTCCACCGTGTGTGCCCGCGCTATAGCCTCGGCGCTCTCAGCCGGACACTTACTAACCTTGCAGAGGTACGTACTTACTTCCCTTCTCATGTCATTCATGAATTCATCGAGTCCGCTGCCTGTTCAGGTTCCGCGGCGTCGTAATTTAGCGGAGCAGCTGTCCACTGCGTATGATGCGTACCTGGAGATCATGCGACGCGTCGACGCTCAGGCAAGCCTTGCGCTCGGCCGCAACGCTGCTTGGTTTATCCGCAACGTCTGTACCCCATGTCTGTACAAGCTCAAGAATGAACCCCACCTCAAATTCTCCTTCCTTGCGTGTATGGACGGCAACAACTCTCTCAAGCTTGTCGATGCGACGTTTCGGACCGGAAACCTCCGAGCCGATGATCGTGCTCCTACATCGTTCCGCTGGCTTACCCCGGATCAAGTTGATGTGTTCAAGGACGAGGTTGCCGATGCGCAGAAGGTGGGGACTACGACGTTCTCATCCATTATTTCCTGACCTGTCTTACAGAGGGCACGGGCTAGCAAGAGAAAATCCCCACCATCTACGACACCGTCCGCTGCACCACCGCCAGCTGATGTCGAGATCCCCGCAGATGTACCCGCTGTCGAACCCGATGCGGAAACTCCGGCCGTATCACACCAAGAAGACACCGAGATGGGGCTTGGGGAAGACGACAACGGTGATGTTGCGTGGCTCAACATCAACGAGTTGAGCAGCGCGGAGGCTGAAGAGCTCGCCAATTGTGTTGACACTTGCGTGGAACGCTGGAAGGCGGCGGGTCCTGAAGCGCGAAAGAAAATGTTCACGCTCTTCGCGATCGCGGGCATCTTCCTAACGGTTTGCCGACACGGACATGTAATAGTGATGTGCGACATGATTAGAAGCGGCGAACTGTAAATTTTCAATGATTCTTCGGATTACAACAACTGGCTGACCCCTTTTCAGAATGAAATACCCGTTGGCGATGATTAGGTTCCTTCTGGACCATTACGGAGCTGGTGTCGGCATTGGGTACGACATAATGTGTGCGTTCTGGAAGACGTTGCGACGGAGTTCGCTCGGCCCGGACGTCACGGCAATGCGCCTCCAAGGTGTAGTCCCCGCGTTCCACGGTCATGCGCACAACAGGGCGTGTCAGATCGGGTGGCACCCCCTGTATGTTGATGGCGTGGGTCTCGAGGACTTCGAGGAGTGCGAACGCACATTCTCGCTTTCCAATCATTTGGCGTCGAGTACTCGGCTTGCAACGGCGTTCCATCGGCGGCAGCAAATCAATGAGCACTTCCATTTTCATGATCAAGACAAGCACGCATCTTCAGGTACGTGATTTATCTGTTCTATCTACCGTCTAACTGGAAATTTCAGGCAATTTCATTTACCAGAACTACCGGCAAGCCCTGGAGAAGATCGCACTCAATCGCGAGCAACTCTCCGAGCTCGAGCGCATCCTCGGTACCACGGCCGAGGACTACGAGAAAGACCACATCACAGAAATCGAGTATTTCGAGTCTTTGCGCTCGGAACCGGACGAGATTAAGCAAACGGCAGACTATATGGACGTCCTTCACAAGCTTTACACCGCATCGTACGTCATTTATACTTCATTCACAAGGAACTAGGCTGAGTATAAAATCATAGCGCCGCTTCCGACGCGGCGAAGGCAGACCACAATAATCTGGACACCCTCATCATCATCAAGGGCTACACCAGGAAGGAGATTGCCGCTGTACGTACCCGTTACCGAACCACGTTCACCAGGTACACCGTAGCCGAGGAACAAGCATGCCGCTTCGAGGAGGAGCACGGCATCGAGATTCGTTGGACCCCCGAAAGCAAGGAGTACAAGGACGCCATCGTTCTTATGACTGAGCGCAAGTACCGGGCTGCAGTATCCGAGTTGGAGAGGCTGGTCGTCATGCGGCTGTTTGAGTTGACGAAGATAGGGATGAGCGGTGTCGGTGCGTGGCCATTTACGTTCCACAATGTTCCGTTCTGACTTACATTGGCAGCCTACAAATTGCGTGATCAGATATCCAAAGCACTGAAGACCCGTTCGGAGACAATTCGCCGTGCAATCGCCATCTACAACGAGGCCGGCGCCACTCTCACTCCTCCTCGGGAACGTCTTATGTTCGCTGACATCATCAGCACAACGGCCTTGATCGATTTCGACATGCTACGTGAAACGCGTGAGGACATACGCAAGCAGCCATGGACTCAGCCGGCACGGCGGGAGGCCATGGTCTTGTATTTCGGGATCAAGCGCGCAAAGGAGGAAATTCAACGCCTCAATGTGGAAATCTCGCGCCTAATTACATCTATGCTCGACGAACACGTCGATTATTACAGGTCAATCGCTTCCACGCTACTTGTCAACCCACCCCTCGCTACTGAGCTCCAGCGGCGCTGGCTCCATGCGACGCGCATCAGCGCATCAATCTGCCAGCGCCTCCGTACCACTTCAAGGCTCACGGGATTCTCAGGCAATCTTTTCCCTGGGGAACGCGAGGGACGCGATCCAGATTTTCGTGACGGCGTCCCTCCTCCCCATTGGCTCGCATCCGCTCTTGGGGTAACGTCTGTTGAGGTTGAATATGACGAGCCCCAGAGTGTCGATGAGGACATTGATGCCGACTATATCAACAATGTGTGGCCGGAATTGGAGGTGCGGGAGCTGGAAGGTGTCGATGAGGACCGGCTAGTTGACTTAATGGACAATCTAATTACGTTCGACGACCAGTAATAAATATTTTCCTCTTGTTTCGCGTTATTCCATGCCGTGGGAACTGAAATGCGGAGAAGTCGGCGGGCAACCCGATTGGCTCGGATGCTCGGAGCGGTCGCGGCATTCAATTAAGAATGCCGAACTTCACCTCAAATTTGATTCCTATAAGCCGCTCTCATGTGGAACCCATCTTTTATTACTCAAGATCCGGTCGTTCAACCCTATAGATGCCCCCGAACATTTGGCAAAAAAATCTGGGCCATCCTGGTTCTCATGTGTCGTGTCCAAGGACCTTCCCCCACCCAAAGAAGTTCCCAAAACCCAACCAAAGCTACTGCTATTCGCCCGTTGGGCAGAAATATTCGAAAACAAGATAGAAGGACTACAATCCACTAGTATTCGGCCTAGGAGTTGATCTTCGGTCGTGAACCAAGTAGTTCGGCGAATCTGAAGATGTGGTTCGAAATGTGCAACAAGTTGAGTTCAGTTGCAGTCATTCAACTGGCGGCTTTCCAACGGCTTTGAAGCACCTCGGGAACCTGGGCTCCAAAGACCCCAGTTCTTTCGATAATAATGAGCTCAGATAACTTCATCCTCCATCTGTAGCTCAATTCTATGCCCATCTGCCCGTCCATTCCCCCGAAATACCCGAATCCGGTGTTTTTCAACGAAAACTCAACCACCTCCAAATCTTCTGGAAATCTCTCAGACTCAACTTTGAGTATTGGAACTCTGATTGACCGGTTATTTAGGTCTGTCCAGTAACATAGAGCGTCTCAAATCGATGATTGAGATGTTCAGAAACTAAGCTAAATCAGCTGTTTCTAAGGACGAGTATAAACCTATTTTTTTCTGGAGGCTCTAAAATGTATAATTATGCTTTGGGTGCTTTCAATCCAGCAATATGATAGTCCTGGGGCACGCAATCCTTTATCCGGGCGACCACGACAGATTGAGTGCAATCTCATTGGGAAAAATCCCGAGATCATCCGCTGTGCCTCTCATAAATAAATATTATGCTATATATCATTATTCAGTAGATTAAGAGACTCAGAATGCATACTAAACATGAGCGAGACACGTTTTAATACCAGAAGCGCCTGATCCAGCTGTCCATCAGTGGCGGTGAATACCCTTTCCACCTATGTGACTGTGACTGACTACCCCTCGCTCCACATGCCCCCCGGCGCCACCTTCGTGCACAACTGGGGGCTGCCCAGCATCAACATCCCCCCGCCACCCGTTCGCGAAGGCTATGGACCCAATATTGTCCCCACCCCGTGGGCCACTCTCCGATTCGGCTTACTCGGGCTCTACGACCTGCGACGGCATCTCGGTGTTCTCAAACTTCAGCCGGGCGTCTTCCTCCAAAACCAGAGCCGTTTTCTCGCGTCCGACATCGCCTGGTTCGCCGGTGGCGCAAGCACCGATGGCTGCCACATACCTGACTCTGGTTTTTTCCCCGAGTTCGACGACGTGCGTGAAACGCTGCCGGTCGGGACTGTGGGAAGCAATGCGAGGAAGGACCTCAACATGAGGATCCAGCACGTTGTGTTTGACTTGGTGCGTGGTCTGCCCTACGTGTCTTTCTTTGCTAACACATCTTCTAGGCTACTCTCTGGGATCGCTCCTTCGGCGGATCAACCATCGTCTTGCACGTTGAGGGCACCACCGTTCCCAACACGCCTGTCCAGCCGGAATACCTCCGCTGCACCGCCTACCTCCCACCGTCGTTGGTCGCTGACAACCCCACAAGTCACGGGCCCATCGCTCAAATCGCACAAACATTTATCGAGTCCGTCGGCGTCCCTACAGTCAACAAATGGTTCAGCAATGCGCGGGCCCGCGGTTGGCCCCTCACTCAGTCGGGCAATGGCGCCCGCCGTAACCCCACTTCCACCACTCTCATTCCCGAGCCAAACGGCGGCGACTCGGCCCATTACAAGTTCCTTGGTCGCCCGGTTGGTGCCCTCGACGAAATCCTTGGCACGGCAGCCCCTCGCCCCGTCGTTTTCATCCCAGACGACGACGACGAGGACCTGCGAGAGCGTCTGGGCGATGCCGAGGCGAGGAGCCGCGAGAGCCTCACGCGGATTGTGCAACTGGAGGAGCAAGCTGATATTCTCGTGTCGCAGGTAGCGGCCTTGGAGGCTGCACTTGCGGCTGAGCGTCACTCGAATTCTTTGCTACGTAGTGCGCTCAACGCCCCTACTCAATGCAAGTCCCATTTCTAATCCTTCGCTCAAATCTTCGGCTATCTGACTACACCTTTTTTACAGCTGCACCCAGTACTCCGTCCCGTTCCCGCCCCCCCGGTCCCACTCGCACTCCCGCAACCCTCGCTCATCGACAACCCCCTCCGTATTCACCATCGGTGGCCGCTCCACGCCTCATGTCCCCCTTTGCCCCTTCACCGTCTCGCTTAACCCGTGACCATGCGGACTTGGATGCTTTCATCACCGCCCACGGCCTTGACAACAACGCATCTTCCATCAGAATGATGCTCCGCGTAGTTCATCCAGTCAAATGGGCCGAGGAGCTCGTGCAGCTGGGGATTCCAGAGGATGTGGTGCCTCTCCTGCTGGAGATTATGAGCAGGGAGTAAAAAAAAATGGCTTACCTTCATACATATACACGATGTCCCCGAGATGTACTTACGATTTCTTACGAACACGATGCATGACTTTAACCGATGATGTGAGAGTGAGCGGGTTTTAGCGAGGACATGAGAAATAATGTGAGATTGAGGAGTTGTGATGGTGGGAACATGATCCACTGTGATGGTGGAAACGTGATCTGCACTCTGCTCTCTTCGCGCGAATGTCGAATTCAACAATGCGCTCACTCGCACTTTGGCCCAATGTCAACTTCACCAATGTCGAATTCAACGATGCGCGACTCCGCTCACTCGCACTTTGCCCCAATGTCGACTTCAACAATGCGTAAATGTCCAGTTCAACATCACGCCGGCGCTCTTCAACTTGGACCGTCTTTATTCATCCGCTCTATCCTATGCCCCCACCTATACCACCATCACCGCTGCAAGCGCCCCCCGAATTCGGGTCGATAAACCCCCTCCCAAAAAATCAGCACCGCTAACCGCGACCCAACTCAAGGACAAGCGCGAGAAGAGAGAGACCAGGCAGGCGGAGATCGATGCTGCCGTTGACGAATGGCGCTTGTACACAAACGAGAAGGCTAACGAGCTTGCGGAACGCTTCGATCTGAAGCCCCGCTATTTCCTGGACATTTTCTTTCAGGGCGGTGCGAAGATGGTCCACCACCAAGAGAAGATCAACCCTTACAACGCGTTTAAAAGCGAGAAGGCTGCAGAGAATCGCGAACGTGAGTCTATTCACATATGTAATCGTGCGCTAGCTAACTCTGCAGCAGAAGGGATCGCCAAACGCGTCCCCGAGCTCCACGCCAACCACTATGAGGAGTACAAGTCCCTCACCACCGAGGAAAAGGAGGCGGTGGTCGAGCGCTTCCGTGATATCAAGCAGCGCAGCTTCAAGCTCCGGCGCGACACACCACGCGCCAAGATACAGGATGTGGCGAACATCATCCGCAACATAAAAATGCTCGTGCGTATGTTCGCTGACTCTAACTCGCTCGATTACTAACCTTCCTGCTCCAGATGACGGCGCTCGGGAATCGTGTTGGGATCGAGGGTTTCTTCTGCGTCGTGCGGAACAATGCTCAATTCCACATGGCCCCCGAATGGTATTTTACAAGCCAAGAACTCGAGAACTACATGCCCATCGCGACGCGGCAGAAGTGGGACACGGGGCAGGTGGGGATGAAGGTCGAGGCGTTTGCGATCGCCGGATGCGACCCCGTCAGTGCGTACTTTGACTTTATCCTTTTCTCCTTCGTACTGACCCTTCTCCCTCATAGACTTGCTGCGCACCTCGAAACAGAAGGCGGATTGGATGAAGGGTGAGATACGGGAGTTGATTAACAAGTCACTTGGTGCGTGCACTGTGCGCTATTCGGTTGCCAATGCCTACGCCGTTTCCAGTCGACGTGTCTCAGAACCCGAACGCCAAGATGGCGTATACGTGGTATGAGGAGGACGTCGTGCAGCAGCACGGTGTCCTCCTTGAGGGATGGACCGGCACCCCATTCGGCAACCCTAGCGAGCTCAGCACGTCGCTGACGTCGCTGGGGAATCTACTCAACGCGCTCAAGAGCGGGGAGTGCGCGTTCAGGAAACTGGGCGTCGCCGAGGCTGCGGAACGCAAGAAGAAGTGGGACGACAACGTCGCCGCTGGGCGCGCGACACCCAAGAGCCGCGCCAAGCGCAGCGACGCGGGCGTCCCTCGCAAGCGCGTGCGCAACGAAGGGGACAAGGAGAACGATGGCCCCAGTAGCACTGGAGGGGACGACGCCGACGAAGACAACACCCGGGATGACCCACCGCCCCCAGGAAGCGGGTGCGCAAGAACGCCACGCAAGGGGTGGCAGCACCAGCGAAGAACAGCCGCGCGGTGCCAGCAAACGCCCGCCCCAAGAAAGCCCCCGCCGCACCCCGCGACGACGCCGCGACGAAGGAGGCACTGGAGCGCCTCAAGGCGTCCCGCCGGCGCGTCAGCAGTAGACCCGTCATCGAGGACAGCGATGACGAAGGGGGAGGTGGCCCGGCTGCGGAGAATGCGCCGTCTGGGGCGCTCGAAGAGCCTTCGCCGCCGGCGCAGGTGGCCCAGCCCGCCGTTTGAATGCCCCCTATGCGGCTGCTCTGCGTTCCCGCCCACTACTCGCCGCCCGTCGCCCGCCGCATTTTTTAAATTATCTTTTAACGTGTTTTATTCATATTTTTCCTCTTATACATGTATTATATGTTCTAGTACTTGTTTTAAATACATGATATGTCGTCTGGAGTCCGAGCACCCGAATCGCGTGTGAGAGAATGGCCGCAACGTCGACGTAATGCCTGTTCGCCGTCTGTGACAACAGCGATCAAAACTGTGACACAGCGGCGGGCAGATAGGTGCCGAGGTGTCGCACTGGACCACGGGAGTAGAGACAAAGGGGTGTCGGCCTGGGAGGTAGGAGGGGGAGCGAGGCAGCCAGCGGCGGGCGAGGAGGCGGGCGGGGAGGCGGGCATCACACAGTGATGAAGTGTGACACGCAACGGGCGGCATTAGGCAGCGGGAATGGCCGGATGATGTCAACTGATGGGCTGTCCGAATACGGACGGCGGCACGCGGCAATGCCCGGAAACGGCCGCAGTGCGCTGCTCTGAGGAGAAGTAGAAAATGAACATTTAGCGGGGGGTATTACCGGGGAGTACGCCCCAGAGCAGGTTTCCATACGGACCGCATGCAGAGTACTGATGGCATCTGTCCATCTACTTGGTTGCTATATATGGGCAGGGCAGGTGGTCGACCGATGCGGCTCCTTCCCCTCGCCCCTACGCCGACAAACTCGATGCCAGCGGGAAGATCAAGCAGGACGAAAGGGAGTGTCGCCGGAAGAACAACCTCTGCATGTACTGCGGAGGCAAAGGCCACACCGCCGACAACTGTCAGAAGCGTCCCGGGCTGGCTAACGCCAAAGCTGCCCAGGCCTCGACCACCGGTAATGCAACTCCGGCTCTGGCGGCTCCGGCTGCTCCGGCCGCCGCTGCAGAGTTAAAAAATTGATCAGCAGCTCGGAACCCTCCGCACCTGGTCCGAGTTGCGTTGACTCCCGGGTGCTTACCGAGGTTCGCCTCAACGCTTCCGCTCTCTTACTTAACACCCTTTATGTCTTTCTCGATATATCTCCTCTCCGGCCGGACATCTCCGAGCCGGAATTATGTTCAACCATCTCTCCGTCTCTCCTCTCTCGAGTAGTCGCAGGATTCAACTCCCGTGTACGTGCGCTTGTTGATTCTGGATCGTCTCATTGTTTTATATCTTTGAAAATGTGCGAATCGAATGGCTTTTCTACGTATACAGTGAAACCGGTCCGACTCCGGTATCTCAACGGCTCCTCTTCCATCATTGACCAGATGCTCTGGCTACTCCTCTGGTTTCCTTCTGGCGAAGTTCAATATATGGACTTCTTCGTCACCCGTCTTGATTCACCGTGCGACCTGGTCTTGGGATACAATTGGCTCACCCGCATTAATCCGTTGATTAACTGGAATGAAGCCACTATCGCTTTCCGGCCCGGTCCCCCGGGGGAATCTCTGTCGACAACCCCGGATACTATTCCGGGATCTGCTTCGGTAGTTCCGGCTACGGACGAGGTGCCTCTGGCTCAAGACGACCCGGGTATGGTGCCTACACCGACTCTGACGATTCCGCCACTTTCCGCTCCTTCCATGGAGACTCCTGCTCCTTCTATGGAGATTCCCGAGGCCTCCGAGCCTCCTCCGTTCACCACTCGCCCGCTTGTGTCTCTCGTGTCTGCTGCGGCTTACCGCTCCATCATTCGAGACAAGGATTGTTGTCAATATACGCTGTGCGCCACTCCCTCGGAAGAAGCCCGTACTCGGTTTGCTTCCACCTCCCCTCCAGACATCTCTGGTTTACCTCCGGAATATCATGAGTTTGCTGATGTTTTCTCCGAGCAGGAAGCCTACAATCTTCCTCCTCATCGAGAATTTGATCTTAAGATCGAGCTTATGGACGGCGAGGAGCCTCCGGTCAGTCACGTCTACTCCCTTTCGCCCGCCGAGCTCGCTGCCCTCCGGGACTTCATTGATAAGAACTTAAAGTCGGGATTTATATACCCGACCCATTCAAGTCATGGAGCACCTATTATCTTCGTTAAGAAGAAGGACGGTAGCCTCCGGCTGTGCGTCGACTACCGGGGACTTAATCGGATCACGAAGAAGGATCGTTATCCTCTTCCTCTCATTGCCGATCTCCTCGATGCTCCCGGGAAGGCTCGCATATATACAAAACTTGATCTCCGGCATGCCTACCACCTTCTCCGGATCGCTCCGGGTGACGAGCCGAAAACGGTGTTTCGTTCTCGTTATGGGTCCTTTGAATTCCGGGTAGTTCCGGAAGGCCTTACCAACGCTCCGGCTGCTTTCCAGCGCTTCCTGAACAGTTTGTTCGCGGATCTGTTGGACGTGTACGTCATCATTTACTTGGATGATATACTGATCTACTCCGATGATCCGTCCCAACATTCCGAACACGTCTTGGAGGTTCTCCGCCGGCTCCGAAAGGCCGGACTCTTCTGCAAACTCTCCAAATGCGAGTTCAGCGTCACCACCTGCGAATATCTCGGCTACATCCTTTCGCCTGACGGTTTCTGGATGTCTCCGGACAAGATCTCGGCCATCGTTGACTGGCCGATGCCCCGGAAGGTGAAGGACATCCAGTCCTTCCTTGGGTTTTGTAATTTCTATCGACATTTTATATGGAACTACTCGGCGATTACAGTTCCCCTTACTCGCCTCACCCATTCCAACGTCCGATGGGATTGGTCTCCGGCTTGCCAACTCGCATTCGACACCCTCAAGCACACATTCACGGAAGCTCCGGTACTCTCGCACTGGATTCCGGATCGACAACTCACCGTCGAGACGGACACTTCCGACTACGCCATCGCCTCGATACTCTCCATTATTGGAGACGACGGCGACATCCACCCCGTTGCGTTCCAGTCCCAGACACTCGGTCCGGCCGAACTCAACTACGACACGCACGACAAAGAACTCCTCGCCATATTCGACGCCTTCACGCAATGGAGGCATTATCTTGAAGGTCCGGTGTTTCCGGTCGACGTTGTCACCGACCACAAGAATCTGGAATACTTCGCAACGACTAAAATCCTTACTCGTCGCCAAGTTAGATGGTCGGAATACCTGTGCCATTTTAATATGGTTATCCGGTTCCATCCGGGTAAGCTCGGAGCTAAACCTGATGCTTTGACTAGACGATGGGACGTCTACCCTAAAGAGGGGGATAGGGCTTTCAGCCAATTGAATCCTCAAAATTTTCGCCCCATTTTCACTCAAGATCAACTCTCCGCGTCGCTCTGGGCCACTTTTCTTGAGGAAATCACCCTCCGTTCCTCCATTGTTATGGATGTTGAGAAGCTCTACTCCGACATTCGTTCCCACTACAACAATGATCCCACTGCCGTTGCAGGTCTTACTTCCGCGACCTCCGGCACTTCACCACGCTGGAATGTCGACCCTTCCGGTCTTCTCTGGCTCGACGAACACATTTATGTCCCATTGGTTACCGGAGACGCTCCGGACCAGCTACGAGTACGTGTTCTGCAGAATTTGCATGATCACGAGCTGGCTGGCCATTTCAGACAGAATCGCACTCTAGTCCTCGTCCGCCGAGAGTACACCTGGCCGGAGGTCTGGACATTCGTCCGGGACTACTGTTGGTCGTGCATTCTTTGCAAGTGCAACAAAAAGCCTCGGCACCGGCCTTACGGCCTGCTGAAGCCCCTTCCGGTTCCGCTCCGGCCATGGCATTCCATCTCCATGGACTTCATCGAGCAACTCCCACTCTCTGGCGAATTTGACTGCATTCTAGTGATCGTTGATCAGTCTTCTAAGCAGGTCATCCTCATTCCTTGCGATACCCATATCAACTCACCGGAGCTTGCTCGCCTCTTCCTTATCCACGTCTTTTCCAAACACGGTGTTCCGTCTCACGTTACGTGCGACCGGGGCTCTGAATTCATCTCCTCCTTCTTCCGGTCGCTGGGCGAACTTCTCAATATGGAGATCCACTACACCTCCGGTTATCATCTGGAGGCCGAAGGTCAAACCGAGCGTATGAATCAGACTGTTGAGCAATATATTCGCATCTACTGCTCTTACCAACAGGACGACTGGGACCGGCTCCTTCCGCTTGCAGAGTTCGCTCTCAACAACACTCCGAACGCTTCGACCGGCATCTCCCCCTTCTTTGCCAATAAGGGTTACAACCCGGCTATCACGGTTCATCCGGAACGTGATGTGGCCAACATGTACGCCAAGGATTTTGTCGTCGACCTTCAAGAACTGCACCAGTTCCTCCGGGAGCAAATCATTTTTGCCCAGGAGCGCTACAAGAAGACCGGAGACCGGAAATGGTCCCGGGAACCTATGCTGTCGATCGGTGATCAAGTTTTTATCCTGGCAAAGCATCTTCACACTAGCCGGCCTACTCCAAAATTTTCGGAGACGTACCTTGGCCCTTACGAAGTCATTGGCAAGCCCAGTGCCGCCTCCTACACCATCCGGCTTCCGAAAATGTTGTCTCAAGTCCATCCGGTCTTCCACATTTCCCAACTCGAACCGCATGTTCCGAATCCATTCCCCGGTCGTGAGGAACCTCCTCCGGCTGCTGTAGAAATCATCGACGGCAAGTCACACTTTGAAATTAAACAGATTGTTGACTCCAAAATTGACCGGCGCTTCCGGACGAAGCTCCGGTACTACGTCGAATGGCTCGGATATGAAAATACCGATGATCAGTACACTTGGGTTGGCGCGGACGACTTGGATGCAGCCGACCACATCGACAACTTCCACCGGCGCTTTCCGAACAAGCCCGGTCCCGGATTTTAATTCATCACTCGGATTTATACTAAGAAAATAATTGTCCGATTTCAAATTACATCACTCATTATTTAAAAAATGTTCCCTTAGTTGCTAGGTCTCTTTGGACCCTCATTCCTTCCCTCCAGTCGCCTCTGGTTCCCCCATTTCCACATCCTCGTTGTCATCCAGGACGAGAACCCCATCAACTTCCTTCCACCCGTCCAGGACCTCCGTGCTCAGGACGAGCTCCTCCATCATCCCTGGCTCCACCGGCTCGCTCTTCACCCTCACCGGTACCTCCGGTGCAGGCATCGGGATGCGGGTCGGTTCCGGAACGGGCTCTGGGTCGGGCTTGAACCGACGGATCTTGATGATCCTCGGGACCGTCGGGGCTGCGGACTCCTCCTGCCTCTCCGGCACCTCCAGTGCATCCACCCCCATTCCTTCCGCCTCAGGAGTCTCAACGAGCCGCATGTCCTCCGGCCATTCGTCGGATTGGGCCCTGCGGGCCCAAGGCGTCTCCAGTTCCTCCTCCCTCTCCTCCAACTCGGACGTCAACCGGCGGACCAGCCTTCGACGCTTCACCGGGCGCTCTGGCACCTCCTCGCTTCCGGACCCCTCCGCTTCTTTTCGATCCAGCTCCGCTTCCTCCTCCATTGAAAGGTCCCAGGAGGCGGACTCCGGGTCCTCCACCATCCATCCGAGTAGGCGGTTGATGCCGGGGGGTATGGTTACCCCGCTCTCCAGACTCGTGAGTGTCTTGAGGATCAGCCAGCATGCGCGGTATGCGAGCTTGTACCGCACGCTGTTCTGTTCCTGGAGCCCCTCGAGGTACTCCACGCGCTCCACGAGTGCGCGGTACCGGCGACCTCTGCCTCTACCCAACTCCTTCCCTGTCCCCTTCACCCTCCGCTCCCGCTCCACCCTCGTACTGTCACGCACCTCCCGGTTGCTCCGGTTCTTCCGGACAACCTGGTGCTTCCTCGAGGGCCCTGCGATCGGGGCCAACCCCAGCTTCCGGACTTCCTGCACTTCCCGACGCTTGTTCGGGCGGACGGGGCCTCCGGCAATGCTGCACTGCACGTGTTTCACACGGCACCGCCTGCAGGCGTAGCGGCCATGCTCAACCACGCACACTTCCCATGCCTTCCGGCATCCATCGCAAGCTATTAAGTTTGGGTTAGGACCGGAACCTCCGGAGTTGTTGTGACGCACCTTTATTTCCCTCCTGCTCCACGTCGCTAGCAACCTCATTGTTCTCCTCGTCCTCGTCGTCCTCTGCATGTTCCGGGGTCGGTGACCGAGACAGGACCATGATTGGCGGCGGCTCGTCGAACTCCTCATCTTCCTCATCGAGCTCCGCCAACTGCCGCGCCAGCATCAGCGCCGACGCAACTTCCTCCTGCGCGGCCTCCGCCCTCCGCTCTGCCTCCGCTGCATGCTCCTCGTGAGCCGCGATCATCGCTGCCCGGCGCGCCCTACACCCCTCGCGGTGCTGCTCCCCCATCTCCTCCCTCAGCTCCGCAGATGTCGCGCGAGCCTTTCCCTTGCCGGTCGTCTTCCCTCCGCATCCTTCACCGGCACCGCTCCTGTCGTCCCCGGGCGTCTCCTTGCGTCCACCATTGTTGCTTCCACCGGTCTGCATGTTGATTGTGGGTTGGGTGTTCGGAGGTGGTGATGGTTAGAGGGAGAGAGTTTTCTGACTCACCAGCGCCAAACAAACATTGAAAACCAACAGCACGTGACTTTTTGATGCTGTTTATTTTCTCACGACTTTCCATTATTCGACCATCTTGGTTCCTCATGGGAGAGGAACCTAAGAGGGGGATACTGTTATATCCATGCAGCCTCCCTCCTTCGACTGACTCCCTTCCGGCCATTCCGGCACCTCTGGTCATCTCTAGGCTCCGGTCATCCGGACGAATCGGGTTTTTACGCAATGAAGGATTACTGAGTGTTTCCCGTTTATCTGTCTTCTCGTCTTCTTTCTTATTGTTCTACGACTTACCATCAGCCCGCCTGACTTGTCTTATTGTCAAGAACCACCCTCCTTCCTATTTGGGAATACAATTAGCTACTTAGTATATATATCACTTTAATACGTCTTGTACATCAGATTGATAATTAACGTTGCTTGGCTTTTCTCCTCGCACTGAGTCACCCTTGCATTCTCTACTCCTCTCCGGTACTCCGATTCCTGTCCCCTCCTCGGATTACCTGCCGGTCAAGGTAGTCACTCACCCTTACCTTCCTGTGGTGTTGTGATCCCTCCGTATACAGCCCCGGACGGTCCTCCGGTCCTGAGTTCCA
Source organism: Mycena sp. CBHHK59/15 (assembly GCA_029204085.1). Lineage (NCBI taxonomy): Eukaryota > Fungi > Basidiomycota > Agaricomycetes > Agaricales > Mycenaceae > Mycena > Mycena sp. CBHHK59/15. Next base: position 243,022 of record JARGXW010000086.1, read on the forward strand.
CGGCTCGGTATATAACAGCGAATGTATGCTACAAGGCCACAGGCGGCTGCTTGGTGCGAAACAATGCACAGGTATGAAGAGAGATATGTGGAGGGGATCACAGAACACATAGACCAGAGGGAACCAGGCAAGCACTAGCGAGGGATGAAGCCACCAGCAAAACGAGTCATATCTTCCAGAGCCAGCAGTACAAGCCGAAAGATTCTATAAGAGCTCAGAAGGAAAGAGGGGACTTGACAGAAAACACAGGAGATGCTTGGGGAGGGCACAGTACACGTTGAGACCAGTTTACGGGGCGGGGCAAGACAACATGGAGGGAGAAAGCAAGAGACGTGGCGATGGTTGGCCATCAAATCACGCCATATCGACACACGTGCACGGCGGAGTTTGAATGACTTGGATAGATTTTGAGATCTCAGAGCTTCGCAGAATTCAAAATGCAAATACTTGCCCTTCCTGCTGTATTGGAGCCCGTTTATAATCATACCTTTGCCTCCCAATGAATTTTAACATGGTAGGAAGCCCTATGAAAAAAATCAAAACTGGCACTGATTCTGGCACGAGCTGGCCAGTGTGCGCCAGCTACGCCAGATCGGTCAGACGCGCCAGAATGCGCCAGCTCATGCCAGATGGAAAACGTTTTCCTGATGTGCAAGTGCTGTACAGTGCTGCATATGCTTCATGGGTACATCTCGGCTACGGTTTTCCTGATGAGCTGTACATTCACTGTCGGACAGAAATAACCAGTTTTTGAACACCGGAAAATGCAAGATATATATAGAGACTTTCCATAGACTTGGACTGAAATCCGAAAGTGTCCGAAATCCCCAGAAACGCCGTGACGGTGCATAACAATGCGAGATGCCGCTAGAGAAATTGATGGGCTTTGGGCCCGCTCAATACACGATTCGTAATTACCGAAGGTGTCGGTGAATGCTTGTTCTTTGATTATGCAGGGCGGCCAAATCTCTGCACCTTTAAGCTATATGATCGATAAGCTCGCTCGGGTCTGCCTGAGAAAACTCTGCAGTGGGTTATGCATGGCCCAGTGGGAAGAACTAGCGTCATTTGCTTCATAAAATATCTGCAGGTTTTAGTCAGATTTATGGATAATAATGTACTGACCACGCCAGCTGACAAACTAGCCTCGGCCATCCTCTACGTTAAAAGAACTGCTAGCTCAGACAACCACTCATCCTCGCACAGAATGACGATCCTTCTTACTGGTGGCACCGGAAAATCAGCCACGCCTCTTGCCAAACTCCTGCTGGAGGCTAACCAGCGTGTCCTTTTGGCAACCCGGAGTGGCAAGGTTCTCGCGCCATTCAAGGGCGTGCAATTCGACTGGTTTGATGCCTCGACATACAAAAATCCGTTTGAGGCTGACAGCGGCATCGATCGCATCTACCTCATTCCACCGGCTGTGTTCGACATGTTTCCGCCCATGAAGGCGTTCATCGATTTCGCAATCACGAAGGGCGTGAAGCGCTTTGTGTTGATGGGCGCTGCTTTACTCGAGGTCGGCGACCCGCTGATGGGGAAGGTGCACGAATACCTCGCGTCCCTCGGCGTGGATTATTGTGTTCTCCGCCCGTCGTGGTTTTTCGGTGCGTCTGGAATTCATTTTGTGCAGAAATCGTGTGACATTAAATCTTGACAGACAACTTGCTTCTTAACTTATCCGAAGCCATCCGCAAAGAAAATTCGATCATAAATGCTGCGGGGCCTGGATTGATCGGCTGGATATCAACTGAGGACATCGCGGACGTCGCGTTCAAAGCCCTGATCGACCCGGTGATTGAGCACACACACCCAATCATGGTTGGCCCCGAATTGCTGTCATACGCCCAGGTTCGGGAACTGACCTTCGCTGAATTGTGAATCATGTCTTATTTACATCCGTGTGACAGATCGCGAGGATTCTCAGTGAAGTTCTCGGCCGTGAAATAAAGCACAACAACGTGGCCGCAGACGAGTACAAGAGAATTTGGATTCAACGAGGGATGCAAGAGGATTACGCGGCCTTCATGAGCGTCAAGGACGTCGAGATCAGCGAAGGGGCCGAGGAGAGAGCATTCAACCGCGCCGACTTTGTTGGGAGGAAGACTCTCCGGGAGTTCGTCGAGGCGCACAAAGATGCTGAGGCATGGCGGGCGGTGTAATATTTGACTGGGTTGTATTCACGTTGTGCGATGAATACACGGGAGATGTGCACTCCGGAGACGCGTTTCATCGGAGTCTTCAGTGGCAAATGAAATGGTAAACGGTAAACGGAGACGTGCAATATCATGACATACATTGTCTCATCGACTGCAGCTCAACACATTTCAAAGTCGGACATCCCATTCCACACAAACTTGTCCTCCTCTCTGAAGAGAATATCTGCTCCCAGATGGGTCCGCGTCGTGATGCTGGTCCATTCGCAACCCACATCCGCACCGATTTCCACCCGTTGCAACGTCTGACACTCATGCATGATATCCCTGCACAACTTCCCCATGTCCACAACACGTTCCATGTCCAGCTTGTTCGACGAGGCGTCGCTGAAATGAACCGTGCTTGCACTTCTCACTTGCAGCACGAACGACTCGATAGACGTGAATTTGTTGAGACCGGAAGCGAGGGAACCTTCCGCGCGGGCGGTGGAGCTCATCTGTTTATGGTTTATTCGATGCACTTTCTTCTGCAGAATATGACTCGCCGAGGATTTGAGCTCCGTGATGTTCAAACGCAGGAGTGCGGGCAACGCCTCCACCACTGTCGTGATGATGTCCAGAGTCGAAATGTGATAGCTTCCGTGACGGACGACAGTCAGCGTCTTCAGCGTTTGCGCATAATAACGCAGAGACCGCAGCGCCTGCAAATCTTCATCAGTGCATCGTATATGTATCCGCACATGCTCCAGCGGTCTCGGTGCCAGTGGAATCGAATTTGTCGTCGCCTCGCGACAGCTGTCCCACGACACAGCCTCGGGCTGTCAGACCGTTTGGCGACCTGGTTGAACCTCTGAAGATCAGATGGAAGCAATCGCTTATAGCTATACCCATTGCCTGGATCCCCCCGCGAGTGCCTCGTACCTTACTGATCCACCGCCCATCCTGAGTCCACCTCTATGTTCACTCTGTCGGTGGACCTCCTCCAGGAGATTGCGTATCAGGTTTGGGATATCTCATGCACCTCCGCGTCGCTCAATTCGATCTCGATGCTACCCAACAGGTACATGACGATCAGCCCAGTCTACGTGCGGCATGCAGGTATCTCAACGCTGCGATAGATCCTGTGTTCTTCGCGGCACGACCCCTCGTCCTCGATGTGCACAAGGGCGGGCTGTGGCTGCTCGAGGCGCTGGCGGCGGGCACGACCCCGTGGGGGCTGTATGCGCGATCGCTCAAGATACTCCGCTTGGTGCCCGCGGTGGGCCCACAAGGCCAGATGAGCACCGCGCCGGACGAGCCCGCGGAGGTCGAGAGGGCACATCGCCGGCTGCGTGAGCTCCTTGCGCCCGGCGTTAGAGTCTACGCAGAATGTGCGGAGTGTGGTGTAGGTAAATTCCGCTAAAGAACCCACATCTTTGATATAAACTGGCATATCCAGGTGGCAGGACCATAGCTGTAATCCGGATTGGACGCGACACATCATTGTGGACTTCTTAAGCTCGACAGCACTGCTCGACGACCTCGCCCTCGACGGAATTGATGTGAATTTGCAGTGTTCTATGGGACGTTTCCCCGCTCTGCAGAGATTGCGCATCACCACGGCCAACCAGCGTTCCCCGACGAGCGCTGTATCCCCCATAGCGCAGGTTGTCTCACACAGCACTAACCTCACATCGCTGACGTTGAGCGGCGCGGACGACCGGTCTATTTTGTCGCAGCTGTGGGCGACGCTGGCACGGGAGCAGATACATCTCACGCACATCACCGCTGGTGCCGGGGACCCTCTCCTGGCCTACCTGTGCTCGTACGTGGGCCTGCGGAGTCTGACCCTCCTCAACCCAGACGCCGCCAGCAGCGACGCCAAGGCAGCGCGGCTTGCCGACATCTTCTACAGCCGCGCCCTCCCGCACCACGCGCACTCGCTCGTGGGGCTCACTTGCCGTGCGGGCTACCGCGGCCGGTGGAACTTCGGGACGCACAACGCCGCCGCGATCGCGCGCCTCCGGGCGCTGGAGCGGCTGCATATGAGCGTCGACCCCGACGGCATCCTCGGGTGCGTGCGCGCGCGCCCCGGAGTGTCCCACCCGGACGCGAACACTGCGGTAAGTATAGCCGACGAATTGTTGCCCGTGCGCGCTCACCACAGGCTTTGCGCGCATAGGTGTTGTTCCTCGAGGTGGCCGCGCAGCTGCCGGTGCTCGTGGAGGTGTCGATCAGCCCACCGGGGTCGGACTCTGAGGAATATGCAGGAGCGCTCAACGAAGTCGTGGCTCGCTTCAAGCTGCATTCCCACTCCCCAGCCGTGGCGCGCAGGATTGAACACGCCGGCGGTTCGGGGTTTGTCTTCTTCCGAAGTTTCACTTTGGAGCACAGATTCGGAGTCCGTGAATTTCACGTAACTAACAAGAGCTAACAAGGGGGAGTTCATGTCAGTGACCAGAAAAGGATGACTTTCATGTCGTGGGATGTAAGGCTCCAACCCTTTCCGCTTGTAAACGTTTTCAAACGGTAAAAACCGTTTTTATTTCTGTTTAGTTTGTCAGATCAGGCAAACCGTTTATAACCAGTTGTAATTTAAAACAGTATAAATCATTTCAAAATAATCACTCATCTGAGAATCAGGCTGGGATGAGAGCCAGCATCAAGTGGTAGAGCCTCGTCCTGGTTCCTCTGTCCACTTTGAGGTCGTCTTTGTATGGAGAAATATGATGGCATGGGCCTCTTCGTTTAAATATAGTTGCAGAATTTTGATTTACAGTTTTGATATATCCAAACCAATCAATTTTGGTTACAGAATTTCTTGCACGGCCACATTGGCAAAGAAAATAAAATTGACAACTATAGATCTAATCTAACTACTGAATAGCACCTGCTACACCACAAGTTTGAATAAGATATGTGAAACAGAGAGCAGTAATTCTAGTAGAGACTGAAAGAGGAATAAACACTAGCCCATTTATTGGCCCGAATTTTATTAGAAAAATAGTACCCAAACACATCTTAAATCATTCCAAAAACACTCCAGATTTTTTCAAGACCTTTTGACTCCATTCAGAGGGCATTTGAGCAGGGTATGGTTGGAAAATACCTAATCTATATTTTAGATCACCAGATCTCTAGGACACCGCCCAGAGTTTGGCGCATCTGGCGAGCGATGTGTTGGAATTCTGGGATAGGGGGCGAGCCCAGCGGTGTTGACCAGTCTTTGTTGATGGGAGTTTGAACCTTACTGTATATTTGATGGACGCTGACACTTGCGTGTTACCACCTAAGGAGACGCCTATTTCATTACGTAAACCCCCTCTTAGGGGGGTTCTTTTGTAGTACCGAAACCTACCTAAGAGGTCCCAGGCTCCGCGGTGCCTTGAGTAATATTACTAATATAGAAGCCTTCCACTTTTGGTGGCAAATGTTCGTAGCCTCCTAGGGGCAAACCTTGGGTCCATTCTGCCATATTCTAGCGCTCCCAAGCAACCAAGTCTCAGATACAATGACCATTGTGTCTTTGGTAAATTTTGGTCCTCCTTGAACAACATTAGCTTCCAAATAGACCTGCATGGTGGCTAGCATGGTGGCCACCGTTTTTTGCTTCATTTTGAATAAACCACCCATCTTGTGCATCACATGGGAGTAGAGTCTTATATACCCATGTCTACATGTCAAATTTTATGATTTGCAAGTGACTATGTGTGAAATGAGATTCAACAGCGCCTCTTTTGGTGCCCGCCTTTGGCCAAGCTTGGCTTCCAGAAAGCTCCAAAACTCCATGACAAATATTCTCAAGTGCTGATATGCTTTGAAAGGGACCCCAAGCAGTATTTTCTGGCTGCTGGATTCAAAAACAAAACAGTGATAGATCCCGCTCGGAGCCCTCTACAGACCAAATCTTCCACCCAAATGCTGACTGCATTGACTGCAACAACAACAGTGATGTAAATCTCAGTTGTCAGTAATGTTCATGCCATCGTAGAGTGGATTGACACCAAAGTACAGTGTTGTAATATTTTCTTGGTGCCCTCTGCTGAACCAAATGTTCCAATTATATGTCTTTGAAACTCAACCATAAAATATTGTGCTCCCCAATCCTCATTTAGACCCAACCCTCAGACCTGCCTGACAGCTGCTGCAGAACTTCTGCAAGACCTTGTTGCACACCAGGAGCCTTTCGGAGGGCTGCAAGGCCATGCACTTTACTGTCATCCACCTTGCCTCACCTTGTTGGGCACTAGAGATGTTAAATTATATGATGAGAGTGATTTCCATCTTTGTAGGACATCAAGGGATATAATTCCAAGTTATAGATAGGTTTTCTCATCAAAGTGTTCGCAATTTTGGTGGGCACCTGAAGTTGTGTAGGCCTCCTTCCAGGTCAGGATACTGTATTTGGAGACCCAGGAAACCACAATGTAGCCAGTAACAACTGTATTAATTTGAAATAGACAGTTCCTCCTGTTAAATCCAGTACTCTAGTGGATCTCTTTGGTAGAGATGCCACCGAGGGAGGGTTGACAAATGTTGATGACACATATTGATCGGCCAATCAGATCACGAATAAACATCGTCACAATGTAAAACATTTATTGTGAGCTTGATACTTCATATAATTTCAAATTGAGGATATCAAACAGCAGCTGGAAGCAGCCCCCTCCTATATGAGTTGATAGAACTCTTGTATCTGCCCTCTGAAAAAAATATTTCTCGGGTGCACAAAAGAGTTCCAAATTCAACCAAGTTCTAGTATTGAATCCTATATACTTGACTTTAATATCTGCATCAACTTGCTCACAGAAATCCCAACTACTCTTGGTTATTCAATAAGGCTACAGGGCCCCTCTGAAATGTATTTCAATGGCAGTTCATGTTTATTGACTGTGCTACAAGGTCAATTAGAACCTAGAAATATCGAAATTTGACATATGGTGCTCATGAAGGTTTAATTATTCCTACCAATGCATGTAGACTGTGTGGGTATATTAATACAACTAGATTCCATGGTTTGATCCCCCCAAATCCAGTGAAAGAAGCTCACAACACTCAAATCCAGAAATAATGGAGCCCTCCCTCAGGCTCTCATTCACACAATTAAAAAATTGAACACAAATGTACCATTAAATGTACAACCAATTAAAATATAGAGCTGAAAGGCAATTATGAGAACCTATAAATAGCAAAGTTCATGTCATAGAGTGCAATTATATCCCAGATACTTTCTGACAGAGTTTGAACCTCAAACTGGTGAGTGTATTAGAGTATGCAGGTGTCTCAATGCACCACTCTGATGTGGGAGAAGTTCCCAGTTTTTTCTCTTGAACTTTTAAAAAAGCTTGTTAGCTCTGATGCTTGAACATCCTCAGAGCTGGAGCCCTCCGAAAGGCTCCTGGTGTGTAACAAAGTCTTGCAGAAGTTCTGCAGCAGCTGTCAGGCAGGTCTGAGGGTTGGGTCTAAATGAGGATTGGGGAGCACAATATTTTATGGTTGAGTTTCAAAGACATATAATTGGAACATTTGGTTCAGCAGAGGGCACCAAGAAAATATTACAACACTGTACTTTGGTGTCAATCCACTCTATGATGGCATGAACATTACTGACAACTGAGATTTACATCACTGTTGTTGTTGCAGTCAATGCAGTCAGCATTTGGGTGGAAGATTTGGTCTGTAGAGGGCTCCGAGCGGGATCTATCACTGTTTTGTTTTTGAATCCAGCAGCCAGAAAATACTGCTTGGGGTCCCTTTCAAAGCATATCAGCACTTGAGAATATTTGTCATGGAGTTTTGGAGCTTTCTGGAAGCCAAGCTTGGCCAAAGGCGGGCACCAAAAGAGGCGCTGTTGAATCTCATTTCACACATAGTCACTTGCAAATCATAAAATTTGACATGTAGACATGGGTATATAAGACTCTACTCCCATGTGATGCACAAAATGGGTGGTTTATTCAAAATGAAGCAAAAAACGGTGGCCACCATGCTAGCCACCATGCAGGTCTATTTGGAAGCTAATGTTGTTCAAGGAGGACCAAAATTTACCAAAGACACAATGGTCATTGTATCTGAGACTTGGTTGCTTGGGAGCGCTAGAATATGGCAGAATGGACCCAAGGTTTGCCCCTAGGAGGCTACGAACATTTGCCACCAAAAGCGGAAGGCTTCTATATTAGTAATATTACTCAAGGCACCGTGGAGCCTGGGACCTCTTAGGTAGGTTTCGGTACTACAAAAGAACCCCCCTAAGAGGGGGTTTATGTAATGAAATAGGTGTCTCCTTAGGTGCGTGTTACCGGGTTCCCTGATTATCGTCGCCAGACTGGAGATTCCTGAACACGATGACGATGACGGAACAGTGGTCAGCGTTGCAGCGTAGATCCCTCCATTGCGAATCCCCTTAAAATGGGAGACTTACCTGTACTCATGGTAGGAGAAGGACGATGTACAAAGCGCCAAAAAGAGGCACTGTGGTTTGGCTGTGTTACTTTCGGATGCTTCACCGCATTCGGCTGCCCATGACGTAATCACGCCCCGTCGCTTCCAGCTCACGCTTCCTTTCCTTTACTCTTGCTTTACTCTCTTCAACGCCTCGCTTAGCTTCTCGTTACCTAACACCTGTCTCCTGCAACCCGCGCCCCCGATGGACCCCGACAGGCCGCCAACCCTCCGGCGGCGCCTGCACGTCCTCGAGCGCGCTGCCAGCACGCTCACCACGCGTTCCGCTGCCGGCTCTAGCACCGCAGACGACCGCAGCGACGACACGAGGCGGCCGCTGCCCTCTCCGCCGACGTCGTTTGAGTTCGAGCACGAGGGGGAGGAAGAGGATGACGATGGGGAGGGTGCGGAGGAGCGCGAGGCGGGTTCGAGCGGCGCCGAGGACGGCAGCAATTCGAGCGCACACGCCCCGGCGCCCACCGCCCCGCGGCTGCCTGCCGAGCGCGATGCACATTACAGCCCGCCCGCGCCGCGCGCGTGGTACCAGCCGTCGCTGCCCGTGCTCGCCGCGCTCGTGGCGCCGGTCGGCAACTGGCTCACGGGCGGCGACCACGTCAAGGACGCGCTTCTCCTCATCCTCCTCGTGCTCTACCTTCACCAGCTCATTGAAGGTATGTCCATCCCTCTCGTGTGTTTCCATTTGCATCCTTAACGTCACACTGGGTAGTCCCCTGGTCACTCTACCACGCCGCACGGCCGCGCCGCTCGGCCGCCGCTGGTGCACCTACACGCACCGCCGTGCGCGCCGCCGCCGAGCTACGCGCGCTCGAGCTCGCCCTCCTCGCGCTCTGCGTTCTCACGCCCCTCCTCGGCGCCGCCCTCCTGCGCTCCTTCGTCTCCCTCACCTCATCCCCTGCCCCCCACCCCTCATCTCCCCACCCCCACCCCGCGCCTCAGCCGATTTCCTGGTTCTCCACGACCCTCTTTGCGCTGCTCGCCGCGCTCCGGCCCCTGCGCGAGCTCTCCGCGCGGCTGTCCGCGCGCACCGCCGCGCTGCACGCCGAGGTGCACACGCACACCGCTCCTTCCCCCGACGCAGAGCTCGTGCAGCTCGCAGAGAGGGTGGCGCAGCTTGAGAAGGCGCTGCGCGAGGCGGAAAGGCGCGAGGGCGCGCTGTACGCGTACGTTGACGAGGCGGTGGCGCCGCTTGAGCGGGGGGTGCGAAGGGTGCAGAGGAGAGTGGGGAGGCTGCGCGAGAAGGAGGAGGCGAGAGATAATGCTGGTGGGGCGGACCAGGGGAAGGGCAAGGGCAAGGCCAGGAAGCCCAGCACGATATTCGTCCCCGCGCCCGCTGCCCCACACACCCCGCGGTCCGCCTCCATCATGGCGTGGCTGGCCCCGCCGCTTGCTGTCATCCCCGAGGAGGGCGAGGCCAGCCCGTTTGCTTCGACTTCAACCGTACCACCCCCAGCACACGCCGTACCCGCGCCCCCGCCCGGCCCTCCGCCCCCGCCCGCCCCGCTCGTGTTCATCCTGCTCGGCGCGCTCATGCGCCGGTGGGTCGCGCGCACGGCGGCGTGGGCGGCAGCTGCGTGGGGCTGGGTTGCGTGGGTCTTGTTGATCCCGCTCTGGGTGCCGCTCTGGGTTTTGCGACGGGCCGGGGTGGGGGTGGGGAGGTGAGCGATAGGCAGGTGACTGCTCGATGCATTCTTTGTTCTCGTTTTCTCTTCAGTGTTGTGTCGTACTCGCATCCACTCGTATCGTATTCATCGCAGAATTCTCCTAGTATTAACTATAGTAGTCTCGTTCGTTATGATCATGAGATGCAACCACATGCAAATATGCCACCTGGGAAGGGAAGTTGTCACCCAACTTGCGAGATTGAAATCTAAGTTGTCTCCAAAGCCTCTGCAACCGTGGGGTATTTTTTGCACAATATATCGCCCATATTCTCAGTTGCATTGTTGAATACAACCAAAATACAGCGATCTTGTACATGCAACACAAGAGGAATATTGACTTGTACAGCACAGCATATCAAAGACGGGGGTAGGGAGAGATGTAGGGAGTTAGATAAAACTACACGACCAAGTCCATTGAAGGTGAATGTTGTTTCGTGGGTGACCACCATCCTCGTATCCCGGCTTGTTATCATCTTGCTCGATAGCCACTAGGTAGCTAAACCAAGATCACGGCCAAATCCGATGGCATTCACTAGGAAAATACATCAGCGAAGTGCTTTGAACATTAGACGACAACTCACGCCTAGCTTTCGCTTCAACGAGTCGTGCATGGACTCTGCCGCCAATGTACGAGGGAAGGGGTTTTTCCTGTTCAGAAATAGTTAGAAATGACTTCGAGCAGGGTACTAATTCAGGAGGCACACATTGCCTGAGTCGGGATCGTCCCTCTTATAAAAACACGATTCGCTCACAGTCATCATATTGGGACGAGTGCGTGGATTATCTCTGTGACGTCTGAGAGCACCCTCCGCACGTGCGAGAAGAAGATAGTTGGTCACAAAGGGAGTACTACGGATGATATCCCAGGTAAAAGGCGAAAGGTTCATTCTGGAACGATAGGCGAGGCGGAGTTCTTTGATATGGTAAGGCACCCCTCCGTTTCTCAAGCTATCAGTTAGTACAGTGTTCAAGTGTAAGAGATTCATGACTCACTTGGGCAAGTACAGGAGATCGCGCAGGACTTGTTGCGTAGTAATCCGGTGGTCATCCGATATTTCGGAGATGCCAAGAATAGAGTCTAACCCGGTGGGAAGGGGGAAAGGCTCGTCGTAGTCGTACAAAACCTCCATGGGTAGCTCATCTCCTCGCCCCGTCCAAGTTGGCCCCCAATTGGTCATGGGGTCCGTAACCGCGATGTCGATGTAAGTCGATACTTGCTAAGCGATGGTTCTGTACAGAGGAGAGTGTTCAGCTGCCATGGAATGACGGTGGGCGTAAGAGGGAGAGAGAGGTGTCTCGCTGAGAGCTTTTTAGGCCGGTTAAGCTCAAGTTGTACGGCAGCCTGACAGATCGAAGGTATAGCACGAGGATGGGGCGTGGACCCAACACTCGATGTCCAGCCTTATTACGGCAGTTCTATATAGCACATTTGCGTCGATGCTGTGATTCGCAAGCCCCGCTGCTGAGTAACCGACAATGCCACCGAGAGTGGTGAGGTTTAAAGTTTTGGCAAGCGGCGATGGCCGGATCCTTCATGTTCTTCAAGGCCTAGGTCGTGTTCCCGGAGTAAGAGGCCTCGAGGCGGCGGCGTTGGAACGGCAAACCTCTGTGCGCCGACTCAACACTTGGGTTACAAAGGGGAAAGATCTGATGGGAGTTCTAACAATCGTCAACACTGCTGGCTCACCACTGCCAGTCACGCCCCCTGGGAGTCTGGCCGAGCATTGCAGAATCCAAAAAATGGAGCACGGCAGATGGCGGCATCCTGCCATTTAGCCTTTCCGGAACTCGGCGCTCATGTATGCTTGATGTATGCCATGATGGGTACTCTGGGTAACAGCGGGTTTGATTTTGGACTAGAGTTTGAACATCGACCTCGCTTGGGCTCAATTCTTAACGGATCGCCTCCGGATCCTCCGGGAATGAAACCGACACTTATTTTACATTAGACTTCCCAAAAAAAATGAGGAAGATCTGTAGAGAAACAATTGAGCCACAGATTCCGAATCCATCAGCCACTGATTTTGACACAGCTTTGAGACGAAATCTTACATTGTGTATGTTCCTCTACTTCGATTACCCTCGGCACTTCCTAGCATGTTTTTTGCGTTAATTAGAACGCCTCACAAAAAAACCGGATGCGAAACGAGGCCGGGAACACGCAAGAAACAGTGTTTGAATCCCCAGACCGATTTGGATGTGACAATTAAAACTCCGCCATCTGCCGAACATTTCGGCGAATCACGCTTTTCTCCAACACGGTCACGACACTTGGTTCCACTCCCCACGACCTCTGCAACTATGGCTCATGGGCTATGCCTGTTGTTGGCTTATGCCGAATCGGGCATAAGCCAACATAAACCATCCCACGCGCTGATCGGGCCTGGCCTGACACTTTAATTTAATTTGTGTAAATTGAATTATATAATGCTGCGCAACGCACCGTGCCTTCCTGCAGTACTGAGGACATGAGCTCTAACAACCCAAAGAACGTTCTGAACGTTCAGACACGTGAGAACTTGAGCGGCCATGGTGGCTCTCGCCATGGCTCCGGCCGTAAACGGAAGTTTCCGGAGCAATCCACGCACATCAATGCACCAACCTCCGAAGACACTGCAGCAGCATCCACGACAGCAGATTCGAGCAGGCAAATTCGGAAAATTGCTTCTGCGCAAACAGGACGTGCAAATTTCTGGTCTACCCATGCTCGTCAAGGTCCAAGTGCACTGCATGATGCGGGTACATGGTTTTCACAAAAGCTCCACCATTAATTTTAATATTGGTCCAAGACAATCCCCTGGACCCTACTAGCACCATTCCCAGTGCTCTTCCCTCCCTGACGTCTGCTTTCGAGTCCATCTGGGCAGACTTAGGTGTTTTACAAGCTGAGTCGGAAGATCTGTCATCAGCAGGGGAAAATGTCTTCGACGAGGGGCTTGAAGATGAACCTATGAGCGAAGGGCAGGGGTCAGATGATGAAGACGATGCAGCAGTAGCTGCAGAGCAGCTGGCCGCTGAAGTTCCTGAACGTTCAATCCTTCAGGAATGGCTCTCGAGTACACTGCAAGATCTCAAAAAGGAAACTGAAAAAAATACCCGACCAAAGTGCTACAAGCGGGGGCAGCTCTGGATCTATCCTAAGGACCCTCTCTTCACTCTTGAAAACACATTGACGTCAGGGTTCTGTCCCAATAACCTGTATCTGTTGCCAATCTTTGTGTGGCTCCCTCATCTCTTGCCGAGCTGTCCAACAGATTTCAAATGTGAATGTGGTGGGGATCTCACTGTTCATAGTGAGTTTACTTTTTTTGGGGGGGAGAAGGGGCACAGTTTTAACCAGACTCAAAATAGGTTGGAACGAGAATCCCATCGCACGGCGTGTTTCCACAGCCACCGGCTCTGACTATTTCCTTCTAACAAGACGATATCTTTGCTCCTCGCGTCATAAAAATGATCCTGGGTGTGGCAGAACTTTTCAGGGAACTGATCCATTGATACAAGGCCAGCTCCCACAATTCGTTCAAGATCGCTTTCCCGGTATGAATCAATTCCAATAATTTCTACATAAATCTGACAATCTTTTCCCTAGTTTGCATCAGCCATCGTGGCACACTTGACAGCGATGAGATGGACATGATGAAGATCACCTTTGCAGCACGCTTTGGTGCAGAACCATTCTCAAAAATGGTGCATGAGCTCAAGCAGCTTCGACACAGCCGACTTGAAGCTATGTACTTACATGCGGTGTCACAGTCAAGACCTGAGCGTCCACTCTCAGTATGAAGAGAGGGATTGGGTAGTGCTCGTGGTTGATCTCGAAAGATGATGGAATAAAAGGTTAACTACAACAGCGTAATAGCTACTCTACTTATACTGTCTAGGGAACCGTGTGAACTAATCTATATATACTACAACTACCCTTAACCGCATGTTCTCAGTGTCCTTGCTTCATCCTCATGTCCTGACGTCATCATGACATCATCCCTTGGGTCGGGCCGGTCTTAGTCATAGCCTCTTTGTCATCCAGCGCTTAGATCTCGGGCGCTTAGATAGGTGTTGGAACGATAGATCTTATCTAATCGTGACATGCGGCCCTTCATTATGGATTCCGGGGCTCAAAACAAGTCCCTTCGTTCTCACAATTCAATGATGCGATGAAGTTTGCTGGATATTCACCCTCAGTGAAGTATTTGAAGAGCATGTTCATTGCTTGGTTTTCTGCGCACTGCATCTACATTGACCGGATAATGTCATCGCTCTCTGGAACAGTATTGAAGGGTGACCACATGTACAAGGTTTTTTCTTCCCCTGTTCCTGCCATCCGAAGCTGCTTTGCTCAACATTCTGCAGACTATTGATCACCAAGGACGGCTTCCTGGTGGTGAACCGATTCATGAAGCCATGTACTCGGTTGTGAATCAAAATGAGGAAGTTCGGGCTTACAGGCTCACACTCACTCAAAGTTTCCCGCCACTCACCAGACTCTATAAACACATGCAAATTGAGCTGCTGAGACATGGTCATGGCCCAACGCAACTGCTGTTCACTGACAATCCTCGAGGTTTGGGATCATCAATTTTATCTGTGGCTTCTTTCTTATGCTTTGGACTAGCAGCGGAGCGAAATTGGCATGAGAAGACAACTCCAGCCCTGGCAAATAATGTCCAGCATATCGTTCTTGACCCTTTCCATGACCTCCCCATCTTCAAAGCCTCGTCACTAGCACGCTCATTCTTCAGCTCATCAAATCAGATTGACACCATCTGTAATGACCGTCTCGGGCTAATCCCCACTTCTGAGCCTCTGCTCATTGCCATCAGGGTCAAATATTCCAATGAGAAGATTCAACTCCTCTAGATACGAACATCTCAGAATATTTACATTTTTCAGGTGTGGTATTTTCTGTTTTTTTTCAATACCAATCTAATCCTTTCTAAAATTGATACAGGTTGCATTCATTTCAGCACCTTCACATGTTCCACCTTGCCTCAAGTCCATCTTGACCAACCCGAAAATCATCAAAGTCGGGCACCAAATTCGACTCGCTGCGAAACATTTTTCCAAACTTTGGAACCTCTCTTTTGCTGATCGCAGCCTTGTTGACATTGGTCAGATGGCTAGGTTGAAGGGTGCAGTGAAAAATCCATCTTGTTGTCTACGCAGTCTCGCCGGAGCTGTGCTCAAGCATGCCATCTCCGATCCCAACAGTGATTGTTCTTGGGAAGGAGACATCTCGAGCAACATAATCAATGAGTTGAACTCTGAGGTTGATTGTATCTGGATGCTCAATGCTGAGCTCATGCACCAGGGAAGTGTGGGTCTGCCCCTGCAGGATGAGCAGATTCAGCCTGGACAACTTGTTTCCCTTGTCATCGGCCAGCAGGTCCTGGCATGGGGCGAGTTGGTCCCTTGCGATGCACAGTGGTCTGTACCGGGAGTCACGGGAAGCATCAAGATAACCCCCGCATACACAGTTATCCGGCTCACCAATCTCTTCATCCCTGGTTTCCTAGTCTCAAAGCACAAGCAAACACTTCAATGGCTCCTGGATCATGGTGGACATGCTGTGGTTCAGAAGCGTACTCTTCAAACACGTGCAGCTGACGCTCCCTTGCCTGTCTCTGAAGATTTATCTTTGGGTGTTCCCGCACCTGTCAATATCCCGCTCTCTCACCCTGAACTACCTCAGGTGATGCCTACTACCGCGACACAAGTCTCTGATGAGCAACCAGAGGACCCCAAGATTCATTCTGACCTGGATCTGGATGTGTGTGCCATTTCTTTTTTTTGGCATCTCTCTTTTCATTTTGGTACTGACAATGACCTAGGATGATGAACCTGAGCCAACAGAGGACGACTGCGAGGCAACAGTAATCAATGCAATTCGACATGCTCAGGATATCATCTGCCAGGCTGCAGATTCTTTGGATCCCCTTGTAACGCGGGTTCTCGATGACACTTACCACTTCATGGATCGTCTTCTTCGTCTCCTTTCAAAGAGGCACTCTGCGTTCAAAGAGTTTGCCCCTCAGTTCAGCAAAACCATTTTTATTCAGGATCAGGACGACGAGAACAAGGTCCGCGATGTGTTGAAGAAGAAGGGAATCAGCTGGGACAATGCAGTACAGGCTAAAAAGGCTGCGCTGCACCGTCGAATTTGGCGCTACATTCCCGATGCCAAACATCTGGCCAACTCTCTTCAGATTCTCTTCCACGGCTTCAAAGATCTGCAGGATTCTGTGGATCGCAAGGCCGGGCATGGTAAATTTTTCTCACCGCTGGCACGCAAACAGGCAAACACTCTTCTCAAAACAGTGCAGCTCAGATTTTTGTCTGATCCTCCCAACATTGCACTCTACTATCTCCTTGGGACCAACCGTGATGGTCTCAATCTCTACCGCACTGTGCGTGGAACCAACTCAGTCGAAGGTGGGGTGCACATGCTGGTACGGCGTGTTTTTGGTTCACTTCAAGCCTCCCTTGCCTTGACGGAGGCAATATTAGGCAACTGGTTTAATCGTCGCAATCGCTGTGTGCATCCCTCCTATTTTTCCACTCCATCTAACCATCTCAGACTTTTTCAGATTGGGCACTATAACCGCACAGGCCAGAAGTGGACCAACCACTTTGACATCTGGCTTCTGGATGACATTGTCGAAGCCGCGATTCAAGTTGGAGTTAAGCTGACCTTTCCAGAACCCAAGCTCCTTGCGACTCGAATCGCAACTTCCGAGTTCTTTGGTGTTCTTCCCATTACACCAGAAATTGCAGAACAAGCCGCAATTGTGTGCCTTCCCACAGTCAACGTTGTATCTGCATCCCACCATTCCGACATGACAAGCCGCGCCCGCAGCCAATTTTCAACAAAGTCTGTCAACTTATACCGCTACTTACAGCTTTGACAGCGCAAAATTGCTGCTGTTGTCCCTGTCCACACCTGCCCGGAATTTGTCCTGTTCAAGGACAACATCGCTGGTTTCATCTCAGCACCCCCGACCTCCTCTCCAGAAGATGTCTACAAACATACCAACTACATCGAATTCACCAAGTTCTGGAACCGGAAAGTCGTGGCACAGCCACCCACCATTCTCGAGGCTGTTGAACAAATTTATTTCAAGCTACCAGAGCAACTACTTCGCCACCACAAGAAATCACTTCAGTGGAAGACTTCTCATGCAACACTTACGTTGGGTTCCAATGTTCAGGCACTGGAACCTGTCCGCGAGATGTTAAACGATCCAAACAGGAGGGCTATCGTACTCCCAGCGATCACCCTGGAACCTGAAGAAGTTGACTTTGCACTCAGTGGTATGCAATTTCTTTTCACCCATTTGCTTTGTATCCCTCACTCACGCCGGATGTAGCCGATGTTGGCGTTGATTTGGGGTCTTTTAATCCTATGGCTCTGCGCCAACGTCGTGAGCTCGATAGTATTATGGAAACCGACTCACAGTTCCCCGGCCCAGCTGAAAATGATCCACCTGAACTGGCAATCCAGCATGCACCTACATTGGATTTACAGCCCCAGATCGCGCAACACCCGTCCGAGCCCGCACATGGGCTGCCATGCCAGCAACTTATTCTCTCATTTGCAACCACCCTGCCGATGCAGTACACCACTGCAGTTCCGGCACGAGGGACTCAGCCCATCCACCAAAGAAACTCAAGTTGGGGGTGGCCGGAAATGCGAGGAAAGGGAAGACATGCGCACTTTGCGTGCATGCCAACTGCTCCGACGCGAACACTTGCCCGGGACGCGGTAAAAGAGCATCATGTTGGCATAAGTTGGATCCCTTACACGCCAAGATGGGGGTTGAGGCAGAAACACGTAGGAGGAGTAAATGTTGAAAGGAGATAATATTTTGTAACTACATACAAGTGTACGAAAGTATGAACTATTGCTGGACACGCTGCTGCATTTGCGTCAGAATTACAGCGTGCAGAAAAATGTAAGGAGTCCGCGCACCTGTTGATGTTTGTACGAGATGGGGCTGCGGCCGCGTGATGCGGCATGTGCACACTGCGCTTGCGCAGTGCGATGCACTATAAGAACCGGGACGCCCACCGCGTAGCCAGGTCTACGGCGTGCACGGCGACGTGTGCAACATGGGACATGCGCGGCAATGCAGCAGACGCGAGGGACATGGGCGGCGGCGAGGACGAAGCCGGAGCCATGCACAACGACGCTGGGGAGGTGCACAGCGACGTGCCTTGGGGTGTGGGCGAAGCGGGAGTCGTGCACGCCCTCGTGCACGATGTGGGCGACATGCTCCGCACCGTGCACACCGCGGGGGAGGTAGGTGGCAACGTGGGGAACGTGGAGGACGTGTGCAGGGGTGTATACAAGGTGGAGGGTGCACACGGCGACGTGCGCGATAAAGGGACATGCGCAGCGACGCGGACGGCATGGAGGACGTGCGCGACACCACGCACAATGTGGAGGGCGCGCGCGGCGATGTGCGCGACGAGGGGGCATGCACGGCGACGTGAACGGCGCCGAGGACGTGCACGGCGGCGTGCCCCATGTGTGCGGCACCGTACACAATGTGAAGGAGGTAGGCAGCGACGTGCGGGACGTGGAGGACGGGTACCAGGGCGTATACGACCTGGAGGGTGCACGCGGCGAGGTCCGCGACGAGGGGACATGCACGGCAACGTTAACCGTGCTGAGGACGTGCGCGGCGGCGTGCCCCATGTGTGCCGCACCGTACACATTGTGAAGGAGGTAGGCGGCGACGTGTGGGACACGGAGGGCATGTACTGGGGCGTATATGACCTGGAGGGTGCATGCGAGGTCCGCGACGAGGGGACATGCGCGGCGACGTAGACGGCGTGGAGGACGTCCACAGTGCTGCGCACAATGTCGAGGGCTCGCGGGGCGATGTGCGCGACGAGGGAACATGCGCAGCGACATGGACGGCCCCGAGGATGTGCACGGCGCCACGCACAATGCAGGGGAGGTGCAGGGCAATGTGGGGGACGCGGGAGATGTCCACGGCGACGTGGACAGTGGACGGCGAGCCTACAACATTTGGCCGGCGTGCTGCGAGGGTACAGCGCGAGGATTAGAAAGAAAACTCACCTTCTGGAGCCAGGGCCCAGAAAGCCAAGAAGGCTGGTGGTTTCCTTCGATGATTTGAGACCCCTGCGAGTGGTCTTCGATGTTGAAGGGTCTTTGACGCGATGAGCAGAACAACAGAATGAGATAAATTGCCCAAGTCCGATGGCATCATCGGCCTTTCAGAGCTCGGACGTGCGTAATCTCGGCTCCAGATGTTTGGGTGTGGCAGAGTCCGAAAGCGGAGTCAAAAAAATGATGCAAAAGATGCGCGAGAACCCACACCCAAACATCTGGTGCAGTTCGCTTGGAAACCATGTGATCTGTGATGTTTGTCACATTTGTCACGACTGAACTCAGAGCTTGTTTTGAAGAATACCCCCACAAAGTGGTCTCTTACAACACATTTTAGTATCTCATAAATTCTAAACAAGTATTTAAGACATTAATCTCCTCAAAAAACACGAAGAAACACGCTCAGGGAAGAAAACCGAGGGAACTCAACATCTGTGCACTGCCAGAAACACACCAACTTCAGCCTTTGGGTGGCCGGATCTCATAGGTAAGAGCATCATATAGATATTCAACATTTATAGAGGTAGTCTTCTGAGCCCAGAGGCTCCCATTCAATGTATACTAATAAAATTCACTTGCCTGACTAGAGTGCATAAAACAACATGTGAAAGGAAGAAAGGATGGAATTTTGGATATGAGTATGAAGTTAATGGAACAAGGAAGACATTGAAAAAACATTTGGAGCCAAAACATGCTACAGTGAGGTACAAGTGAGGATTTTTGTGAAAGCGTGACTAGATCGCATGGTTCCTATACAAACTGCACCACTGTCTCGGTAACCCAGATGTTTGGTGACAGCGGTCCGTACCGGACCGGACCACATGTGCGGAGTTTGAAAAAGATGTGCAGAACTGTCACCAGAACGTCTGGGGCATTTCGTATAGGGACACCCCCCATTGAGTCACACTGTGACTTCTGCGCACGTGTACTCCATGTATAATCATCTGTCATCGTCAACGACTTCAGTCCACGACCTCTACAGCGCCAGTCAGCGCCTTGCAGAGCATAGCAGGAGGTAGACCTAACATCTCATAGATAGTATCCGTACCCATTGTCTTTCAATGGTGTTCCCTCAAATTTATATGATTTTCCAATATCACATGTCAAAGTGCTGGCATCCGCTCGCTGCTCTCCTTCGTCTCGAATGGCGTCGACGTCTGCCTCGGAGACTGGCTACATCCATGATTCAAGCTCTGAGTCAGAATCAGACTCGGACTCAGACTTCGATCCTGCTGCAGATGTCTCAGAATCAGAATCTGAGAGCTCCGACTCAGAGCCTGACTTTCCGGATTATCCGAGCCAGTGAGCCATCCACCTGCAGCAGACAGAGTACCTCCGCCAGAATCTTGGCAGAAGTCTGGTTGACAAAGTCCGAACGGTTCTCGTCGTTCTTGTATTCGTCCTCAAAGAGACGCGCCAAGTCGCGTCGCGTCACCGCAGAGTCGTAACCATTCTGTTTACGCGCTTTTTCACGCGCCATCTGCAGCAGGCGTTGAGATTTGGCATTGCGCTTGACGTGATCATCATCGGCGGGCATTATAAGAGGCAGGAAGGGACCAGGGAGAAGGCGCATCAAGCTTGCTGATAGAAATTTGCGCCTCACGTGCATGCGTTTGGCTGACTCAATGGGGGGTATCACTACACGTGGCTACCGGAAATGCTATGGGACTTTGATGGCATCACCGTTCTGTCCCAATTTGGACGCTCTGCCAAAATCTCAGGCCTCGATGGATAAACCTGGTATAAAATCGCCCGGCCCTGCTACAGCACAGTTTATTGAGCCATAAATCATGATAAATCATTCTACATGTATTCTTGGTAACAGATTTTTTGAAGTTCTGCTGTAGCTCAAATTCAAGCCAAGAGAGACATCTATTGACCTGAATTCGGGGAAGTTTTTACCAAGAATACACATAGAATCAATTAAAATAATATTTGGGCCAGTTTCTGGGTCCATATCGAGTCCGTGGGAGCCCATACTAGGTCGATCTGAATCAGTGGCAAATCCAGTGATAACCAGTACAAACAAAGATGAACTGCCAATTCTATCTGAATACAGTGGTCTCTGGGCTCAGAAAAAGAGGTATATGGTTGTATTAGTACCTGGAAACAGATTTCAAAGTCTTCAGGAGCCAGAGCAGCAGAAGAGGATGAGAACATATCTAAGAGGGAGTTTGCCATCGGAAAGGCCGGATCACGCTTATGTAAGCGCACGATTTTCCCAAACGGATTGCCGGTGGCCACTACACGAAGTGCCCCAGACGTTCTGTGTGATCTCTGCACAACTTTTTCAAACTCCGCGCTCGCGTGGTCCGGTTCACACGGAGCGGCTGGGTTACCGAGACTGCACCAGACGTTATAGGGCAGTAGAGCGTATTTGCACCCCCCAAAACGACTTTCTTGGCAAAAATTTGATGTGGCATGTCAGAAATTTGATGCAACCGGATATGGCAGGCGTGACTCGGCTAAGATCGTCGCGTCCCATGCCTGCCCGTAGGCTCATTCAGAGGGTACGAACTTGGTATTACTTAATAGGTCTATATAAGTACTAGTAGGCCCGCTGCGCGGCAGAGCCCACTATCATTCATGTCCATGGCCCCCTCACACATCCCTTACTAATATAAATATATAAATCAACGTGGGCCTCAGATATTCAAGTCATTACTGTGAGCTGCATCCTCTGTGAAGATCTTCGACTTAATTCACTGACTTTGCTATTTTACAGATTGTAGTGAATTTCGACCGCGCACCACGCCCACGTTGAGGGAACACCTGGGCATGCAGCAGGTGAACGTGGAGACAGGTGTCTGTGGGTGAACACGGAGACGTGCGTTGGGTTGCTGTCTGCGGGTGAATGCAGACACAGCCTTGTAGGTGCAGATAGAGTGTTCACACCTGCTGCTGACTTACTCGCCTGCATCCCTCGAGTCGAGCGCGGCCGCGCCAGTTCCCCCTGCCCATGCTCAAGCCCGGCCCTTGGCGACCCCGTCTCACACAAGGTGCCTCTGGTGAACACCTGCAAGTACCTGCGGATAGGGGTGCATAGCATCTGAGTTGGTGGTGCGGAGTTGGGTGGAGAGGCAGGGCTTGCGGTGCGCAGTGGAGAAGGGAAGTTCAGAGGGGCTGCACCAGGCTGCAGGTCGGCGATGCGTGGTAGCTCACGTGTTCCGCATCCCGAGTCCGCGTGTGTCGTGCTGCAATTGATGCGGGAGGGGATCTGTGGCATGGCCGGGTCCATCAATGTGGAGGAGTTGGAGGCGGAGTTGCGGGTGGGGGCACGCTGTACATAAAAGGCAAGAAAAATCTAGCAAAGTGCGCAGGCACATATGCATGCATACCTGCGTTGCCCAACCTCCATTCCCATTCCCGTACTCATCTCCGTCCCGTCCCACATCCTCCTCTGCTGTCGTTGAACGCGGCCGGTGTAGCCGCACACGCAATGTGCAACACGGATTCACGCCCACGGGACGTGAACGGCTGCAAGCGGGCAAATGTCAGCGGGGCATCATCAAGTGTATTCACCGCTACACATCAGACCGTGTCAGCCAGGGATACATAATCAAAGCATGGAGAGGACTTACCGGGATATCAAAGCCCCTCGCGTGCGTAATCTGAGCGGGCATGCACTGCAGTCTGACAACTCATTCCACCGTGCAATTGCCTTGTGTGCGCCGGTCTTGCAAGATGAAGTCTAAGGCTAGTTAGCAGAGCTATAATCAGCAAGAACACTGTGCGCACCTCCGGCAAAGTCCCGCCGTGTGCGCTCCGCGTTCCACTGTGCCCGCTCGACTCCACACCCGCACTATAAAAAAAGGTAAGAAAAATTTAGGAGAATGGAAGCAGAGATGCGTACCGGCGCCCGTATCCCCCACATTGTCCTTCTCCGTCGGCAGGAGCGCAGACTCTAGCCATGCATGTAGCCGCACACAAACGAGTGGGCAACGGTGCGGTGACAAGCACCAAATGAGAGTGTGGGGGAGAGGTGGATGTAGCACTGTGGGAGGATCAGACTGTAAAAAAAAAAAGGTAAGAAAATCGAGGAGAACGCGGCAGAGATGCGTGCTACGGTAATCTGTGCCCACCTTGATGCATGCCTTCGGGATGGGCGGAGTGAATCGGGCCCAAGGGGGGCCTTGAAGGGGTTTTAGAGGTCTGTTGGTGACGAGTTCAGCAAAATTGAATAAGAAATAAGTGAAAAAAAGCTCACCTAGTGAAAGGCCAAACCATCAAATTTATCAGCGACGCAGCGAGCGCGTTTCGGGCTCCATTCGCGTGATTCGTTTGTAGGCCTCATGGGGAGGTCCTAAGGTTGCTGTTGATAGGATATTTCAAAAGATTTGGCCAAGAAATAAGTGAGATGTACTAACTTTTGACAACGGCCCAATGTGGCCAAGTCACCGATTTGGTGGCAATGCCGTGGGCGCGTTTCGCACAACATTCGCGAAATTCGTTTGTAGGTCACATGGGGAAGTCCAAAGGTTCCTGTTGAAAGGTCAGTTCAAGGGATTCCACTGAGAAATGAGTGAGAAACACTCACTTTTGTCCGGGCCATATTTGGCCAAACCACTAAATTTGGCAGCGGTGCAGTGAGCGCGTTTTGGGTGCCGTTCGCAAAATTCGTTTGCAAGCCTCATGGGGAGGTCCTAAGGTTCCTGTTGAAAGGTTAGTGCAAGGAATTCCACCAAGAAATGATTGAGAAACACTCACCTCTGTAAGTTATAAAGAAAT
This sequence comes from Mycena sp. CBHHK59/15, assembly GCA_029204085.1. Lineage (NCBI taxonomy): Eukaryota > Fungi > Basidiomycota > Agaricomycetes > Agaricales > Mycenaceae > Mycena > Mycena sp. CBHHK59/15. The sequence continues at coordinate 267,141 of JARGXW010000086.1, forward strand.
GATAAGTGAGTGACAGCTGTCGATACACAGCCACTATTGACATGACTAAGCAACCACTTATGCATGTGACCAAAATAACGTGCATCCTTGCCCTGCAACCAATGGGCCATATAAAATACCAGAAATAATTCAAATTTATGAAGGTGAGTGGCCGGCAAGCGGCGGGGCACAAACAGAATAGGCAGTAAATCTGGTGAGAGAATAAGTAAAATGTCACCCTCCAGGAGGCCCAACGCTCGCTCGGCCACCGCTTGCGCGTCGGCCAGCTCGCATTGGGCTATGTCATTGTTCATCAATGAGCGCGTGGCAAGAGGGTAAGGGTAAGCAGAAATGACAAAGTGCATCAGTATATAAGCCAAATTGTGACATTTTCGGTAGTCAGAGCACAATCAGAAACTAAAGTTTCTGTTTGTGAATCAACTGACTGACATTTCGCTGGAAGAAGAAAGAAGAAGTGTGTTGCGGCAATCATATCAAAATAGCTACATTGACATCGTGAGAAATGCTTGGAGCAAATAACTGCAATAGCACTGTGTAAGAATCAAAATCGAACTTGTGAGTAATCTGAGAATGAAAACCCCCCTCTTGTTATTTACAGCTATTTTGAAAACGTTAGACAATTCTCATTTTCAAACAAAGTTCAGGCCGGGAGGAGCCGGCTCCACGCACTATCATTTTGGGAAGCTCTGGCACAGTCTATGCCTGCACTGTCTCTCCGACTCTCCTCTACAGTACTTACTTATCATGGCTCGAGGCAACCGTCGCCACATACCCATCCAGCAGAAGCAGCTCATAATGTCTATGGCCAATTATATGAGCCCTTGTGAAATTGCTTGGCAATGCAACACACATAAGCTTGCAAATGGTCTACCGGACCATCGAAACACGGTGCAGCACAGGGAAACATGTTTGGATACCTCTCGAGCCGGAAGACCCCATATCCTCACTAAGAATGTTCATAATGAAGGTTATTTTGTGGAGGTTGTGTAGGTGTTGTGATGTAAGACATCTAAATTTGGCATTTGTTGTGGTATGGCCCCGGAGGCCCGAACTTTGCACAAAAACGAGAATTGTCTAACGTTTTCAAAATAGCTGTAACAATGCCATGTAAATTACAGGGTTTCTAACATGATGTCACTGCGCAAAGCGCGGAATTTTTCTAACATGTAATTTACATGTAAAAATCGAAAATAACACATTAGATATGTTAGAAACTACAAGAGAAAGTCGTTAAAATCCCAGTCCTCCGGACGACCTGCCGGGGTGTCGTCCACCATGGCCACCGACACCTTTGTGGCCCGAGAATCCTTCACTGGCTGCATCAACTCAGCCAATGTGCTGTCCAACTTGATGTACTCCGTGATTGCGAAGACCATACTAGAACGGGTGACCGCCGGCCCAAAATCAAGACGATCTGACTCGGCAAGGTCGTAAGGGTCGGGGTGGTTGAATAAGAGCTCTTCAAGAGTGTACTTGTCCACCGTTGACAGAGAAATGTTCTCCTCTTCCTTGTCCATAGACTCAATCGAGAATGGGAGTGAAAAATTTCAAAGCCAGAGTCACATCGGCATCACGGTGTTTCGGCGATATCGGCGCAAGATGCAAAACACCCAAATTCAAGGTTCTTGCAAGTCGGCTTGGCACCATTTTATTTACTGCTGCAGTGGGTGGCCAGGGCTCACCCTTGCAGGGTTTCTCACATATTAATTACATGCCTCCGGGACCCTCGGATGTGAGAAATGTAATTTACATGTTAATAACAATGTTAGAAAAGTCACGTTATTTAACACAAAGTTGCTTACACAGCGCTAAACTGCAAAGAGACCTTGGAGGAAAATCACTGGAGAGATTTTTCTGCAGGTTTAAATGGTGGATGTGCATCCAGTGAAATCACAGAGAGATAGCTGAAACTGTGCAGTGAAATGACTGCAGGAGAAACAAAGAGATTGCTAGAGCGAAATCACTTCAGGAAGAAATAGAAAACTCATACAGCAGAATGATTCCAGTGAGAAAGGGAGAAACTCGTGCACGGAAGCGACTGCAGGAAAGTTGATCCAACAAAATCACTCCTAAGTAGATACAAAGGAAATCTGTCCAGTAAAAGACGTGGAGGTATCTTGCTGGACAGAATTTGCTGCATGACATATGCTATATGGAATTCACTGCAGGAATCAAACTCATATTCTCGTGAACGAATATCCCTCCAGCGGATTATACCGTGGGAATTTCGCCGCGGACGATTCCGTCATCATCTTGCGACATACCGGAATGTTTCGGCGTGAAATAGATCCGAATAGATCGCGGGACAAAACTTCCTCACAAAGACTGTGGGAAAGATCAGTCCCAATGAGGCCATTTGATGGAATGAAAACTTTTCATTTCAGCGCCCCAATACCCACTACTAAAGATAGTGGGCATAAGTCTAGTATATACCTCCTTCCAAGTCCCCCAGCACATTTTCAATATTGCCCTGGACCTGCCGAAGTAAATACACGGCCTTGTCTGCCTGGGCCACCCATTTCCGGGCATCCTCGCGATATTTATCGCGCTCCTGGTTAGCTCGTTCAAAAAAAATGCCCCTGTTCGGCGTCCCGGATAGCTGTCACTTGTTGAATCTGCTGACGGAGTTGCGCCATTTCACTTAGCTCGGCACACGGATCCAGTCACTCAAGTGTCACACCGGAATCACATCAAAATCACATCAATCATTTGGGTCGGTTAAAAACTACGAGTGATGGCGAAAAGAAAATGGGCGGTGCAAATACGCTCTAGTGTTCCCCCATCAAATTTCATCAAAAATCTGCCTCGGATCATTCCGAGCGGTCCTTCGGACTGCACTGCCCTATAACGTCGGGAACGAGACTAGGACGTGCGCGGAACCAGCGCGGAACGGCAGATCTTGAAAACCATTGGCTGGGGCTTATGCCTGCTTGGGGATGCTTTCCCCATTCGACATAACTTGAAAACGCCCAAAACAGCAAGACCATTATTTTGACCGCATTTCAGGTCGACTTTCCGGAGGACACTGCCATCGACTACTGATGCTAAAATTTGGCATACAGGTGAGGGTATACTTCATGAAGCTCCCTTTGTTTTCTCTAATCTCTCAGGTTCTCTCTTTTTCTGCAACTTGAAAAAACTTGATTTTGATCTACTAACAACAGACATAATCCATAAGCCGAAACAATGAGATGTTTCTTTGTTCTTTCAAGGGGATCGCGTCAATGTGCGCCATCTGGATGTCGGCCAAAACCCCCAAACCAAGACTCATTCGAGTTACAAACTCACAACGATTATAATCATTGCATTTAACTACCGCACGATGTCCATAAGGATGCTGGGTGAACAAAGGTAAGAAAAGTCGAAAAATGGTTGAACGTACAGTATCTGTTGAAACATTTATATCAATGTTCTCCTCGGGCTCTTGGTCTTCTGCTTGACATGGCGATGTGTCTATAGACTCGTCACGGTCGCTATCAGTAATGGGCATGCATAAGGACTTCAAGTCGGAACGGAATCATCATTAGAAGATATACTGGTGGGTTCAAGTTCCCCAAAGGCAGATTCTTCTTGTGGTTCACGAAACACTCATGGATAGTGTTAAAAGCGGGCGGGTCGTCGATCCATCGAGTGGGCAGTACATTGCCTCCCATGTAGGCATCAGTGAGTCGGAAGTGACTCATATTCAAAATTCAAATTGAAGGAAATTGAATTCACGTGGCAGCAGGCCCTCCGCTGTTGCCTCCTGTTTGATTTCCACGGCTACGGGGTGCAAAATCCCTGCCCTCCCCTGCTCCCCGTCGTCGCCGTCTCATTCCCCGCCCCATTCCGCCGAAACTGGCCTTTTTCTGGGTGTCTGTGTGAAAAGAGTTTTCTGGTTACTGTTGTGAATCTGATGCCGATCCGTGACCGCTGATCAGTCGTCTCCGAATCTGACAACCCTAGCCCAGCCTGCTGTCTCAGTGTCTGCTGTCGCCAGCCCTGCACCCTAATTTCTTCTCCAGCTGCGCGGCCAGCCTGCTTCCCCCTTGCCTGCCTGCCTGCGCCCTTCCCCTGGTTCCTGGTCAAGTAGCTATCACGCGCTCAGTAACCCGGCACCAATTGCGATTGCGGTTACCCATTGAATAGATAATCGTCACACCACCATGGCGGCGCCGACCCCGTCGTCCACCTTCCACTTCAAGACGCCGCTCAGTCCGGTACAGGGGAGTGCGAGCTCGAAACAGCGCCGCACGTCGCTCGCACTGCCGTCGTCCCCGCGCCTCGTCCCCGCTTGGCACTTCCGCGACGACACCCGCGTCGCGTACGCCCCCGACGCCGACGCCGACGCGCGCAAGGGCAAGGTGCGCCGCATCGACGTGGGGCCTGACGACGAGGACGGAGAGCAGGCCGACGAGGAGGGTGAGGAGGAGAAGGAGAAAGACAAGGACGCCCGCGCCCCCGAGAAAAAGGCGCGTCGCAAGTGGACCCTCGAGGAGACGCAAATGCTCGTCGACGGGTGTAATATCGTACGTCTCATTCCCTTTGCATTTGCATTGTCCTTCCCTTGTCGTCCGCTCCCTGGTCTTTATTTATCTCCTTTTTATGCCCGCACCCCACGACTCTTCCATTCTTTTCTTTTCCGCTCCCGTTTCCACCTCCCCCTCGCTCCTCCCCCTCCTCTCCCCCACTTTGTCCCCCCGAATCTCGTCCTATTCCTCATCTTATCCTTTCTTCCTCTGCCCATTCCTCATTCTGTTCCCCCTCTCCCTCCCTGCCTTCCTCTCATTCTACTCCCTCCTCGTTGTCCTTCTCGTTAGCCCGTCCATCCTTTCCTCGTCCACCTCCTCCTATACTCTTCTCTTACCTTCTTTGTCTTGCATTCGCCCACCCCTTTCGCTTCCTTTCTCTCGACACCCCCACTAATCCCTCCCACACTGTCCCCTACAGCACGGTGTCGGAAACTGGAAGGCCATCCTCTCTGACCCCACGCTCTCCTTCGCGAACCGCACGCCAGTCGACTTGAAAGACCGGTACGTTCTGCTCTTCTCCTTCCTCTGCTCTTCTCTCTCCGCTATCTATCGGCGTCATCTCCCCTTCTCGTTTTTTCTCTTCCATCCCCTCCCCCTCTCCTCTCCACCCCTTTTCCTCCTCCACGCCGTTTTCCTTTCCTCCCTCTCCCTGTTCAGTCGCACACGACCGGCAGAATAACCCCTGACGCGCAGACGTCCCTCTGGTGGCTGACCCTCGCTGCGCGGACGTGCGGACGTACGACTGACCGCTGCGCTGGTGTGTTGTCTGCCCGGATGAGGCTGACCACGCTCCTTCTTTCTTTCCCCACCGTGCACACACACCTTGCCCTCTACCTGTCTCCCGCACGTTCCTTGCTGCAGTGCTCTTCATTCTGCGCGCCCCGTGCTGTGCCGCCGAGCCCTTGTCCGTGCGATCCGCGTCACTTTCGTTTTTCCCCTGGCGCGCCGGCTGTTCTGTGTTCTGCATAACGAGTCCTGCGTTTCATAGGACACTGTCATGCGCGAAGGGGCGCCGTACAGTGACACGCCGTATTTTATTCCCTGCGTCCTGCATCTTGACGCGCTGCTGCGTGCGTTCGGGAATGACCCGCCTCTGTGCGGCTGGCGTTGCGTGGGTGGACAAGCGTGGCTGATTTTTCTGTGTTGCTGCGCGCGCAGATGTGCGGGCGACGGAGACGAGTGTGTGTAGGCTGCTATTCCGCGCGACGATGCGGCTGACTGGACGTGGCTGCGCCGATATGGCCAACGTGGATAGACGCCGACGCGTCCTGGCTGTACTTCGTACTGGCTGGCTTTGGATAACGGGCACGGGATGGTCGTCTGTCCTGACTGACTAGGACGTATACGACGCCCTCCCGCGCGTCGGGGTTTTCCTTCCATTGAGCTCGTAGAATCTGTCGCGCGCACGCGTTCGTCCGTTTACGTTCTCGACAGCTAGCCACCCCAACTCTTCATCTTTCGCTTGTTCTCCCTTCCCCTTCTATTCTTTTTTAAAAAAAATACATTCCTTTTGCCTCTTTACTTGTGCTAATTTCTCACAGATTCCGCACGTACTTCCCCGACGCGTATCGCACGCACTACCCCAATGCACGCACGCACCTCCCGCCGTCGCTCGCGCGCCCCTCCTCGCCTGCGCACGCCTCCTCTTCCTCCCTCCTCCTATCTGCCTCCTCCGTTGCCAACGCCCCCTCTTCCTCGGCTGCCGTGACCCCGAGCAAGCCAAACCGTTCGACGCACCCGGACGGTACCCCGCTCTTCCCGCTCCCGTCGCCCGCGCATCCGCGCCGGCGCCCGTTCACGGCGGAGGAGGACGCCGCGCTGCTCGCGGGCTTCCGCCGCCACGGCGCTGCGTGGGCCGTCATTGCCAAGGTACGTTTGTTTGCTTCCTTATCTACACTTCATCCAGCTGATGATTGCACCACCCCATTCAGGACGCCGCGGTTGTTTTTGGGGTCGCGGGGCGGCGCAGCATGGACCTACGCGACCGCTTCCGGAACGCGTGGCCGGGCGAGTACGAGGCGGCGGGGTACAAAGCAAGGCCGAAGGCCGTGCGCAAGGACCGCAGGGTGAAAGAGGAGGGGCGGGACGCACAAGTTGCGCTTGGAGATAAGGAGAGAGCGAGAGGGGAGGAGGGCAGCGGCACTGGCAAGGCGAAGGCGAAGCCTGAAGAGGGCGTGGGCGAGGGCGAGGAGCCGCGCGGGCGTGCGCGCGTTGGGCGCGCGAAGACGGACGAGGGGCTCGCGGGTCTTGGTACGATTGCGAGTGCCAGTGCGGGGATGGGTGCGAGTGGAGGGGGGCCGGTGAGGAGGCGCCGCCGCGCGCACACGAGCCAGGGGTTCAAGAGCGTGTCGATGCCGCCGAGCGTGGTCGGCTCGGAAGACGAGGGGGAGGGCGGGGGATTAGGGGTCACGTCAGAAAGGGCGTTTGGGGGTGGGGCGAGGGCGTCGGACTTCGACGGGGCGCGCACGTCCGATTTCGAGTTCGGCGCGCGCAACACGGACGGGTTCGCGTTCAAGTTCAGCGTGGTCCAGGGTGCGGGCGTGGAGGAGATGGGGCTCGTCGGTGGGATGCGGCACCTCGATGTGGCTAACGCCGGTACAGGCGGGGACGAGGCGATGCCCGACGCGCCGTCGGCCCTCCTCCCGCAGCCACAACCGCAGCCGACGCCCACGCCGCCGCCGAGCAAGTTCCACACGCACTTTCTGCAGCACCGCCGGCAGGAGGAGCTCGGGCTTGGGCTAGGGATGAGCAGTGCAAGTGGTGGCGGGACGATCGGGCGTAGCGCGTGGGGCACGCAGGATTGGTTCTCCGCAAACCCGCGGCTGGACCCGTCGGCGGCGTTCGACCCGGGCGCGTATGAGCAGGGCGCAGGCTTCTCTGCCGGCGATGCTGGCGCGACGTTCTCCCCTGTGGCCGGCTTCTCGCCCGCGCTCGGCTTCCCCGCGTCGCCGCAGCTGAGCAGCAGCGCGTCATTCCCCGCGGCACTTGACACGGGCGGGTTTTTCGAGCTTGCGCACGGGGTGATGGAGCGGTACGACCTCGAGCCCGCAGCGCTCGTACAGCACGTGCACCACCACCACCACCTCGCGGCCGCGCCCGGCGGCGCGTACCCACCGCACGCGTTCTCTTCCCCTGCGCTGTCGTTCCAGTCGTTTCACTCCACGTCGCTCTCGCTCGACACATCCGCGTACGAGGACGGCGACAGCAGCGCCGTGTCGATTGCCGAGTCCGAGCCCGGGGGTGGAGGTGGCGGGGGCGGAGGAGGCGGTGGTTTCCGCGGGTTTACGCATCATTCGAACACCGCGGGCGATCTCATCTTTGGCGCCCGGACGCACCAGCCGATCTGGAGCGGCGTCGACGCGTGGGGCACGCGCGGACGCGGGCTCGCGGGAATCACGGAGGCGCAGGGCGGCAAGCGAGGGGAGGATGAGGGGGACGGCGACGCGGAGCACGATACGGAGGAGGACGACAAGGCACTCAGCCTTTTCAGCCTCGACGACCTCGTTGACCTCTCGCATGACCCGCCTGATGCGAAGATGGACGGCGGCGCGATGGAGATGCAGCTTGAGCCGCCCGGTACGCCGCTCCTCCGCGCGTCTCCTGCGCCTGCGCGTGCCCTGCATGTGCACCATCACCACCACCACCACCACCACTACGCGGCGACCGCGCGCTCCGTGTCCGTCCCGCCGGGCGAGGCGCCCGAGGAGGGGCTGGCGCTTGGGCTCGGACTGATGAGTGCGCCAGCGACCCCCGCGCTCGGCGCCACCGCGCTGCCGCCGCCCAGTGCGTTCGCGCTTGACCCCGCGCTGCTCGGCCTCGCCCCGCCCGGCCCCGTGCCGCCCACGAGCAGCACAGCCCCACTGATGAGCCCCGAGGCGATGTACGACCTGCCGTTTCTCGACCTGCACTACTTCGGCGGTGGTGGCGTGGGTGGTGCGGGTGGCAACGCGATGCAGATGCAGCTCGACGGGTGGCGTGGCGGCGAGGCGCTCGACCTCGCACGCTCTGCGAGCTCCGCGGCGCCGCAGGCGTTCCCGCCGTCGGCGTTCTCGTTCTCGCAGCCACCCGCGCCCACGCCGTGGAAAGCGCTGGGGATCCCGGCGTCGCTGGGGCAGCACATCCCCACGCGGCCTACGGGCCCTGTGAAGCGCAGCGCGAGCGGGGGCGTGCCGAGCGCCGTGCTCGCAGGCGGTGCAGTTGCGCGCAACGCGAGCCACCAGCGAGGCCAGAGTGCCGTGGTGCGTCCCCAGGATCTCGTGCTGACTCGGGAGGCCGCGGGCGCGAGCTTGAAGGGCAAGAGGAAGCGCGCCAGCTGGGATGGGGGCGGCTGGTAGTTCGTAGTCCACTTGGTTGGTTGGACGGACGGACTGCGGATGTGATCTTCTTTCTATCGATTCGTTCTGGTTTCGCTCATCTCTTTCTCGTCTTTATCCACTGCATGATCTCTCTTTCTCTCCTCCATCGTCTGCATTGTACATACTCACTCCATCCGGGTCTCGTTCGTATCACTGCACTGCATAGTCCATCGTATATCGACATCGTCACTTTTTATTCGTCTTTACATAGTTCTCGGTGTGCATATGCGGTCGGAGAATTCACCTAGATTCTGGCCCTTGGTACTACCCGTTTGTGCGAAACGTCGTGAAATGAGGCGTCTGGCGTTCGTCTACTTCGAGTTTTGGTGTTTGACATGTGCTTGAAATCAACACGTAGAAGGGCGCCTAAGGCCCTTCCTCTCAAATCTCCATCACATCATGAGCAGTGTAGATAGAGGTACTGTTCCAACTGATTTTCCTTCCACTGATTTTCCTTCCACTGACAGCGAATCCCCGTCAATACTCGATTGGTGGGTCTCTCAAATGCGGAGGCATTCAGCGCCAAACTCTGGGCGGTATACATCTCCGAGGCCGAAAAGTGGCTACCAGCAATTGTGGCAAGGCTGGAAGTTAACCAAGCACCCTAGATCTTGAGTCTAATTTGAACCGCGAGACCTAGAACTAATTCTCTTACTACATTGACTCGGAAGTACACAATAAGTTATACTCTGTGCTTAGAAGTCGGAGTATCGATGTCAGGAATGTTAATCGGAATGTGATGCATGCCTCGGGGATTATGTGGGAAATTGTATTTATGCTTGTCTGTGGGGTAAAAAATAAATTGAACCTCTGAAAGCATGGTCACTACGGCTCATCACTAACAGACACGACACCCAGGGGAAATTTTTCTAGACCGACGTACGCTCCGAATTCCAACGATTATGAGTATCGGGAAATTGTCGGGAAATGAGAAATCCATCCAGTTAGTACTATCACCCACCGTTCCGGACAAACCTAGATCTCGGAAAAACACTTATTACTCCACCATTTCTGGCTCAATTAAGTAGTTCTCTTTTGTGGCATACTCTATAGGATGTCTCCTAAGAGAATAGGATAAAAAACCAGACAGATATTACCTGTCCTTGGCCCTTTGGCCATTAATACTCTGCCCAGTACTGTGATTTTGACTGATTTTCGATGTTTTCAGCACAATTGCTGTGGCTGGGAAGTTGAACAAAGCCTCTAAAATAATGAAAATACATTTTCGGAACATATTAGTAGTCTACGTCGAGGGTAGGTGGCCTGACGACGTGGTAATAGATTGGGGTGTTTCATAATTATTGCCGTTTTCAGAAAAGTTGGCGCTAGTGCTGTCCAAATATGATATGAATACGAAAAATCACATATCATATCACCATCCCCGGGCCCATATCATATGTGTATTTTATCTGCCACATATTTATTTTGCAATATCTGATATGATATGAATATGATATGATTATTCGTGAATATTTATGACTTCCAGGTAGTTCAGACCCACACTGAGCCCTGACTTCAATCATTCCCATGCTACCTACCTGCCTACCTTTGTGATGATACATAGAGTAGTTTTTGGTACTCATTGATGTTTGATTAGGGTGTTTCATAATTAAAAATCTGAGCCCCAACTTGTGCCCCAACTTTGACCCCAACTTGAGGTCAAGTTGGGGCATGAAATAGATCGGGGCTCCAAGTTGGATGTCGGATCGTGGTCCGGACCACGATCTGACATCCAACTTCGACCCCAACTTGATGCCCCAACTTGAACTGGCCGATTTTCTCCATCCCCCGTCTTTCCCGGTCGCAAAATGTGACCAAGTTGTAACCTAAGTTGGGGCCAAGTTGGTGTCGAAATCGGGGTCGAAGTTGGGGTCAAAAATCTAATTATGAAACACCCTATTGTCCTTCAACGTGTTTTTCATATCACTTTCATACTTGAAAAAAGGTGCTCCACAGCAATACAGTACTAACCACAGGAATGGCAAGAATATCCCTTGCTATGTGTAGTACAGTCAGCATTGTGCCCTTGGTTTTGCTAGTGCACAGATTGAGCTATCGCAAGTACAATTATTGAAACACAACAGCATACCTTACACCATCCAAGTGGGTCATCAAATCCGGGCTCAACTGGAGAAATTCAACCCAGGTGCAACTCGACTTCATCCATACCCACAAACAACATTGATTTTTTCCTCTCAGCATGGCCTTGCATTGCTCTGCAGAAGAAATAAACAGTGACAGAATTAGGTGTTAAATTGTTCCTGTGCAAAGGTTTGACTGGAAGCCAAGAATATGAAAAAAATATGATGATATCCTGTTTGGCATATCATATTATATGCATATCATATCATATCATATTTCCCCATATCAATATTGTCCATCTATGTCTTGAGCCATCTCATATCTGTATTATCTCATATTTAATCATATCATATTATTTGATATCATATTTTTGGACAGCACTAGTTGGTGCTCGTGACTTTTTGTGACTTTTTGTGTGTTTTGAGTCAGATCTTCGGCGGGCCATAACTCAATGACCACTGGATGGATTTCCAAAATTCCTATAGCATCCTGGAAGGGCTTCTGGAAGGTAGTGAGAACGAGATAAAAACTGAAGATGAAAAGGGAAACGATGACAGTGATGTAGAGAAATCTGAATCCAGTTCCAGCTCTGATGAAGATGATGAGCTTCTTGCGAGTATTGGTGCGCACTCTGAAACTTCTTCTCAGATTTGTTGGCTTATAATGATACATAGTTCCAGTCAGCTCACCTGCACGTGAAGCCCAGGCCCGGAAAGCACACTTTGAGATTCCATTCGAGGTCCCTTTCGGTGACGGTGGTGCTTGCTGTGATCTTGATGGGATTACTTCAAAGACATCCTTTGATGCCTTTCTGAATGCACTTGCACCTGCCATGTCCACTCGGAAGAGCCTCTTGACAGGCATCACATACATTCCTTCCTATAAGCCCAAGAGCCCGAAACCTACGCCAAAGCTTCTTGACAGTCCGGAGGCTTGGACAAAACTTGTCAGCGATGTGGAGAATTATATCCAAGCTTCGAAGGAGAAAGCAAAGGGCAGAGGCACTGTCAAGCCATTCCACATCACAATTGTGGGCGGCGATCCCAAGACATCCACCAGTGGTGGGAAAAAGAAGAAGGACAAGGTACCCATCACGGAGGCGATAACTGCTGAACCAAAGACACACATATTCTATCAGCAGTTGGAGGGTAAATACAAGTGTGACCAGTCCTGCTTGGTTCTGTCAAATGGTGATCATTACCACCTCGTTGCCAATGACCTTTCAAAATGGGCTCATTTGATTGTAAGCAGTTAGATCCCTACATATTTCAGAGCTGACTGGTACGTTCTACAGAGTATACATCGGGCAACAATAGAAAATGTTCCCGCAGACCTCAACATCACTGACACTGCTCCAAGACAGCATGCTGCCAGGAAAGCCCTGGCTCAGAGTGGAGCTGTTGCTTCTGACGAACCTCCTCAATGGGTTCAGGCCATGATGGGCATTGCGATGGGCGGAATGATGATGCGGAACAACATTGTCCCATATGAGACACCACAGCCTTCCACTCCCCGATGACAGCCTGTAGCAGGCTCTTCCCATCAAGCAGCTCTCTCTATTCTCCCCTGGCGAGGATGGCCTCAGGCATCAGCCATCCAGTGGAACAAAGCACACAGTTGCCACAGAGGCTCCCGACGTCCGAACGTGGCTGAGCTCACTCAATGCAGATGTGATGTGTGGCCATCACAACCTCTTTTACTTTGGTTATGTGACCGAGTTTGAAAAGCACGGCATCTGGGACTTGACGGACATGGAAGGTGTGACCACAGAACAGTTGGTCACCCTTACAGCTGCTACCCTGGGGACAGCAAAGCGGATGGTCAAGTATGCCAAAGAAGATATGGTGAAACTTCTCAATTCAGCCAGTAAAAGGGTTCACAATTCATATAACTGATTCTCAGTCATCTAAACTAGTATTACATCGTTTCTGTTGCTATTATACATACCCACAATGATGAAAAAACCAATTGAGTATGCCACATCAAAAAGGTGGAGGTAAACATAGGTGTCATCCTCATTCTGATCTACATCCTCCCGGCCAAGTATGCCATGGCGTTGGACAAAGGCCTTGATGACAGAGAAGACAAGCTCGATCAGGTTAAAATCCAGGGAATACGGTGGTAGAAACATAACCTTCATGCCGCTATATTTTGTTAGCATAGGTATGAGATAAGTCAATATTGTGGACTTACCGGCCTTCTATAAGCTGAATAATGGCTGGGTCCTTGTGAATACATGTGTTGTCCATCACAATTACCGAGTTCTTGCCTGGAAATGGTTCCATGTGGTCCAGGAGTCCATCGATAAATTCATAGAAGAGGACTGCCGTAAATGATCCTTCCACAATTTTGACATGAAGTATACCGTCGAGGGACAGTGCCGGTAGCAAGGAGTATCTGTCCAATAGTCAGGTATATAGTATGGTTACCATCTGGGAGCTTACCGTCATCCACGGACAAAGAAACACTTGTGGATGGCACGTTGACCTGACAAAGCCCATGCCCGATGACGGACAGATGTTCTCTGGTCAAATGAGCTTTCATCTACGAAAACTGTCTGCTCTGGTGTATATTCCATCCCATATGTATATTGGTATGCTGTCCGCTTGAGGGCACTGCGCTCCAAAGCATTACAGGTCAGCTTGTTACATGCATGCAAAATGTGTGTACTCATGTATATATAGTCCGGGAAGCCTATGACAGATTAACCTGTCATAGTGGCCTTTTGGCTCAGTTGGTAACAATGCTAGCTCCCAGGCATGTTACGTAACAGTATGACAGGTTTAAACCGGTCATGAGTTCAAACCCTGGCGGTGGCATATTTTTCAGGCCTGGAGCACTTGATTTAATTTGTCATCATTTGAACTCGGTAACGTCCGGCAGGTTGATCATGCGACCTGGGGGTCTATTATGTATCATTTGGTCTTTGGAAGTGCACCCAGGGTTCTGTCCCCGGTCTGGCCCATTTTCGGGTTTCCATTCCATTCTGGAACATCTCGGATCCATTCTAGGATCATTCTGCACTTCGAGGGCTCAGTGCCTAATTGGGGGGCACTGTTACATGCATGCAAAATGTGTGTACTCATGTATATATAGCCCGGGAAGCCTATGACAGATTAACCTGCCATAGTGGCCTTTTGGCTCAGTTGGTAACAATGCTAGCTCCCAGGCACGTTACGTAACACAGCTAAAACATCTAAGTCATTGATACACACTATGTGCATGGGCTGAGCACATACCTTCTTCATAGCGAACCCAGATCACTTCAGACTCCTCCAAATTGTTGCTTCACTGACTTCAGAGCCCCGCTTTTCTTCAAGGGCCCCTTGGAGTTCATCCAGATACACATCAGGACTATGTCGCACCACTCCGGTGAGGAACTGTATGATTTCGTTGGCTTGTTCTCACTGAATGTGGCACTCAGCGCACCCTTATGTCACTGTGGGTCATCACCCGCTTTGCCCCCGGAGTTCGAGCCACAAATGTTCCTGCATGACTGTCCCTTTCTTGCGATAGTCTTCGAGGAATCGTTGGACAGTTTGTTTCTTGCATCCAGTGTAATGGAAGATAGCAGGCACATCCAGGGTTCAGGCCATGTTGAGGATCGCTCAATGGAGGTCGTCAGATAATGCTTTACCACGAGTCATGGTGGAAGTACGAGAGGAACGTGGCGTGAAGTTGATGTACATGATCACATGCTAAGAAACAGATAGCTCATTCTCACCTGAATCTGTGCCTGGGGCGTGCTCAGTAGCATGGAAAGAGTACGTGTTCAAAAAGCCAACTCGATACATGCAGTATTTACGATGCTAGAGCCTGCCCACTCCATCTGTGGTGCCTAAAAAGGGCATTGTGGGACCTGAAAATCTCGGCCCAAGAAGCATGGGGCCCCCTAGCCCTCGACGAGCCTGTCACAGTCATATAAAAATTTCGTGAATCCGTCCAGCGGTCGTTGAGTTATGGCCCGCCGAAGATCTGACTCAAACCGCACAAATAGTCACAAAAAGTCACGAGCGCCAGCTTTTCTGAAAATGGCAATAAAAATCTGAGCCCCAACTTGTGCCCCAACTTCAACTGCAACTTGAGGTCAAGTTGGGGCATGAAATAGATTGGGGCACCAAGTTGGATGTCAGATCGTGGTCCGCACCACGATCTGACGTCCAACTTTGACCCCAACTTGGTGTCCCAACTTGAACTGGCCGATTTGCTCCATCCCCCGTCCTTCCTGGTCGCAAAATGTGACCAAGTTGTGACCCAAGTTGGGGCCAAGTTGGAGTAGAAATCGGGGTTGAAGTTGGGGTCAAAAATCTAATTATGAAACACCTTATTGTAAAGTGATCAGATGTCATGGATTTATGATCCAAAATATGTGTGAATTAAATGATATGTCGTGCACCTCTCAGGAACTTTTCAGACTATTGGTCGTTGTAGGACGCCAACAAGACGTGGTTGATCCCCCATGTAAAGTTTCAAGGTGTCGCTGTAAGAGATGAGCTCAAGACCAGACCAGTGATCAGAAATTTCGATTTTACCTAGTACTCGGACAACTGACCACAACAAAGAAAACACCGCTGTTTGACAACGAATGGACCATTTTCCACAAACCAAACTTTTAGACCTATTGGGTGACTTCCCGTAAGATTAAAATATTCCAGTGCAATTTCTGAGCTTCTTTGAGGGTGCCAGTGATACGATCAAAGAGAAAAGATATTCACGCTGTCTGTATTCCCGCAACTAAAATAATATATTTACTTCTTGATGAAGTGGAAAAATCAACCATGTGAGCATCTTCTCGCACCAGAGTTGTCTCGGAATTAAAACACCATAACCACGAGGAGCGGTGGCCTACAAAGTGGGCTCAAGAGGGATCACTCTGAAAAAATGATTTGGCATCAATTTTGAGGGGGAAAACGGCAAAAACGACCGGGGTTTGGGCAAGGATCGATGTAGGGCACTGAGGGTAGAGTTAGAACGTTGAAAGATCTGTTGTATACAAACAGTGCGCTTGCAAGTGAGGACGTAGAGTTTGTGATGGGAGTGACAGAAGGTGACAATCAGTGATTTGGTGCCTAAACAGGATATTCTATGATACGAAAGTCTATTCGAGGGGGGGGTACCCCCTGAATAGATTCAGCATATCTCGAGTGATGGGAGAATAAATCGCAATTGCTTTCGGGTGATACGATTGATGGGTCCTGGCAGTTGACATTGCATCATGTTGGCAAGTGTGAACAATATTCCTGGGGAATATTTAATTCTTACGGGAAGTCATCCATTAAACAGAAACATTGCAAACAATATATCTACCCAGAATTTTATTTGGATGTCTGTTATATACCGAGCCGAAGGAAGAACAAGATGAGAGACTCCAGAACCGGAACCGGGAACTGGAGGATTGGAACTTCTGGAAAGTATATGGGGAGATAACGCAAACACCACAGGACAGTAGGATGTGCGTACTACCGAGGCCAGTGAAGGAAGGAAGACCGGGGAATTAACCGGAGGACGACTCAGTACAAAGCGGAGAGCAAAGCAACGTTAATTATCAAACTGAAGTACATGGCATATGTTAAGGGTTTATATAGCTAAGTCCTAATTGTATTCCTAAAAAGGTGCGAGTCAGGTGACCTGTCGGACATAACAATAATACGAGTCCCAAAGAGGATGGAGAAGTGATGTCAGAGAAATTGACAATAAGAACATCGATTATAAAGACGGATAAATGGGAAACACTCAGTAATTCTTCATTGCGTAAAAACCCGATGGGGTGGACCAGGGCTATCCGTGTGGCGGTGAATGGTGATCACCAGCTGAGGAGATCCTCTGGCACTGCTGATAAGAAGGGATGATGACTAATCTACAAACAACACCGCTATCTACCAAAACACTACCCCAAACCCATCTGCACCGCCACTCCAGCGGCCTCCGCTGCTACCACATGCGCCCACAACCTCGATGGCGGCGTCCACGCCGCCACCCACGACGATACACCACTCGGCTACTCCAGCCCGTGCCCGACTTCCTCCACATGCGCCAACTCCACGGCTTCCAACTCAGCCCGCTCGTCGCCTTCCAAAATCGGTGCCAGCTTCGCCTCATACTCCCGCTGCACCTGCTCCAAAACACCACCGCGCTTGGGGACGAACTGTCGGAGGTGCCGTGTATTGTAGTCGCCCTCCAATGGCACCCCGTCCAATGTCTGTAGGCGATATGAATGCGATATCCTTTCCACAACGCGATGTGGAGTTGACCAGCGATAAATGAGCTTGCGGAGGCAGCGGAACGTGTACGTCCACGCGCTGCTGTATACCTGTACAAGGTCCCCTTTCCAGTATGTCTGCTCCCCACCGTCCTTCATCACTTTCCGGTCGAACACGGCTTTGCGGCTCAGCGCGTACGCAACGCGCGCGGCGTATCCATTGAGTCTCTGTTGCGCGACGTACGCCATGTGTACCTCTGCGTCAGTCGCAGTGAATGCCTCGACACTCACTGATACTGGCGTCAGCGGTGTGTTGACGATCGCGCCCAGCATGAGCTCTTTGGGGGAGAATTTGACGGAGGGCAGAAGCCGATTGTTGAGGATGCGTACGGCCTCGTTCGGGCCAGTTCCTGGGCAGCGAGTCCCATGTCGTCGCCTTCCACGCATCCTCTTTGACGCTAACAGCGTGGGCAGTCGGCAGTGGGCTTTCTGCCATAACAATGACAGACACCGTACGTTCTTTGATCCTTTCTTTGTTGAAACCCAAAATTGACGGTCTTACCTAGACGTAAGCCCTGCCCCTCTTGGATCCAAACCCGCCAGACTTATCATCATCGTCTGCAGGTGCAAAGGGTGGATGTCATTTATGGTATCTACTCTACCATTTCCCCGAATATAAACTCTATGCCACCAATAACTCGCGTGTCAGACATATGCGGGCTGGCTTTCCATCGTCATCTCCAATTTTCTCGTCCTCCTCCGCATCTGGACGATGCTCCCGGACGGGCACCCATTGATTTCGTGGTCCATGGTGTTCTTCTTCGTCTCGCAGACCGTGAGCTTCGTGGTCACCACGTGGGTCATCACAAATATGATTCGTGCGTGCCAAATATTCTCTTCTTGTTCACGGACGAGGAACGATGTCGTTCTGATCGCTTGTGGATTTTTTCTAGCTGTACTCGTCTATAACCATTTCGTCGGATTGTGCACATTCACCGAAAAGCCGAATATTGCTGGCCTCTGGCTCGTCGGTGTGCGTCGCACTCTGTGCTTCGAAATTATTATTTTCCGTGCCGACGCTCTTTCTGGTAGCTCATATTCGAGGTTGTAGTGTTTATAACAGTCTGTTGGAACACCCTGGATCGTCCACGTGTGCCCTCCCCTGACATGCATGTGGCACGGATGCTCTTTCGCGACGGTGTGGTTTATTTTGTTGTATGTGATTATTTCTCGAGGACATGTCAATTTCTTCTGACGTTTTTTTTTGAATGAATAATCCAGCTTCTCTCTGGTCAGTCCAGTAACTGTGTTCATTTGATGATATTTGGACTTACCCGTACGTCATTAGCCCTGCGCATCTCCAATGTGGTCATTGCTGTTGTTGCTCCAGTATCATCGCTCTTCGTTATAGTATTGTGTGTCATCCCTCTCTTTCAACCTGCTTCTCGTAGTGCTGACAGTGACCACAACCATACTTAATTGATGTTGTACAGCTTCATCTGGTCTGCAACAACGCTCATAACAACCCGCCTGATCATCAACTCACGTCGCACAGTGGCCAATGCGCTGGAGCCATGCAGCTCCCCTGAGTCTGTCGAGGATGAACATGATGACCGTGTATAGAAACTAAGGTTACCTCCCTAGTGGCCCAGGGTTACTGTAGTCATGTGTCTGATCCTCTGCCAAATTACATCCGCAGGTGACCCCACAGAATATTTGCCTTTTTTAAGTGAATTTCCTTATGTATGAGCTGTCGATTAAGGAGAATGAAGGCCCTGAATGAAGATCCTTCAAACAATTTTCTTTCGGTCCCTTCATTCAGGTAAAATGAAGAAGCACTTGGCACAGCATCATTCACTGCCACAGCAAAAGACCATTTTCTTTTATATTCAACTGTCCCTGAATTAATTGCCATGGATCTCAGGCAGTAGACTTAGAACATGTATCAACACATCACAATTTTTTTCCACTAAGATCCACCAAATGACTGGCTGCCATTGTGCAAAACAATTCTATCAGGCCACAATTAAGCACACTGATCTATTTTGGGTGGCATGGCCCAGCCGAGAACCCGGGTGCCTCATTGTGTATTTGGGCTGATGACCTTAGCTTCATTACCCAGCGGTCACCAGCGGGGTCACCCTGGTGACCCCATGTATACTCTATGTGTACTTGTACAGACCTCAAATTATTATTTCGATTGAATCTGAACAAACATCAGGAAAATCTACCATTAGGGACAGTCAGAGTAGGCGCTTCAGAGGTGATTCACGCGCGATTATGGAAGTGTTTCAGAAGTGATTATGGGAATTAATTTGCATCATAATCGTGTGATAATCACTCTCAGCTCTGACCGTCCCTTTTCAAACCGTGATTCAAATGCGATTCTGAAGTGATTCTGCTCATAATTTGATTTCGGACCTCCTGCCAGTAGACACTTTCTAGACTGAACCCAATAAGGAAAAATATAGGCAAGTGTCCATCATTTTCATTCCCACATCATGCCTCCAGGTACTCGACGGGCCGCTCGCGAGAAGGCCCTTCTTAAGGCATATATTCGCCACAACAAGGGGCGTCAACGACGTGACCTCCTACGCCGACGTGCTGCAGCCTGCATCTGGCGGCAAAACCATGTTAACGACCCATCTAATAATGATGATGCTCTGGACTCCCTTTCCTCTATATCCTCTGGCGACTCGGACAGCACTTCTACTTCTGATTCAGGCTCAGAGGACAGCTCGGATGGGGATGGCTGGTCTGATATCCTGGGTACCAATTGGCGCTTTGTCGGAGACATGCTCGACGAGGACACTACTGTGACAGGCCTTACCTCACGGTCATCGTCGAGCTCGGATTCATCGATGCCTCAGCTCCACACAGTCACAGCGAGCTCTTCGTCGGGCTCTGAGTCCTCTGATTGGGACTGGAGCAGTGATTCGCTGTCCGGTGCTGATGGTGACGACGAGGAAAGCTCGGATGATGACAGCGACATTGATGCGCACCGTCTGCCATTTCTGCATCGCTTCATCGTGGAAGAAATAGATAGGATGTACCAAAGCCGATATGAGCAACCCCGAAACAATTTGCCCCGCGGGCCCTCGTACCTCCACCACGTTCTCACTGCACTTAAAACGGGCCGTGCGGACCACTTCCGCCAAGCACTCCGAGTTACCCCTCAAACATTCTTGCTGACATCGGGCACGCAGAGTCGGGCAAGAACGTAGAGTAGGATCTTGTTAGTGCCCTCGACGAGGCCGTTAACCCAAGGTGAATACGCAGCTACGATGTGTTGCTTGATCCCCCACTTCTCGCAGAACGCAGCAACCACCTTGTTCTTGAAGTGCGAGCCTCCATCCGACATGTGGACCTCCGCCGGTGTCCACTTCATGCAAATCTGCGCGAGCGCGTCAATAGTGGTCTTGGTGGTGCCCGCCGTCTTGTATTTGTACGCCCACAGCCACTGCGTGCAGGTGTCAAGATACAAAAGCGCAGTGTGGTACCCACCCTTCCCGGGCGGCATGGAAAGGTAGTCGCCGACGATGAGCTCGAAGGGGTGTCAGTGGATGATGGGGTCGAGGCGCGCGTGAATGTGAGTGGGACCGAAAGCCTTGCACTGGCCGCAGTCGCTGATGGCCTTCAGGATGGACTCGTTGAGCATCGGGCTGCTGATGCTGTCCATCATGATCAGTTTCACTGCATCGCGGTGGAAGTGACCGCGCTCAGCATGGATTTTGGCCGCCATCTCCGTCGCCTCCGCCCTCGTCATGCACTCCCGCCGCGCGGGACTACCGCCGCCCAGACGCCACAACCGCCCACCCTCCACGAGATACTCTGCAGCACGATGGGCCGCCTTCCGGCGTGCCCGCATCGTCGTACCCACATCCAGCTCGAAGATCGCATCAAGGATCTCAAGGTACGCTTTCTCGTCTTTGAACCGCTCCCGCAACACCATCGCCCCCGCAGGCAGCGCAACGAGCAGGCACGGCTCCTCCCCCTCCACAGTGCCCGCTACTGCGACTGCGAACATGTCATTGACTATGCCCGCTGCCGCTTCCCAGTCGGGCGAAACCGTCCACTCATGGCCGTCCCCCGCAACTCTCTTCACGTCCTCAAACTTTCTGCTGATCGCGTCCGCCGCAGTGTTGTGTACACCTTTGATATGCTTTGCCGCGACAATGTTATGTGCAAGAATGCCGTTGCGCCAGCGCTCGTGCGCGACACTTGGCTTGTTGTTCGCGAGTACTTCGCGCAGTGCAATGCAGTCCGTGCTCACTGCGATCGGTTGTCCCCATACTATGGGCGAGAACTTGTCCAGGGAGAACTTGAGTGCAGCGAACTCCAGCAGGTGCGGTGCGTAGCGTTCCTCCGTCTCCGAGGTTCGCTTGGACGTGAAGGCGATCAGATGCTCCCTCATGACCACCTTCCCGCCCGGTAACGTTGTCTCCATTTTCTGTGACAGAACTCCTGTGAAACCCCGCCGTGACCCGTCCGTGGTGACATCGAACGGGTACTTCGAGACCGTGTCGTAGCACAGCGCGCGAAGCACTGGCTCCGATGTCATAATGCGCTTGAGCTTGAGAAAGCACTCCGTGTGCTTCTCGGTCCAGAGCGGGGGCAGCTTGAACGTCTGCATGATCTGGCAGTGGATGCGCTTTGTCGCGCCGTGTGGGAGGGGAACTTCTCGGAGTAGGTCGCGCAAGTCTTCCTCCGCCTTCGCATAGTTGAGGACAAGGTCCCTGAAGTACGAGGTGAGACCTAGGAATGAGTGCAGGCTCGCTGCGGTCTCCGGCGTCGGCCACCCCACAACCGTCGCAAGCTTTGAAAGGTCGGGCGACACTCCCCTCGGTCCCACAACTGCACCTGCGAACGTGGCTTCCGTCATGAAGAGGCACGTCTTCGACACTGACAGCGACAGACCCGTTACCCGCATCCGCTCGAATATGACCCGCAGCTTGGACATCATCTCGCCAAACCCATCTGCCGCTGCACCCCCATCGTCCACAAACAGCTCCATGACCTCCTCCATCGTGAGGTCGTAGAGCTTCCACGTGACCATGTGGCCGAACTCAGTAGGTGCGTCAGAGAGCCCGAATGGCATCCGTGTATACGCGAAGAATCCCCGCCCCGGTATGAAGATGACCAGGTAAGGTTGCACGGTGTCGTCGACGCGTATCGCGAAGAACCCCGAAGCGAAGTCAAAGACGGAGACATAGGGATGGCCCGATAGGCGTCGCTGCTTGTCCCGGATGTCGCCCTGCGGGACCGGCACCACCTCCAGCAGCGGATTGAGCTCCACGAATGTCCTGCAGATCCGCCATTTTGGTGCTGTGGCGGCGCTCGCGGCCCTCCACGGGTCGCACGGTGGAAGGTAGGGCGTAGGTGGCAAGCCTGCGTGCACGCACTGCTCACTGACTTCATGCAGCAGGTCGCTGTACGACATCCCCGTGCTCTGCTCCTTCGGCGCGAGGTGGATCTGGTTCACGCACTTGACTTCGCGCGGATGGATGGGGCGTAAAACACCTGCAGCCACGAGCTCATCGATCTGCTTGTTGACGTTGACAGCCTGTGGGCTCGTGAACGGATGCTGGTGGACTTTTTTGCTGAATTGGATCTCGGGGGGGATTCGCGGTGCATATACCGCATCTTCCACTGCGCGGACTTCGCTGATGGACAGCACGAAGACATTGGCGTATGAAGCTATGAATGCGTGCACTTCCTCTCGCTCCTTGGGCGTGAGGTCGTCGCCGACTTTGACCTCTTCAAGGATCAGCGCGACGCGCTCCTTCCTGAATGGGTCTGAGTTGCGAGTGAAGACGGTTGTGGGATCCGGCCCTGACACAGACACGGTGTTAACGGCAATCCACGTTGGTAGGACTTCTAGAAGGACTCGCCTCGCGGGGGCGTCCGCGTACGGATATGCCCCCGGGAAGGCTGCATGCATGCCTGCGGCTCCCTCGTGTCCATTCCCCAACTCCGCGTCTCCTTCCGACTCTTCGCCCGTTGCTGCTCCGGTCAAGTCTGCGCCCATACGCTCGAATGATGTGTTAGATGATATTGCGCTCGCGAATGTCATGAATGGGACTCGCCTCGCGGGGGCGCTCGCGTACGATGCTACCCCCGTGAAGGCCGCTCGCTTGGCCGTGTCTCCGTCCCAATCCTCCAAAATGAGTACCGCTGCCTCCTCGTCGCCAGCCTCGTCGCTCTCTATGCCTACGTACACCCACGCCTCGCTCTCGTCACCCTCGAAGCTCGCTTGCTCGCGTCGTTCCTCGCCGTTCTGGTCAGTGACGCGCGGATAAGTGAATACAAGGTGGGGGACTCGCCTCACAGGGGTGTTCGCGTACGAATCAACCCCCGGGACGGCTGCGCACCGTGCTGCCCCCTCTGCAGCTCCCTCCGCTATCACCTCCATGTCAATGTACCACCGGTCGCTCGCATCCCCCTCGTCCGTACGCACGTCGCTGACAACGTTCACATCATGCGGCTGCTCCCCCTCGCATTCTGTAACTTGCTCAGCTTCGTAGACACTGGACTGCGCCTCGTCTAGGTGTCCATCAACGGTCTCGGTACAATCAATAACTGGTACTTGCCTCACGGGGGGAACCGTGGACGATTTCACCTCCGTTGAGGCTGCGCGCCTAGCTGCCTCCGTTGCAGCATCCCTCTCTCTCCTCCGCGCTTCGACAGCGCCGGCGTGCTGATTGTATAAGACCACTGTGCGCCCGCCCGCTGACAGCGTCACGACATCCGTCTTCATATCGTGGACAACGCCAAACGCAGCCTGCAACGGTTTGCCGAAGAGGAGCAACCATCCGCCGCCGCTATCGAAGACCTCGAATGCGCCGCTCGCACGGACGCCCTCAATCTCAAAGCTGCCTTCCCAATGCGCGGTGGACTTGACGATCTTCCCGTCCGCCATGCGCAAGCGCTTTGTCGGCGTGCTGATGTTCCCGAGGCGATTCCGTACACGCTCGAACACGTGCAGGTCCATCGCGCCAACTAACACACCGCCATCCCATAGCGCTATCACCCATACTTTCTCCCCTCGCGGTCCTTCCAATACCACCCAGTGCAAGCAAGGATTTGCCTCATCACGCGTGGATCCCACAGTGTAAAGATCAACAATTTCTAATTCGTTGGTACTATCGATACATGTAGGGATCCCCGCACCTCCAAGTCGGCCGGGGTCCTGGACTACTGCGTGGCCTATTGCTGTAGCCCGTCGACAAAACCCTCCCCATTCCCCTGCACTGCCTCTTCGTCATACCAGGGACCTTGCACCGGAACGGGTTCCACCGCGACGAGCTGGACCGGTGCAGGCGCTATGAGTGACGTGCGGCTGAGCCACGTTCCGCCGAGGATGCGCAGCGCAGTCTCAAGCTCCGGCAGCGCTGGGCGCACACAGCCTGCGGGCCGGACGTGCGCGGGCGTGGTGGCGACTCCGCAGCCCCAGCACTCGTTGCTGCACGGGGACTGAACTCCAGGGGTGAGCGGGTACCCGGCAAACTCGAGCTGAAGGGCCGTGCGCGCGAGCGTGCCGAACTTGGTGTTCCACTTGCGGATGTCGGTAGTGTACGCCTCGCGACCTGCGGGCATGTTGGGGTGACGGCGGGACACACACTCTGTGAGGACCCTGCGCAACTGCTCCTTCTGGTCGCTTGTGATGCCGGGGGCAGTCTCACCGCCGCCGCCCTTGGCATGCCGCCCCTTGGCCTCATCAGCCGTGCCGGGCACGACAGCAGCAGTGACTACGGTGGTGGTGGGACGCGTTGGGGGTGGAGGTGGGCCCGCGCTGGGTCTGAGTGGAGATGCGCATCGCGCCGACTTGTTTCTCGAGATCCCCCACGCGCACCCTGTCCGCTTCGCGCTCCTTGTACGCCGCGACTGCGACGTCGATCTTCTCTTGGGGTATGGCACGCAGCACCGCGACCATTGACGTCCAGTCTGGCGTGCGCGCACCCACACCCTCCTGCAGCACCGCCGGCAGCACGGTGTGGAAGTCCCATAAGCCTACGTCCTTGGCTCCCACGCCGGCTTCCCCGATGGCGTCGCTGAGACATTCCGCAAAGTCGGCGAGCGCATAGACGGCGCGCCCATGCACTTCAACGGTCCCTCGGGCGAGCTCCTCGATCGTCATTCGCATACGCACTAGATCTGCCTCGAGCAGACTGCGTGGTTTGACGACAGGATCAGCGCCTTTGAAATGTGTCTTGAAGGCTGCGCAGAACGCCGCCCAGTTGGTGGCGGCGGCAGGGATGGGGACGGTGGCTTGGAGCTCGCCATACCACTTGTCGGCAGGGGATTGGTCCATGAACCGGTCGGCGATGTCAGTGAACCTCTGCGCGTCGGTGATACCCGCAGTCCCACGGTACAAGATGTTCAGCCTTTTGATGAAGTCGGCGGCGGAGAGCTCGTTGCGCTTGGCACGATCGCCCGAGAAGAACAGGTCGGACATTGCAATGCTGGCGTTCTGGGTGGGAGTGCACTGGCGGGGAATCGGCGCCCCTGGTTGCCCGAGTGGTCTGGGTGGAAGCGGAGGGGGAACGCGGGGAGCTGTCGGCGTGGTCTGCGGTGGGGTGATCAAGAATGCGGGGGCAAGGTGTTGTCTAGAGTCCGGCGACGCCGAAGGCGAGTTCAGCGGGGTGAAGGGTGACCCTGAGGCGAACAGGGATTCTGGTGGAGGTGGAAATGGTCCTCCTCGGGGGATTGGGCTGGTGGGGTCGGAGACTCGGTGAGATCGATGGGGCAGCGATCGAAGTACCCTGGTAGGTTGTGGCAACGTTGCCAGCTTGATACACGTGTACACGGGGTTCGAGAAGTACGCAGAGAGTGACGCGGGTACGCGGGTACGCTCGACACGATGTCTACGAGACAGTGGCGCAAGTGAAAAAAAATAAAAAGCCCGTTGCCGGAGATCTAGTCCGATCGGCGGCATGGGATGAATCCCGTTGTCGTCACCACAATGGGGTGGACCGGGGCTATCCGTGTGGCGGTGAACGGCGATCACCAGCTGAGGAGATCCTCTGGCACTGCTGACAAGAAGGGATGATGACTAATCTACAAACAACACCACTATCTACCAAAACACTACCCCAAACCCGTCTGCACCGCCACTCCAGCGGCCTCCGCCGCTACCACACCGATGATCTGCAATGGGTCCGAGGATATTCCGTCCGGTTCCGGGCTCCGGTACCGGACATGGACCGGAAGGTCAAGGACTGGGAAAGCATGGATATAACAATGTCTAGATAAACAGATATTTAGCAATTTTCCTTAATCGTCCGAGATCCCCATCGGAGATAGAAGCAGCAGACTTGTGAAAAGGGGGTGGCACAGGGGGAAGAATCTTATCTTAATCTTATCAGTCTTTCTACTTTTGCATCTGTTCCTGAGTTGGGCGCAAAATATTCACCACTCTGGTGAATATTCATCAACAGTAGTTTCACACCTGATCTAAACTGCACACTGTGCTTCTCCAGCAAGATTCACACCTTCTTGACTTTCAAGTACTTCAACAATAGGGATGGTCAGAGTAGCCGATTTTGAGGTGATTATGACCGTCGATTTTGATGACGGTTATGGATTTCTTAAAGCATGTGAAAATCGTTGAAAGCCATAATCGCCTCAAATTGTAAAACCTCCTCTGGCAGAGGTTTTACAATGATTATGAGGTGGTTTTGATTCTCATCCTACGATCACTATAACTATTATTTTATTTCTGCTTACAAATATGTTTGACTCTTCCGGCCCCCTTGTCTGCACGCTGTCATCTAGACATGGCTGCCAAACCCTACACCAAACCCATATGGGCTGTAGCCAAATCATCGAAGGCCAAGTTGGCTGCCACCATTGCGTCTGCTGAAGCTCAGGAAGACGAAGCGATGGAGAAGCCCATCAAAAAAGCTCGTGCCAGCTGCCACAAGAAAGCGAAGGCCCTTGAGCCTGAGGAGGATGTCGTTGAGCCCAAGAAGGTGGCAGCTGCTGGTGTGGAAGGTGTGGAGGTGGTCGACAATGTTGTAATCAAGTGCGTACCACGGGCATGACTATCTGCAAAGTTACTCACATCACATCCAGCTGGAACGTCAAGCTTACCTGGGAGTTGATCACCACTATCGAGGAGGACGAGGAGATACGGGATGGTCTTTTCCCGTGTGTTGATGGTATCCCCCGGACCGGTGGAAAGCCAAAGATGCACCACTACTATAAGTTGGCGTGCATATTGTTTCTTGACCATCTGGACTACAAGGAGATCTTCCAAATCAATCCCAAGCACACCGCGGTTCAGCTTAACGTACAGAGGAAGTTGTGGACCGAAAAAGTCAAGAACAAACTCGCACCGTGCGTCCACGTCTGCAGAGCCTGCCCAAGTCAACTAAAATTCATATACCTCTGTTATATTGGTTGCCAAGGCCTGTGAAAACATTATTGAGATGGGCAAGACTGGTGCGGGGATTGCCAGTGAGGATGACATTCTGCCTGGGACGGGTCTGATGATGAAGTGGGGTGCGTTGGAGAGCTTGAAGGTGATATATATCTTGATGTTCGGCAGATCTGATCAAACTCGAATCCCCATGGTTCTTCCACCTCCGGGACTTGATTGTGGCATGCCCGAACCTCCAGCCCGTCGGCCTCAGCAACAACAACAGTGGATACGACCTCTCCCTGCTCATTCCCAGCCCCGATGGTGATGGCAGTATGTTGAGCGGGTTTGATGACACCCAGGATCTACCCGAACAACTCTCAGAGCCATGCCTGTTGGATGACACCTCAGATAGCAACAAAGACTTACCTCCCACCATCACCGAGGCCAAATGAAAGCGCAAGGATTCAGATACCGAGTTTATGCCAAACACTTCGAAGTCCGCAGCGCCTGCACCCAAGAAACGAAGCCCCAGCCGGCGGTCTCTGTCCCTGCTCTGCCTGCTGTGCCAGCGGGCCCCAAGAAAGCTTTGAATGCAAAGGATAGGTTCTCGGCCACGATTTTGGCCGAGGAGGAGATGCAGCAGCGGCTGCTCATTATGAGGAAGGAGAAGAATGAAGGGAGGAAGGAGGTCGCACTGGCCAAGATTCAGATGGAGGGCAAGGTACAGGAGGCCAAGGCATGTGCAAAGACAGAGGAGAGAGCTGGGAAGATGGAGTTGATGCAGCTCAAAATGGAACAAACCATCAGCTAAAGATGGCAGAGCTGCAGGCTCGAGGAGGACAGAGTTCAGGCAGCGGCTCCTCTCGCCACACTGACACATTCGCGGACTCGTCGTACACAGACACGGATTACTCAAATCTCTGCCTCCCATCGCCCGATACCTCCAGTTCTGCCGGGCCCTCGTGGATCTTTGACTCCAGATATGGAAAGTACTCCGAGCGCTATTAATTACTTTGCATGCACACAGTAACATAGTGTTTATACACGTATACGAACACTGTCTTGTAATTATGTACCTGTTTTAAAAATGTTTATACATGCATACGAACACTGTCCCATGTCCTCTGGTAATTATGTACCAGTTTTAAAAATCCCACTCCTCTGCACGCCTGCCCACTTGCTGTTGTCTCCACTTATCCTTCAACCTCAGCAGCATTGCCTTCAAGACCTCGCGAAACCGCTTTCCTTTGGTGTTCCAGCTGTGGAGGGGCATGGCAGCTTCAACAGCACCTCCCAAACTGTCAAAGTCAGACAAAATTCCTTCTGCAATGAATGGGTCAGGATCATCGGAGTCGGCCCCTCTCTGCTTCCTCGCACTCCATCGTGAACAAATGGAGGCCCACACAAGCAGAAACCCAGTATGTCGCAATCTTGTGACTGGCTTCATCTGCGACATTGACATGTAGATGCTTCAGGGAGTGGAATCGACCCTTCAAGAAACCAATCACGTGCTCGGATCGAATGCAGAAAATCGAGAGATGATTATTGAATGTCTCGTTGTCTGGTTCGAGGCTGGCAGGTTTCTTGTACAGCGCTGACACCCAATCATCGAGCTGGCAGCACTGTAAACAAGTGAACTGAATTGGTTAAAGAACTGACCGTGTAGGCAGAGTCTGCCCAGATCCATTCCCCATCGGGAAAAAGCTCAGCATGTCCAAGATATGTCCAGGTGTCCTTGAAAGCCAATGAATCATGTGTACTTCCAGTGCATCCATAGCTAAAATCAATTATCTTGAGGTTGGGAAGATTGATTATCTGTCAGATTCACGTTCATGTCAACTTCATTCAACTCAAGCTATATGCGACATACCTGGATATTCAAGGAGTAATTGCATTTCCTGTCAAAGTAGCTCTCTCCATACCAAGTCAGGTGTTCGTTGAAAGGGACCAGGGTACCATCCACAAAGCACCATCCATTCCTCCATGCTTTACAAGAATGGCTTTGTGCCCACTGCTTTGCGGGGTCCTTCTCTGAGCTCATGGGCATGCACACTGCAGACCACATGAATTCAGGGCAGAGCACTGCAGTCTCATCACCTGGCGGGTGATGAGATGAACTGTACCCTTGCCCAGACCAGCCCAGTTTGCAACTGCATGGATGCTGGTGGCATTTCCGTCATGCCCAAATCGATCGAGAACTACTGCAATTTGTTGTTCCACTGGAAGCTGAGCGTTGTTGGAGTTGTTGGAGAAGACTGGGTCATCCTCAAGTGCAGTGATGAGTGCATAGAAAGTGAGGGGGCTGACTCGCAGATTTTGCTGGAAATGATCTGCATGCCAGATCTTGAGTGCCATCAAGACATGGTGGAGATATGAAGGGCCACAGGGAAGCGTGTCCCAGGACTCCTCATAGTGGTGCTCATATATCCTGTTGATCTCCACCCGAATCCATTGGCGAAAGAGTGATGGTCGTATGTCATCTGAATCCTCCGAGCCATCGGACTCCTCGTCGTCCCCATCATCACCAGATGACCAATCCCAGTCTGAATCCGAGTCTGAGTCCAAGTCTGAAGAGCCAGAGCCGATGGAATGGAGCTCAGGCATGTCCTCGGAGTGAGAGGAGGTTGTAGAGTCCGAAAGATCCAATTCTGTAATGGAGAATTCACTGTCAACAATCATACGACTGGCGAAGCGCCAGTCCAGGCCCAAGATATTGTCCCATTGGGAGTCCTGGCTAGAACTGCTGCAATCAGATGATGTGCTGGATCTATCACTCGATGTGTCTGAGTCGCTGGACAGATGATCAAAGGTGTAATTGTGCTGTTCTTGTGGATTGGCGCGACGGGCACGGGCTGCAGCATGGCGGCGCAACAAAGCATGCCGTTGGCGCCCCTTGTGGTTGCAGATGTTCGACTTCAAGAGCCTGTCGGCGCGTGCTCCACGTCGGGCGGCAGGGGGCATGGTCGGACTTGATAGAAAATGTTGCACAGCATGACAGAGCAGATAAGATTTGATTATTTGTGCTGCGATTAAATAAATTTGAGGGCAGCCAGAATCGTTCTCAAAACCGCCTTCATAACCAGGTCGGTCAGAGTTGGAGGCGGTTTTGATCATTTCTCCCACGATTCTGGCCAAAACTATTTACAGAATCGTCTACATAATCGACATCAGAACCGCCTCATAATCACCTCAAAATGGGCTACTCTGACCGTCCCTAATGATTGGTTTTGTTGTCACCACCTTGACCTGCGTACAAAATACTTACCGCTTGTGATTACTTCAACAACGGATTACCATGGATGCTCCAGCTTTACCCGGTGGCAAGGGCCCTATTGAAGTTACCTGAAGGACTGGGCCGATTCCAGAGACCAACATAACTGGAATCCACTGCGGGCCATTTACTAGAAAGGTTTCCAGAACTATGCCGCAGTCAAGCCAGCTCGGCACCGCCTGCATGCTGTAATGCCTGCGGTGCCGATCGAGTTCTTGTAGCACTCCGTACGCTCTCATCTCTTCTACTTTCATCATCCAATCCTCCCATAGCATGGTGGGAGTGTAAGCCACCACCACCACCACGCCCACGCCCACGACATAACTTGCTATAACCCTCACCCCTTTCCTTATCGTTCCCCCATCGCCATTCCGACGCATCGGACTGTTCCGGACTCGTCCGTGATCACCCGAATAGCTGCTCTACTGTCTGGCTCACCCTCTGTCGAATTTTGACGTCGAGGCAGCCCTCAATCTGGACCCGAGAGTGTCACTGTTGCAGCCAGGTCTATGCTACACAGTGAGGGTTCTCATGCAGGGTGGCACGAGGACCCTATCCTGCAGGGTTTTTGTCCAGCCCCATCCTCCGCTCTACAGCAACCATCCCCTTCCTGCTGATGAGGCATGAAATTGAACATGCCTAAAATAATCCAATTTTGCGACCTTTCAGTTGGATAAACTGATAAAACCTGTCAATAAGGTCATACTGGGGTGCTAGTCTATCCCAGGACTGAGTACTAGGCTGCTGGATGCGTTTAAATACCACACTGGTTGAAGATTTCAAGTTTTGCACTGAAAATTTTGGTGAAAAATGTTTTGAATTTTACAGTAATTTTTCGCCAAAAAAGTAGGTGAAAAACTTGAAACATTTTGGTGACCTTTTTGAACCTTGTGAAAAATTTCTGAAAAAGTGCTGAAAAAATTTTGAAGTTCAAAAAATTCATGAAGAAGTTACAAGTTTTTCACTTGGTTTTTCACTGAAAAATTGCTGTAAAATTCAAAACATTTTTCACTAGTTTTTTCACCAAAAAACTTGAAATGTTCAACCAGTGCCAGTTTCAAACATTATATTCATCATACTAGCTATAGAAACACTCCTGCAAGTTGTACTGATTGTGCAACAAGTTTGAGTGCAATATGGACACTATGCCATATATTAAACACATGGGACGTTGGAAGGAACATATATACAGCTTAACGGACAAATGGATAACCCTTGGTTCGCTCTCAGGAATATTTGGCAGAGGATACATCCAATGCAGGTACTAACTTACCTTATTTGGTTACTGTGGAAATTCTCTGGGCTTTTGTGGGCTTTCCTAGGTCGGAGACAGCTGAGCGCTGTTGTGGACGTCCAGGCATCATCTAGAATGGCCAGGGTTGCCTTGGGCGCTGTCTTCTGAGTCCTAATGATTTACAATTGTCATGGAGATACATGATATAATTCAAAAGGCTGTGTTATTCCTGGGGGTAGGTAGGTAGGTAGGATTACACGGCCGGTCCAATCATGAACGCCGGTTCCAGGAATTTTCCCGGTGTACACGCAGTAATTACACCTTTGTCCCTGGGCCTCTCCACATCACTCTAGCCGAGCTCACGGGCGCTATCATTTGACACGCCGCGGTAGAACTAGACGAACATGAAAAAGTGTTAGCACATCAACTCAAGACAACCTCAGAAGCAGTCAACCGAAACACGGGAACAGCGTAAAATATTTCCAGGACATCAAATGCGAGCTTTGCGACGAGTGCAATAGTTGATCGAGGATGGATGATAGCTTTTAAGAACTCTGTGTTTGAGAGTTCAGCCATCCGCTGCTGTAAGTACGGCAGATCCGACGAATAACTCGGTTATAGCTTGGAAACACTCGGACTTTTTGTGGGACCGAATAGACTGACTAATGTGCTTATAATTCACGGTCACACGCGGAGAACTGCTGCGGAACACCCGGAGCTTTGGGTGGATCTTTATATTTCCATTTATGACAAGGCTGTGCAAGTATAGTATTTAAACCCGCATGTAAATTAGATACGAGAGCGAACTCCGCCCCCACTTGTTGGCATATTTTGCGACCAGATCCTCTCGACTGAGCTGTGGGTAGCACTTGTGCACCCTGAGGTCTTGAGTTCTTCTGACTGCTTCAACTTGCTGAGCTGTGAGATTGTCTGAGGCCTTCTGGCTGAGCTGTGACATCTCTGAGGCAGTTGATTCAGTGTGAGCGCTTTCACAAGTCGCACACGACCGAGCTGTGGCATACCTGAGGTCCTAGGACTGAGCTGTGGTATTGCCTGAAGTCCTGTGCGCATCTTGTCTGAAATCTCACTGTGAGGTCAAGCACTGGTGAAAGCCAACATTGGTGGTTCTAGGATAGTAGTGGTATAGGATATTCAATACATTGGTTATATTGCACTACACTGTGATTTGGCAAGGATTCCTAAGTGTGCTATTGAGATTGACGTTCGATACGCCTGACCCACCTCCTCGAACACACACATCGCATTTGAGTTGTTGGTGGTTGATTGAGATATATTGGAGTGCAGACTTTGTCTGACTCTTTTGTATTATATTTCACTGCTACACTTCGGTGCAACGTTTCACCACTTCATGCCCAATTCATTGTACCACCAGCCACTTGACTGTGTGCCCACCCACCCTTATCCGACCTCTCGATTCACTGGAAACCGCTGCGACCGGGGCCCGGAACCACTGTGATATGCCCGCTTGCGTGATCTGCAGTACGCATGGCTAGCATCAAACTTGGAAGTGTGGCCGATAACATTTGGGAAACTCGTTTTGTGGTGGACTGGACTAGCTACCCAGGGTTTAATGATTTGGGACGATGAAGAAGGGGAGCTGGGTGCGGTCGTTCCGGAGGCGCTGTTTTTCCTGCGACAATTCACCATTTTCTTATCCCACTGTTCCTTTCGGAACGGGTGGGCCATTCAAGTTGTGGACTGCCTTCTTAGCGGCAGGCCCCGGTTCTGGTCCTTAGATTTTACATATGTCGAACCAACGAGGTATTATTACCTGAGCTACTCGCATAGCGTAGTTGGTCGTATCAATCGTATCTGTGTCAAATCTGAATAAATGTTCCGTAATCCAAATTCCACGACTTTCAAGCGTACTGCTCGAAAACTCTGGAAGGACAGGCTTGGCTCGTGTGGTGCATTAATATCTGTTTAGTTGCAATGGTGATCATTTCCTCCTTTCCGAATGGCATTGAAAATTTGCAAAACCAACTAGCGGTGAATTTTTTGAATGAAGACGCGGGGGCGTCTCTTTGCTTCTACCACCTTTACGAGTGAAAGTGCTCCTCCGCCAAGAGTGGTACTTTTTTTTCCAAGGTGGTGAATTTTTCGAGAAATAAAACTGATAATTGTGACACAGTATTACCCCCATATGATATACCTATACTCCTGGTAGTCAACGGGTACTTAGCGCCACTGTCCGATCAGAACAACGGATGCGGATTCGTCGCATTCACTGGGCGCTCCTGTATCACATCCCAGTGTTCCTGCACACACGTCCCATTAAACCTAAACAAGTCCAAAATCGCTGTCGGCTCCTCCAGAATCCCATCCACCCGATAGTGCAGCCAGCCATACGGCGCCTCGAACACCCGATGCAAAATCTGCACGGTTACAGATGTGTTTGAAAAGATAGGGAGGAGAAAGTCGAACGACGAAGTGATTCCGTCCAGCTCGAAGGGGTTGTGTTGGATGAAGTCTGCGGCGACGTGGGTGAATGCGCGGGGGATGTCTCTGTCGATGGGGATGGGAGAGGTTAGGACGAAGTGTTGATTGGGGTGGCAAGCTAGTGCACCTTTTAACATAGAACTCCTCGACGAAGGTGTTGAAAATCTGCTTCTGCTCCACAGCAGTGGCTGGGTGGACCACGCATGGAACTGGTGTCGGGGTAGACTGCCCGAAGACCGACCCCGGGCCCAAGAGGGGAAGAATAAGAGTGAAGCCTTTGAAAAATCTAGTCGAGGCACGCATATGCATTGCGGGGGAAAGTGAAAGCCGGCTACTATGACAAGGGGCTGAATGGACGTCGCTTTTTATCGAAACTAAACAATTCCGCTCATCCGAAACTCGAGCCGAAATGTTTAGGTTCGGGTGACGTTTCAGCCCGGCAGAAATGTAAGCTGATTTGTCGCAAATCAGCTTACTAGTTGTTTCGGCGCTGATTTCAGCTCGGCGGTTTCACCAGTCTCCTTCCCAGCCGCGGTTTCAAGGCTCACAATCCTAGTAGCGTTAGTTTTATTCAATACAGAAATAAATGATACCGGAAAATTCGGACCGCGTTATGCGTGATGTTAGAGTGACAGAAAGTTGGGGGTGAGCCGGCTGGCCGATAACATATACAAACAACATAGCCACAACCAGGACCCCGGACGCAACTGGCACCAGCGCGTATTTGCTCGACGCGTCGCCCCACCGAAACGCGTCCTATTCTCGTGCCCTCCTGTCGAAAATGCCTAATGTCCAGTCCCACGTGTTCTCAGCATCATCCACCGGCCCCCCGCAGTACACTTTGGCCGAAATACGCGCGAAGGCAATAGAGCACCTCGGATATACGCCGTGTCTATGGCAGCTCAAGGTGGTCGAGGCGATCCTCAAACGCGACGGGGATGTAGTCTGTATCTCAGCCACGGGTTCTGGGAAGACCTTGACCTTCTGGCTACCGCTTCTTTTCAAGACCGACGGCATTCAGCTCGTTATCAGTCCTTTAAATATCCTCGGTGACCAAAATGTCGCACAGCTTGCAGAAATGGGTATCAAGGGCATCTCGATCACCTCCGAGACAGCTACACATCAAAACTTCCAGGCAAGTTACTTCTCTGTCTACTTCAGGTACACATTTGACGCGACACGACACGACACGTCTTTACAGGACATCGAGGACGGAAAATATAGGGTGATTGTCACCAACGTCGAAACCTTGATGCAACAGGATGGGGGCTTCGACAAACTGTGGAAAAAGGCCCAGTTTACGTCGCGTCTGATCAGC
The DNA here is from genome assembly GCA_029204085.1 of Mycena sp. CBHHK59/15. Classification (NCBI taxonomy): domain Eukaryota; kingdom Fungi; phylum Basidiomycota; class Agaricomycetes; order Agaricales; family Mycenaceae; genus Mycena; species Mycena sp. CBHHK59/15. The sequence goes on from JARGXW010000086.1 coordinate 302,934, forward strand.
ATTATCTGGGACGAAGGCCATTGCGTGAGTAAATGGGCTGGCTTCCGTCCGGAGTACAAGGAAGTCGGCCGCCTACGCTTCCTCATCCCACGATCCATCCCCTTCGTTATTGTATCCGCCACACTACCCCCCGCCGTTCTTTCTGATGTTATGCATACACTTCAAGTCCTTCCGGAAAAAGTGACAGTAATCCGGCAGTCAAATGACCGCCCGAATATTCATCTAACAGTCCGCGAGATGAAGTACTCCATGAGTAGCTTTAAGGACCTCGCATTTCTCATCCCCGAGAACTGGAAGCCCGGGGATCAGCCGCCTCCAAAGTTTCTGATCTTCTTCGACAGCATCGCTGATTCTGTCGAGGCTGCTAAATTTCTCCGCGGACGTCTTCCACTGGCATACCGGGACAAAATAAAATGGTTTAATTCGGAGATGTCCCCGGAATTCAAAGAAACAGAGTCTGACGGCTTGAAGACAGGGAAACTCTGGGGTCTGAGCTGTACAGATTCCTTTGGAATGGCGAGTTCCTGTATGATGTGATCGTGCGATTGTTTCTGACGTTTACGACAGGGTCTCGATTTGCCCGACATCCTCCTCGTCATCCAGTGGCGGTCGACCTGCGACATGTGCACCCTGTGGCAGCGACTCGGAAGAGCTGCCCGTGCTCTTCATCTCACTGCAAAGGGCCTCTTTCTAGTAGAGCGGAAACGATTCGACGCCAACATTGCAAAGGCCGAAGCCCGTGCTTTGAAGAGAGCCGAAACGGTAAAGAAGCGGAAGCAGCTCTCCGAGGCAGCTGAACCGCCGGCCGCCAAGCGTGCTGCAGTTGTTATCCAGGGCGCTCCCAACGTCCCTGTTCCTGTCCCGGTTGTTGTCCCATCTCCACCCGCGCCCGAAGCAGCTGACGAAACCACCGACCCCACCGACATTCCTGACGTCCATACCGACGCAGATACACTCCCCCCACCGCCGACGATGTCCTTGGACGAATACCGCGCAGATAGGTGCGCCGTTTACGATGCCATTGTGGCGCACGAACCTGTGTGGAAAAAGCAGACTAAAAAAAAGGGGGCAGATCGTGTCGAGCCGGCTCTCGACGATTTAATTAATGCAGCTACGCGGCAGCCGGGGGATCCTTGCTACCGCGAGCCAGTGATGATTTTTTTCGGGAACGCCAAGACCGGTAAGTGGTTTTCAATGTTTCCTTGGATTAGACATTTACTTACCTATAAATCAAGTCTCAACTCACGTCGAGTGTCGTCCGGATATCCCCGGAGGATGTACACGATGCAAGACGACCAAGTCGACGGTCTGCTGCGAGTTGTGCACCCCTGCTGAGTTTGCAGACTTTGCGCGCGTTGACATCGCAAAGCCGAAGCAACAACCATCGCGCTCTCGCATCGGGGCTTATAAAGCCGACGTGTCGGACACGGCCCTGCGACAGGCCCTCCATCTGTTCCGTAAGGAGCGTACCGACGAAGTCCTCGGCCCTTTCAGCTTCAGAAAACATGGCGGCGGCGCGATCATGTCCGACGAGGTACTTGATCGGATTGCTGATTGTGCCCACTTCCACAAAATACAAACGACAGCGGATTTACTCAAGGAAACCGATTGGTACCGAGTCACAGAAGACGGTACACAGGTCCTCGCACTCATTTCCCAGCATCGACCCATTCCATTACCGCCACCGGCTTCTATTCCCATTACGACCCCCTTCTGTGCATCAACATCTTCAAATAACCCTTCTCCCGCAAATCATCTGTCGACCCCCAAAAATCGCAAGTGCAGCAAATGCAATTTGTTTGGGCACATTGGTGTGTTATCCTCATTTTGAAACGTCTCGATTCACGCTCATTTCGCATTTTAGCCTCCAATCGGAAGTGCAGAATGTATACTCCTCGCACCCGTGGAACTGGCGCTGAAAATGCACCCCCTACTCCGGCTATGCCGGCAGCTCTTCCAATCGCACCTGGAGTCGTGTCACTGCGATTTAACCCTTCTGCCATTGCTGTCACTCCCCGTCCTGTCCCGCGCCCGATCTTTTTTGATCGCACCTCAAACAGTTCTATAAATCCTACCACACTGTTCCGCTCATCTGCACTTGCTGCTGCAGAGCCTACAATGGCAGCTGCATCTAGTTCACCCCAATCTCCCTCTTCTACATCTTCCCCTTCCCGCATTCATCCCATGTCCATTGCCGCGCTGTCTACTTCTGCTACAGTACCAAATTTACAGCCTCACATGCCCTCTGCTTCTTGTTCTGTCCCTTCACAACCCCAATCTCCCTCCAGTCCGTCCAAGTACTTGTCCCCAGTCCACTTTTATCACTCAATATCCCCCTGACTTGTTGTACAATAATTTATTCATTTGTGTTCGTCGAGATTACTTCATCGATCAATTGTCGATTGATGGAAAAGCTACTCCACGCTAAGGTCCTCAGGCTCAATCGGCCTGTCTGCAATATCGTCTGCTTCACCTGTCAGGTCTTCCTGTCCAGTACTATCTCCTGAATGCATTTTACCCTGGCCTTGATTGATGATATCGGGTATAATGTAGGCAGTTGCCCTGCCTGTTCGGCATTCATTTGGACCATGGTCCTCCATATATTTAGTTGTCCTTTCGAGAGTCTTGATCATGTTTGGTCCTCCATGGCGCGACGTGAATGCTCCCAGCTGGAAATTGCGTTCGATGTTTTCGTTGCATTGGCTGTAAATATGAATCAGCGGGGACTCTTCCAAAACCTTTTTTTTTGTGTAGTTAGACCCACGTCCACCATACGTATCCTGAGAACGATTTCAATTAGCCAACGATGAGGGAACTTTATAATCTCGATTGACCTTCGTTGGTAGATTGATCATCTGCTCCACAACCCAGTCAACACCGCGAGATTTTCCCTCTTTTCCGGTGGGATTCGGCAATATATTGTAGCGGATGGCATGTCGTAGTGGAGGGGGGTATACAAAATGCAGGTCAGTCATGAATTTGAGCATGTGCGCGGCATATTTATGCTTCCCGACAGCCTTGAAGATGTAGATCCACGTTGGAAATAAGGTTTCAATGCGGCCAATGTCGCCAAAATTCATCGCGAAAGACAGCTCTTCATAGAGATTGAAATATTGGTGCATCTGAAGCACATTTTCATGTTGCTGGTCTCGTTCCTGCATCGGTCTTTGGCGAACCTCGAAAATGTTGAGATCTTCAGCTCCCGCAACATAGTGTGAGGCGAGATAGTCGGAAATTTCTGTGATGAGCGCAAATGAGGGTTTTGAGTCTGCAAATACTTGCAACGATGTCCATTGGGGGTTCCGACGAAGGACTTCGACACGCCATGCATCCAAACGAAGGGCTGCGCCAATATGGGCTATCACCTCGTGCATTTGACGGAACCCGGGGTCAGAGCCGATTTTTCCCGTTTCTCCTGGACGCAGCATTGCAACAAAATGCATAAGACTGGTCGGATCCTCGCGCCCAACCTTGGACTGGATGAAAATCCTCCAGATCGCGTCTGCCGCAGCCATCTTCAGGTGAAAGAGGCCCATGATAAAGATCACATATTGATATCGACGCCACGGGGTGTCCTCGATTGCACGTCGCTGGAGCAAGGACATTATGCGCTCCCCTGTACCAAGGTCACCGTGAAATAGAAGCACATAGGCAATTATTGACAAGACATTGCGCTCCCAAATACCTTCCTTCTTCTCCGATGGGTCGCCCACACCACCTTGTTCCAGAAATTCAGGAATCGCCTGCAGATTCCCCGCGACTGTGGACTGCTTTACATCGAGGGACCGTGCTGGTGCCCATCGCATGGGTACGACGGGTATCTGCTCGACCATTTCTGGCTTTCCGAGAATGGCGGAGAACACGTCAAAATAACGTGGGCCATACTTGATGAGGTCTGACCGAAATAACCAAGAGTTAAATCGCTCCCGCCGTGTTAAATTCGAAGGGTGGACTGTCTCGGGATGAAGACCATCCAAATGAAGCTCCAAATCGATGACGGTAAGTGGTGGAGATGCTGTGGCTGCATCGAAGGCTGGGTTAAGAGGATTTTTCATCCAAAGTTCTTCTGAGCAGCGCAGATCCTCAGCCTTGACACCATGGTCAAGATAAATAAGGCCACCAGATGTCAAGTGAGTGAGGGTATCTGTAGATTTCTCGACGGTGGGCACAATCCCAGGGAAATTGGTGTCGAAATTGTCGTAGGCATATCCGACGAGCAGTGTTTGTCCCATAGCACGCAACGTGTGGTAGGTTTCATGGGAAAGAGAATGGACCGCATTATCAATGGCATCGGGAGAGATGGTGATTCCCATGTGAGCAAGGGTCTCAATAACCTTTGATGGTGTATTCGAGGCATGGAGAAAAATGCCGAATATACTTTGAAGTGCGTTGCATTTGTTATTGGTGTTTTGCATCAGCACACTTATTATGACGACCTTTTTCTGTTGCCAGCATTAATAAAATTTAAATCTTCCCGGCAAGTACTCACAATCACAATAAGGGCTTCACGTCGTTCCGCAAGGGTCTGTGCTCGTCTTGTCGGACTGTCCTCTTCTAGCCAATCTGTGTCCATCGGGTCGTCCACATCAACGTCGACTCGCTGGTTTGCCAACAGCAAGAGCCCAAGCAGGTCCCATAGCTCAGGGGCGAGAGTCTTCATCTGTGTGGCCATATCTTCAATGCGAAAATTCTGCAGCTGCTTGGCAGATGTATTTGCAGCTGAAAAATGCCAGCCATTCTCTTTATCGGCAAGATCCCGGATGAGTTGTGCATAGTTTAATTTTATTGTTCTGTTAGCCCATGCTAGGGTGTACTTCGAAGTTTTGGGATGCTCTAGGAATGCATCCAAGACATCATCCGAGTGATCAACGAGATCTTCGACGGCAGGATGGTCGGAGAAGCCGGGGTGTCTGAGAATGGAAATGACGAATCCCGGTATGGTGAGCTGTTGATGATCGAGTGTTGCCAGAAGGGCGGTAAGCTGAGTGTGAGAAGCCGTCGCGAGCGCCATTACGGCGGGTATATCTCTGAGCCAAATCGGGAAACGGGGTCCTGTGGCTATGTTGTTTGTATATGTTATCGGCCAGCCGCCGTGGAGAGGATAACCCCCAACTTCAAGTCACTCTGTAACATCACGTTATTTTAGTCACACGTCAAAATAATCACATTTTCTGAGATATCAACTGTAATCCCACTACTAGGATTGTTATCCTCGAAACCGCGGCTGGGAAGGAGACTGCGGTTTCACAGGGTTTCAGCTCACATTTCAGCTCGTCTGATTCGTCAGCTGCGATAATCTGAACTTCAGGCTGTCTGAAATCTGGGTAATCTCAGTGTGCCTGTGAATTCTCAAGTGTCAAACTGTATACGTTGGTCAAAATTGCTTATGCCTGCTGAGGAAATGAAATGATTCTGTTAATGTTGTCGTAAATACACCTTCCATGTCTGATCGGCTTACACGGAGTCGACGGCTCAATTCGAGTGTCGGTGTACGGAGCCGTAGAAAGTTTTACTTACTGTACCACATTCGTGTTTATGCAAAGTCGTCATTCTAGGAGATGCCCGAACCATTAACCGTTCTTTAACGAGATCCTTCGCGATTCTTTGCACCTATTTGCTTTCATCTACATTCGGCGTATCCCTATTCCCTATCTTGATTCCTGTCTCCTCGTCCTCATCCAATGCTGCCCGTAAAAACACAGCCTTGAACCAAATTGAATATTATCCCCTTTCAAATACAACCATTCCCACTGCGCCTTTGACTGTCGATGCCGTGGAGCTGCGCAATAACTGCGCACTGTGAAAATGAACACAAATTGGGAGACTGCCCCGTGAGTCTACAGCCCCAGAAGCACAGCTCTCTTTGGCCGAATCGTCGTACTGCGGCCCCAGGTGATGCGCACCAGAGTGTGCTGTTCACGAATACGGCGCGGAGGCGCATCTGGAAACGCATTCCAGCTGCATAGAAACTGTAACGAACGTGACCGTCACTTCGTAACGTCCCCATCACTTTCTTTTCTTTTCCTGTCTCCCGTATCCACTCATTACTCACGTCCTTTATTCCCCTAGCTCACCACTCGACGCGTATCCTGTGGACCGTCGACATTCACTCATTTCCCTCAGTTTCCGTTTGCGGTGGTCCGATCTTTGATGGCATCTGATCGACACCGCCACCCCTCTTATCGTATATAAACCCCTGTACCCGTAGTTACGATTCTTCGGTCAATCTACTACTTAAAACAGTCACTTTGCCCCATTTCCGTGTGCCGGAACTCGTGTATTCACGCTTCCGTCACAGACACGGCCCGTCTATTTGGAACGGCTGTGTCTGCCGCAGACTAAAATAGACAAATAGACCGCGGCAGACACGGTCACGAAGCGATAGACCGCAATAGACACCAGCGCGAAGCGACAGACAATCGGCGCGCACAGCATCAGTGTTCTGCTCCCCTTTCGGCCGTTCCGCTGCTCAATTGTTGATATCTTGAGTTGCCTGATGCTGTCCAAAGCTTCGGTAAACAAAAGCAAGCACTTCTGCTTAAGCCTCGTTGGGTTGGGGGGCGAATTCTCACCTTATTAGATGGACCTTATAAGGTAGACCTTGTAGAAATAATAACCTTCTGAGCCCCAAATGGAGGGTGAACCCGAGTTGAATTTTTTTAGGCGATATAGAGACCCCCCTGCTGCAAATTTCCAGATTTGACAGCGGGCGCTTGCTGAGCGCTTAAACCGGCATCGTGATTTCTCTCCATGAAAAGTGAAAGAAAATAGTAATTGTGAGGATCTACACATATACAAGGGTCCGATACAAACTAAACTAAATACAATTACGTGGTCCAGTTTCAGCATGCAAAATGTATGTAGGTCGAGGTGAGGATTGAAATAAAAAGCAGGGCAAATGTCGGTAACAGCTTCAGTGGTCCACCGACAATCAGTTTTTTCAGCCCCGCTGCTGCAAGGAACCAGAAAACAATTGCGGGCAATTTGGTCCAATTCAACAATTTCTCCGTAAGGTAAATGTCGCCGAGTGGAACGGCGCACAACATGTAAATTGCTACCAGCCTCTGGAGGCAAGAACAGTGTGAACCATTCGATGTAGGCCAGTGGTTTTGCCATGTTGAAAGGAGCCGGATAATAAGGTGGAAATGTGAAAAGAACTCTCACCTGAGCGACTCGAAGGCACTCAAGTGCGGTACCATCTGTAACAGCATTGCGCTCACCAGTCCGGATGAGCGTGAAGTGTTGATATGCACGCTCGCCATGATTACGCGTCCTGGGGACCGCCGCTACAGGCGGTGAAGCACAGACAACATTCCTAAGCTTGAGATCACTGACTTCAGGAATGGAGGGCAGGGTGAGGGTGATGCGCTTGAATAGCGCAAATCAATTGAAAGGCTGCGGAATAAAAGTGGATCCATGCTTCCGAAGGTGGGTTTGAATAGCAGGAAGAAATAGCTGGGCATTAATACCAGTGGGGTTGATGATTGAAGCAATGTTGATGTTGCGAAGTTCTGCCGGGTGGGTTTTCGGGATTTTATATGAGACGACAGGTGATGGAGAGGCAACGGCAGGAGCTTTAGAGGGCACAGATACAGCTGATCTCCGCGGGCTCGTCAGACGGTGGAGGAGTTGGAAGGGGAGTGATTGTCGAGCGGGGCTTCTCATGAAGAGTGTCCTTTAAGGCTCCAACCATTTAGTTTTCGTTTGCAGAAACCAGTAAACTAAACGGAAATGGTTTAAAAACAGTTTTAAACCGTTTAAAACAGTTTGTAAACAGTATTTTGGCAGGGCAATCTGGGATGGGGATATTAGGTTTGTCAAACCATGAATCACGGTCCCCATTGGGCCCCAGCCTCTGTCACTAAAATTGCACATTGCCAGTGCCAACAAGAGCAAGACTGAGGTGGCAGGACAAAGGCGGGATCAAGGCGGATGCAAGGCACGTGATGTGGCGGATATCACCGTGTGCCATCACTCATGTGGATAATTACTAAATTGGGAAGCATGCACCTCGATCCTGCCAATCGGACATCTGACAATTTGTATCCTATTATTTTGGTATTGGTTGCATCTAATGAGGGACTTTTAGGGGCCCTGTGAGTATGGGAGCCCACCATTTGACCTATAGCAGGTCGGAGACCCGTTACAACCATTTAAACCATTTATAAACGGAAATGGTTGGAGCCTTAGTGTCCTTGCACCAAGCAAAATATGCTGTGAACCTGTCAATGGCTTCCTGCCTCTGCAACCACAGTGTCATCTGGGTGATGTAGACCTTCTTGTTACTCACACGATACCCTGCTTTGGTGTAGTCAATATGCAGCCACTCGGGGACCTCCATGTTGAATCCATCCGTGCTGCTGAATAGTCGAATTTTTGGTGTGTAATGTTCCATCCAGTGAATTTTTGGTATGTTGAAATGGCCTTGTGAGCACACTTCAAATTCAATGAAGATATCCTTGTTTTTGTGGAACATGTCCAGCGCAGCGTCGATAGCAGCAATAGATCAAGTGGTGTGGCATTCAAGGGAAGAGAGGGAAATGAAATCAATTATGGCAGTGGCTGTCTCGATGACAGTGGGTTCAGCATGGCCAGCCATTAGGCCAGCGAAGAGCTTCTCCATCTCCTTGTGCTCACTGCCAGTCCACTACAATACCATCAAGATACCGTGTTTGAAGTGCCGAACATCGGGATGTGATGGCATGGACTTGAATCTCGTGTCCATCTCGCTTTCTCCGATGACCGTGGTGCACCACGACACCAGATGATCCTTGAATATGCCGTTGTGTAGCTGGTGTAGAATATCCAGCGTGAAGGCTTCAAAGATGTCTGTGTGGGGGAGACCAGCCCAGAATGGGGGACCGGGCGCAGGCCGAGTGTCTTCTTGAATTTGTGCTTGAATTGTGGGTTCTTTCGCTCTTCCGGATAGCATTTAATATAATCCAAGGTCTCATCCATGTCGCGTTTAGGGTGCGAAGCATGGACACCACATTCTGTTGGGAGCACTTTGCATTCTGGACAACGGTTCTCCATGCAGCATGCGGCCAAGCGCTGCTCAGGATAATCGGTGACGTAAGCAGCGAGAATCGGGTGAACATGGCACACAAACCTGTCGGTGCACGTCATATGAATGCCGTTGGTGCCCACATCGGCCAGTGACTCCATAATTAGGCCCATACAATAGTGGAACAGGCAGTACTTGGCAACGGAACACGCAGTGTTGCTGAAGCAATCGAGTTTCGGAGTCGGGAGATAGCCCAAGAGGATTGTCGTGTGCGATGATGCCTTTCTTCTGGTGTCCTTCACAATATTTCCGATGGTAAGGTATACCAGCCACGCAGTTTTGTCGCCTCTTTGCTGAGAAAGACGTGTTTTATCCGACGATAGAATTATTGGCGCACATGTGGATCCCTTTGGAAGGTGTAACTAGGTTATAGTGAGTTTAGTTATTCCGATTTTATCTCGTCTTGAGTTTCTTACCTGTATTTTCCACCACCAGCCCGCAGATGCTCTTTGATGAACCCCTCAGCCTCATCCTCGTCAACAAACAGCCGCTTCGGTGCATAATCCATCACATCCTTGAAGGAGGGATTGCCTATCAACTCCTTCATGCACTCAACCAGATCCCAGAACCACAACTCTGCTGTCTCCATCCTCAGCTTTCCGTTCTCATCAAGAATGTCGCTGGTCACTGGAATGTGCTTGATATTCCAGCCAGCAGTGATGGGGAGACGGTCTATCGACTCGAGGAAAGTCCACTTATTGTTGAACAAGGGCTTGACACGATCTGACACCTTGAATAAAACATGTCAGTATTTATTCTGTCTTTCGCACATTGAAATAAGTTTACTGATGATCGGCAGCTTCAAGAATGCCTCGGCCTGGTTGTGGCCAATGTTTTTAATCAGCCACTTGGCCAACTCCAACTCTTCCTTGTCCACAAATGGGCCAAGAACTTCTCATCCAGTCAATATCTGGTCATCTCGAATGTGCTCAAGCGACCATATGTACCGCCAGCAGCGTACTCCCGTGGGAATTTCCTCTCGAATGGCTCTTTGTCCCCCGCCGTTTCAGCTGCATCCACAGGCGGCTCGAGATCTCGCGCATCTGCATCCGGCAACTGGGGGACCTCTGTGATCCATATTCATGTTGCCGGCCGATTCTGGCGCGTCTATATCCATAGAGTATTCAGAGGCCGCAAACAGCGTGTCAGGCAGCAAAGAAGCACTAGAAGTGGCAGGCTGAAGTGGCAGGGAATGGGAGCATCGGTGTTTGCAGACCAACAATTTTTGTTGGATATATTCATCCCGTGCTTTTCTGCATGCAGGTGCATGTGGCTGGTGCTGAAAGAGAGCGGTGTCGTTGAGAAAAAAACCTTTGCAGTATAGGCACTGGTCTGGCATTGTGAAGGATGAGGAATACTATCCCGACTTGGCCTTCCGACGGCTAACAGCCACCCATGAAACATTGCATTCGGGGTTTTTGATGGTTGTTTCACATCTATTGTGAGTATGCGGTCGGGCTCCTCTTTATAATCAATAGGTGGTGTGCCATATTTTCGTCTTTTCCACCCACATTCATCTCTCCTACTTGGTCCCTTGGAATTCCATATCCCCTCAAACACTCGAAATGTCGAGCGACGATTTTGCCTCCAACAACAAGGACCTCTACAACCTGAACTTGGGTGCAGGTGACTGACCGCAGCCATTGAGCAACACAGTAAGTTTGTTCCTTTGAATCTCTTCAATGTAGTAGTATTTAATTGCACCAGATAGTGCCGAAGCAAGGAAAGCCATGAGCCATGCTCGTTGTGAAAGTTGTCCTCCACAACCTGCTATGGCTTCTAGTGCCATCCCCCCATCACCGCCTGGCATATTTCACAGCCTGTTACGAACATGGGCCCTCCCCAGTATCCGCATGTTCCCGATCTCTCCATCTACCAAAATCAGCATTACGGCGCAATGGTGCAATCCAGCAGCAGCCCCAATCTGTTCCACCCCCATCCCAACCCGACTCGGGAGCTGCTCAACTCTGCTGCACTCGACTGGCAGCTTGTGCTGGCAAATTGGCAGCTTTATACTATCCCAGCTGGTAAGTGTGATCTCAATTTGAAAACATCATCTCATAAAGGCTCCAACCATTTCCGTTTATAAATGTTTTCAAATGGTAAAAACTGTTTTTATTTCCATTTAGTTTGCAGGGGCTCGCAAACGGTAAGCAAACCGTTTGTTAACGGTTCAAATGGTTGTCCAAACTGACCCACTGTGCTATCAATTATATATCAAGTGTTCAGACCCAGACACAATCTGAATATTGTTCATGAAATGTACCCAAGGCCCATAAATGAGGTACTCACTGAGGAGTGTTGATTTGGTTGCGATCCAAGTGATAGTTCCCAATCTGGTAATTATTCACGTGAGTGATGGCGCGCGGCCATCTCCACCACGCCACCTGCCAACTTCCTGCCCTTGTCCCGCTGCCCCTATTGTGCTCCTGTTCTTCTCCGAGTGGAGCATAGGGATCTCTCTGAGGGCCTCTCTGTCTGTTGAAGTCTGTTGTGGATAACAATTTCAAGTCTACAGGCCTGGAATGTCTCCGCAAAATTGCCAGCCGAAATTACCATTTATAAACAGTTTTAAACAGTTTTAAAATGTTTACTAACCGTTTCCGTTTAGTTTACCCGTTTCTTCAAACGAAAACTAAATGGTTGGAGCCTTACATCTCATTAATTTGCGTGTCACTCAGCCACTGCAGCGACCGTGCAACCCACCGGTGCTGCTTCCATGTTCAATCCGGAGGAGCAGGACAAAACCTTCACCGACCCCAACACTGATTCCAATGATGACGGCAAAGATTCTGTTCCTCGCACAGCAAGGGAGGAGCCAGGTCCCATTGCGGTAAGTTACTTTCAGATGGCGAGTTGCATGTTGATAACAGTCTTCTTGTACCACAGCCAGTGCTCCCTGTCATCGGTGCCGTTACTCAAGACCACAGTCAATTCACCACTCCCCAAAATTTTCGCACCTTTCCCCGGGCCACCCCCAATGTAAGTATTGTCTCCATTGTTTTATGCTTAAATCTCAATCCAGGCTAGATGTCTTCCACCAACATCAAGTTGGCTCCACAGTGCAAGCTTGTTCATTGTACCCAACCTGCCTACACCAACCTCAGCCCTCCGAGCAACCTCAGCTCCCCAAGTAACCCGCTTCAGTCGCCAGCTGTCACTGTCCATCAGCCGCTCCTTCACAGGACGAATATCTTTGGGCCCGGGCTCCACGATGATCACCAGCACCCTTGACAGTCCTTGACTGGGAATGTCCAGTCCCAAAAAGAGAATGCAGTCCACGTACGTCTCTAATTTACGGTCTGCTTCGCCTACTGAGATTCTTTTGAGCTTTTTTCAGATGATGAATCTGTGGAACCCGCCCCTCCCAAGAAAAAATCCCGCAAGGAGCAGGGGGCACGCAGCATCAAGAACATCGATCCGAAGTGCGTCTCCATCATCAAGAAGGCCTACAACTACATCGCTTTCAAAGTACTCACAGACGAGGATAAGGCCTGGCTCCAAGGCCGCACCGAGCTTGCTACCTTCGTACAGGAAGCGGTGGACTGGGCAATACATCAGCTCAAGCTCAATCCCGATGATTTTGGCCCTGTGACCCACGAGTAACAAGACTTGGTGCGCTTACTATTTTCCCTCATATCCCAACTCACTTCTTATAGTGCCGCGACCGAATCTATGGTACACAGCGGGAGTTCAAGGAAGTTGCCCATATCATTGTCGCCGGCCCAGATGAGTTTGAATTCCACAAATGCTCCACTAAAGCATTGAAGGAGGAGCAAGATCATGCTGGGGCTGGCAAGCACGCATTAGTTGCGAAGCTGATGGACAGATCTGCCTTTGTCTTTGCAGTGAGTGTCTGCCCATCTGTCGTATCATATCTAAAGCTTATTTCGTTTTGTACCTTCGACAGGATCCTTATGACCGCACCGTCAAGGGGTCCATGTATAAACATGCCAGCATCGGGGTCCTCATTTGCGACACCCTCTTCACAGCCCTCCTGTCCCTGGGGATGCAGTATCTTGAAGCCTTTGACGACGCCTTCCCTGAGGTGCACAATGACATGGCGCCACCCCATAGGCCAACCCTCTCGTTGGTAACCCTTGCTATTGCTATAACAGCGGTGTGTCCCTTTTTTTTCCGTTCCTTACAGCTTCTTACACTATTCATGGCAGCTTCGAGTGGGCATCATGGAATACTCCAGTGGCCATTTTTTGGCCGAAGAATTCTTGTGCAAGGTGTACAAGGCTCACTTCGATGCTGAGCTCAATACCCTTCAGGAATGGCACAGATTCACCTCTAACCCCACGCTCATCCCTGGCAGCGGACCGGTTCACATGGCCCCTCCAACATTCTTGACATGAACTCTGCAGGAGAACATGTATGCAGAGGCATGGTATGGCTTCATTATGTTTGCTTTGTAGCATTTTCTGATACCTTTCGCTTGGTACAATGTACTCAAGGATATTGTCGCCCCCGTTCCTTCCACCGAAGTCATGGACCAGTCTGACTTTGCTCTGAACCAGTAGCATGTGATGCCAGGGAGAGCAGCAGGTGGAGGTTTTTTTCCAATGCTATTTACTATGCATGTTCTCATAGTATACTGCCTGCCAATACGGTTTTCTGCCTGCTCATTCTCTGGTGTGCTCGCCAAATTAGGAAGAAACACATTAGGGATCTTTGGACCAAATGCATTAGGAAGAAACGGTTACCGTTTGATGCAAAAATCCATCGTCAACGGCAATGATGGTGATCAGTCTATTGGTCTAAGCATGTCTGTGTGTCTATCGCTTAATTATCCTCTGTTGGTATATACGTCTGTCACGGTCTACCATAGAAACCCCATGTCTATCGCGGTCTAGAGTAGACAGGGGGAAGTCTATGGGTCTATATGGTCTGTATAGACCGCCATAGACATTGGGAATTTTCCAGATGCGGTGTTCCTACTGTGCAGAGGTGGTGTCCCATTTCCCCTTTTAACCCCGCATCCTGCGGCATCCACAGCCACTGCCAAGCTAAGTTACCGCAATGCGGAGCCCTGCCCTAAATATGGAGCTTTATGCGGTGACCTCTCTGGGACCTTCCTGACCGCAATCCACCTCCTGGAAGCTCAAATACCCTTCGCTTATATTCCTTCAACACTTACCGCACAAAATCTGCAGCTTCCGCCCACTACAAACCAAGATATGGACTTTTGCCGTATTTGCAGTGTTTTCTCTTTCCTTTCCGGTCTACAGGTCCGCATCTCAGCTCTGCCTCCTACTTGCTCGCTACCGAGTCAATGTAGCACTCAGGTGTCTCAGGTGTATGTGGGGAAATGATACATCAGAGCACTGCTAAGTAACTTGAATGCTCGAGGGGTCGTGATACTTATATCTAGGGTTCCCCACCATAACTGTATATGGTTACGGCCGTACGACTTACAGGTGTTTACAGTAGGCTACCAGAACATAACCGTAACCATAAAGCAGGGATCTGAGGGTCAAACAGGATGGTACGGGAGATTTTACGGTAAATTATGGTCATTAAGGTCTGTATAAAATAGAAATAAACAATTTACTGGATAACTACGCATTCTGTGCCGGGTTAAGAGAAGAGAAGTGGTGAGCAGCAATTGCAGAGCAAGGTAACGAACATCGAAAACCACCAAGACGACACCACAAGGATGAACAAATACACAAGCAGGGGGACAAGAAAGAGGAGGAAAGAGCTCCGAAAATGGCTGAAAGTTGACCACGCTGAATAGTCAACTGATTTTGGGGTAGATTCAGATAATACACCGTGGGTCTCGCGGTCATTGTGTGCTGATGGTATGTTAGTCAGGCCTCTGCAGCAGAAAAAAAAAGGCACCTTTCTTAATGTGCTCGCTTGCCTGTACCGAGGATGGCAATGCCATGAAAATGCTGGTACACCCTATGGTCTTTTATACCTTTCGGGATTCAGATTTTTCGGTGTGTTTCAAGAGCACAATGGATCTGCACTTGCTAGGGTCGTGCCGCTTGCTAGGGCTGAGGCGAGCAGTGAAAGGGCACTCAAGCAAGTCACGGAGTCCTAACCTTATTCTTCCACGATTTGGTTAACTAAATGGTGGAGAATCCATAAATGAGTGCCTGCTATGCAAATTGTCAATCAGCCTCTAGCAGTTCAAAGTCAGAGGACCATGCTCGAATACTGGCTGTGAAGAATGCTGTAGTGTAGTGGATGTGATTTGATGAACCTGCTGCAAATTTTCGCTGACAGGTGTTTCTCAGAACGCTGAACTTCTCTGGGTCATTATTTATGAGTGCCCAGGGCGACTCGGCTCACCCAATGCTGAAACTGCAGGACAGGATTGTTTCACGTTCAGGGCATCACACCAGCTATAATTGTGGTACAGGTCAGACTCAGGTACAGGGTCGAAAATGTGGAAAGCTTTATCGCATGGAAGCCTTGTACAAATGCTGGATCCCAGTTCAACACCACCACTTCCGCAGTGGATCGAGTGGAGGGTGAAGTTTTGTATATTCGCCCAGAGAGCTGAGGAAGAGTCGGTATGATGACGGCTAAGATTGCCAGGTGTCGGAATGGTTACAGTAGGAACTGTGTCCTAAACTATTGTCCCTCTGTCTTGAAGGTATTTATGAAGCTTGTATCAAGTGTGCATTGAATAAGGATCATGAAGCGATCTTCTAATCTAACTGTTCCTTCTTGCCCTCCTTGGTGCACAGCACCACTACTCTCCGCTACATTGCTGTTTTGGCCCCAGTTAAGTAGACATTTCATCAGGCAAAGGATTGACAGAGGAAGGATGTTCCTCAACGACGTTGCTGCCCAGAACACCCAGGACAGAGCAAGCGCTAGCACTGATCCACAATCTTAGGACCAGATGGAGATTTTGAAAGTGGAGTTTTCAGGGAAGAGATAACCCAGAGGCGGTTCTGAGACGAGCCAAAGGCATTTGCGACATGTTTTGGACAGGTTGAGAAAGGAAATGTGAATATCTCCTCGGATACCTCAAGGAAAAATGCACATTTGTCCTAGAATCGAGAGGATTTACCATACATATTCCCGATATGTATCTCCTGTGAGCTCAATAATCGGGTGCTTGACCTGGAAATTTGGGAGGAGGGGGATTTTTATGTCAGGAATTGACGTAGGTTGTTACCTGGATGCAAAACCAACGGGCAAGCAGTCGTTTTGGGACAGCTCTGTGGCAGGATCAGGGTGAGTTTTGGCTGGAGTGGTGAAAAGACCCCACTTTGGAGGGTCTTGAATATGGGGATGAGAAGGTTGTATGGGAGAAGTTGTGGGGAGAATCGAGGGTGACATTGTGACAGCGACTGGCCCCAATGTACCTAGACTCGAACCAGTTGCTATTGGGGGACGCTGGAGATTTGATGACAGTCAATCAAATGGCAGCGCGAATAGCGACTGGAACATTTTAACCGGCGGCTAGTACGGTCGCAAGTTGCCGGGCTCGGTTGTTTTGACTTAGAGAAATTTTCGAGCATCGAAAATTCAAACTCTCCCAGAGAAAAATCTGAAGAGACAGTTCTCTTCTAAATCACTCTCTGATAAATATCTATTGGCTTTTGTAAAGAGAACACAAGAATTGCGAGTGCTAGAACAAAAAAAGTGTGCAGGTTTCCGTTTTGGGACACACCCTCGATGATACGCAGCAACGCAGAAAAGGACTCAAGTGAAGAATACAACATTCATACAGCATCCCTAGAGGCTAAAGGACATCCTTGAGATGGCAAGGGTACACACCAACCACCTGGAAGCAGGTCTTGCAAGACAAATGGCATTTTTGACAGTAAATGCAGGGTAATCCTTATGGATGCTGCCATTGCACCATAATGAGGTGTAAAGAACGTGGGAGGATATGTTCGTGCCAGCATACAGGATGTCAAGGAGATGAAGCAACACATAAGAGAGCACTCACCATGATGGCACAACCAGTCAAGCCATGATCCCCGTGAATCCCGGCTTAGTTCAGGCTCTTAGCCTATCCTTTGAAGGGATATGGCCCAGTGTTCTGCAGCGGCCAGGGAACAAGGTGAATGAGAGTGTCGGGAAGGCAGCATGTGTCCGGGCAGAGGTGGGAGGCCAGAGTTGGTCATCAGGTGGTTGGGAGGAGGGGCAGAGCTGTGTCAAGCAGCCTTCGCTGAGGCCACAGGGGCCTGCGGCCGGCAGTGGTGCAGGTCCATCCAGACGCAGGAAGTCGTCGTGAACGCCGTTGAAAGGAAAGTGCTTCCCTTTTGGGAAGTGAATATGGTCACACTGTTCGCGCTCTACTGCTCTCAATTTTCATGTTCTCTGTACGAAAACCAATAGATATTTATCGGAAAGTGATTTAGAAGAGAAATGTCTCCTCAGATCTTTCTCTAGGAGGGTTTGAATTTTTGATATAGCGAAATTTTTCCAAGTCAAAACAGCCGAGCCCGGCAACTCCTGACCCTACTAGCTATGTTCCAGTCGCTTCGCCATCGGCTTTTGATCGACTATCATCAAAACTCAAGGCGTTGCTACTGGTTCGAGTCTACAATGTACCCTTTTATTTACTTTTTGCGGTTGGAACTGACACGACACCTATCACTCCAATATAAGCACCCCGACCCTAGTCCCACCTATTTTTTTTCTTCATTCCTCCCCACCATGGCCATGGATCCCTGCGACGCGTGCTCCTCGTCCTCCTCGTCCGCGCTGCCGTTCTCCCTACTCGAGTTCGGCGACCTCGTCTCCGCCACGCTCGACTCGCCCGACCCGCTCCTGCCCTTCCCCTGCCAGCGCATCCCCGCTCTTTGCCCTCCCGCCGTGCAGTGAGCCCACACCGGCGAACAAGCAACCCGGCTCGCGCGTCCGCGAGATACTCCGAAAGTTCAAAAAGCGTGCGTCTGCGCTCGTCAAGGGGCCCGCTCTGCGCAGCACCGACTGCGCACGCTCGCCGGAGTACCACACCCCGGAACTGTCGCTCTCAGCGCGCGACACAGATGCAGCAGACGCGTTCGTGCTGTACCTGCCGCTCGTCGCGCAGTACGAGCGCCGCGCGTCGCTGTACGCGCACGCCAACGCCTGCACGTACTCCTCCACACCGTCCCTGCCGAGCCAGTATTCCTCGACGCCGTCCTTGCCGAGCCAATGCTCCTCCTCGCTGTACCCCTCATCCTCCTCGACGTACGCCCCTTCCACCTCGCCGTCCTCAACCACCTCCTCCTCCTCGTGCTCCTCCGGCTACTCAGTCCCCGCGATACCACTCAGCACCGTCGCAGAGGCGGCGGACGACCCGTTTGCGAAACCCGCCGTGTCCGTGGTACGCCCCCTCCGCCGCCGCGCGCGCCGCCCCCTCGTGCCTGCCGCACACCCCCCGCCCATGTGCCCCTCCCGTCTGCGCCTTGTTCCCATCCCTTCACCTTCGCATCCCGTTACCCCTCCGCGTGCTCGCCCATTCGTGCATACCCCCCCGCGCACCCACCCCACCCCGTCGCATGCGTGGACCCCGCCATTCGCACCCCCCCTCCGCGTCCCCACCCACTTGGGTGCACGCTCGCCGCGGCCCTGCTCGACACATTCCCTGCGCCGCCCGCGCACACGCCCCCGCGCCGTTGTCGTGGGAGTGCACCGGCCACACGCAACTTGAAGCAGGATACGGACTGGTTGGAGTTGCTGATGATGATGGCTCCGACACAGCATTCGGTGAATCATCCCTTGATCCTTGACCACCATGTTCTCCTTTCCTTTCGACGTGCTGTTGGA
The DNA here is from genome assembly GCA_029204085.1 of Mycena sp. CBHHK59/15. Classification (NCBI taxonomy): domain Eukaryota; kingdom Fungi; phylum Basidiomycota; class Agaricomycetes; order Agaricales; family Mycenaceae; genus Mycena; species Mycena sp. CBHHK59/15. The sequence goes on from JARGXW010000086.1 coordinate 321,730, forward strand.
GATCTTACAATACATCGATTTTCCTGTCGTCTCTGGCTACGCTTTGGACCAACTCCTGTAACATCACGGCACTCTGCCAGTCAATCTCCGTGAACCCTAGCCTGGCGAGGTGCAGTCAGTAGAACACGCGTGGATCCTCAGCCCGGCCACAGGGTGCATTCAAACTCCGCGCGCTTCGTACTGTTCTACACGGACCCAGTATTTGCTTCCTCGACACATGGTCCGAGCTGGAGAAGGCGCGCAGCCGTTCGCGTTCGCCGCCCGCAGATTCCGCTCCTTGCCGTGCATTCGGCAGCACCTTCGGGTTTCAAGACGCTGGTCTACGAGGTGGAAGTGCTCGCCCTCGCGGTGTTAAGCTGGCCGTCGTGCGGTATTTTGCGTACCCGCTTCATACATACATCTGCGGAAGTTTTCCATTGAATTTGGTGCGCGAGCCCATGGAGCACGGCCTCTTGGGTGTGGACGGGTACTAGTGGTGGGCGGTGATCGAGTGAGTCGCGCGGGGTGCGCTTCTTGTATCAAATTGAAAATTCACGACGCTGACCATTTACTGGCGTAGATTGACGTTCGCGGTTTCAGTAGTGCTCCCGATCGACAATTTTGCGGCTGGCCTTCGATCCTTTCATAACACGTGACCGTGATCGAAAGTGGCCACCCACATTGTTCAATGTTCGATTTCCCATTTGAGCCTTGTGGATAACTATAAAGTCAAGGTGCTCACGCGGGCCTCATCCCTGTCTGCGTATACTATTCGGACAATATGCGAGCCTCATCCTCTTCGCACATTCCTTTCCCTATCCAAGTATTTCCGAATACAATGAAGGACCTCCCCGAGCTCCCCACCGAGCATGCCACCAACGCGGACAAAATCGCGCTGCGCAGACGGACTCAAAGCCACCACGTCGACGTCCGTCAGCCGGTGGCACTGCACATTTGCGCGCACCATGGGCAGCGTGTCGAAGATACTTTCTCCAGCGCAGAGATCAACGCGCTGCACGAGAATTGGTGGACTGTGCCCGTATCCACGGTCAGCATGTTGCACATTCTACATTCCCCGTTCTTTCCACTAAAACCTCCTTCCTTTTCAGCGTGCACAAGGGCTGGGAAAGCATCAATATCCCGCAGGCTCCCTGGAGCCACAGGAATTGTCTGTCTATACGAAAGAGAATCGGTGAGTCGAAGATCGTCTGGATGCCACCCAGACTAGGTCTCACTGCGCTCATGCACCTAGAAACCACCAATATCCTGCGGGCCTACGCTCACCGCACACGGCTCCTTTGTACTTCCATGGTCAGGAGAGTCAGTCTGTCAGTAGTCTGTTGGACATCTCCTGTACTCGATCTCAGCGCGCCCATGCACCGCACGATCAATCTCCCGCGCACCTGCGGCCACTGCAGACGGCTCCCATCTATACCCAAGACAACGGGTCTCGGGGGAGTGTTGATTCCTCCCGGCCTCGATCCAAGATCGGTCGGAAGTGGGATTACTTTACTCGCAAGTAAGACGGGTTGCTATCTACACCGTCGTGTCGCTGACTGGGTCTCTTGCCACCACAGCATTATCCGTGTAAGGCCCATTGTTGAGCTTGGTGCGATTGATACCCCCCATGTGACCCCTCCTCTTCCTCCTGCTCCCACTGGACCTGTAGCTAGTCGCGTACAAGTGCAGCAGCCAACCTCCACTTCGGATTTTGAAACTAATCTATCTCTTGCACCGCGTACCATTCCGACCAGATCTCCACGTCCTCCTCCGCTTGCGCCTACTGGACCTAGTCGCATACAAGCGCAGCGGCAGCCGAGCTCCGAGGCGGTTGAAGAGGCGCGGGCTTGGAACATGATTTTTTCGAACCCGGCCGTGAGGCACGATCCACCAGAAGTGGGTGGGAGAAGCTCGCCCTCGACTTCCCCAATCTTTTTCACACTCGAAGATCTCATGGACGGGGGACCTCTATGCTGAGGATTAAGGTGAGCGTTTACCGCACAAGCGAATTTATTTTTCTTTATTCATCATTGACGATTGCTTTTCAGGGTCGTCGATGTTGTCGCGGTGTCAGTCACGGCAGCATGGAAAATTAGACCCAGATTATACACCAAATATCTCTCGTTCCACCCAGTACTGTACTGTGATCGGGGAACCCCGAAGCCTCAGACTAGTTATGGGCTATTTTATACCTATCTATGTATGTTTCAACTCAGAAATTCCTATGGGTTTTCTTATACCAAACCAGAGATAGGGGGTGATATTGTATCGGACAGAGTGTCGGTGAGAAAATCAGCGGAAGAGAAAAGACTGACGTCGACTTGGACACAGTCAGCGTTCATCTCCATCAGTTCTGCCAGTGGCCGCATGGTGACTGAGGGTTTTATTCCGTTTTTGCTTTCCTGGATTCGGCTTGTGATTTTGAAAAGCTTTGACTCTCTTCCAATCACGGTGCAAGGGACTTCACATCGTCAAACACAGGTCAAACAAAATAGATTGACTGATAACGTGAGTTCCCAGTAGCAAATAACCGCCAAATTGCAGAGTAACGATTGGCGATCCCATCTCGGAGGGCAATATGTGCCCACCCAACTGGCCAAGCCGTCTTATGCCACAACTTGCTGTCAGCACTTGGCACTAGTCCCGGCGTCGCGGCCGTCACTACGCCATCGCATCAATGATCGTACCTCTTGATCCGAATCAAACTTCAACCAGTTTCAGGTTTGCTTACAGTTCTGCTCTTCCACTTTCTCCATCCACCTTCTCGACAAGGATGGCTCGCAGGGCTTTCCTTTCTTTTCTGTGTTTTCTCTGGCTTGTTCTTCCTTCAGCATCTTCTCAGAGCCCCGTCTTCAACATCCCTTCTACTGTGCAAAACGGCACAAGCCATGCCCAGTTCACGTCGTCGTCAACGGGCCTGGATGCACCGAAAGTGCAACCTATCAATGGCTCCGCCTTTGACTGGTGGTACTTCGATGTGGTCTCGGCTGATCCCACCAACCTGGCCTCCGTCGTCGTCACTTTTTTCACCAGCTCACAGCCCGCGTTCCCTCTGCTAGCTCCCTCGAGTTTCATCACCGTTGCCCGTATATGGGTGTCATTCCCAAATGGCACTCTTTTCTCTGCCGCATCGGATGCTGACGGCGCGACGGTGATTTCCGATGGTGATAACTCCAGCGGCACTTGGAATGGAACGGGCTTCAGCTGGATGAACATACCGTCGGGAAACTTCATAGTCATCGACGCACCTGACCTTGGTGTCAAGGGCACAATTAGTCTCCAATCTGTACGCCCGTTTCTCACATGGCGCTATCTCTGTGATGAGTTGAACTTTTAATAGATTGTGCCAGCACACTATCCCTGTGCTGCAGCCAAGGCAGGTCAGACGATGGAAGTTGCCCCCCATGTTGGCTGGTCGAACGCAATCCCCGACGCCGTCTCGGAGGTGAATCTCAGCATCGGAGGCACCAAGCTCGCGTTTACTGGCTCCGGATATCACGACAAGGTGCCTTAATTTCTCCGTCTGTCACTGCCAAAAATTAACCCATCATGATTAGAACTGGAGCGACCAAGTCTTCACGACGCATGTGGCGTCGTGGTACTGGGGCCATGGCCGCCTCGGGCCGTACTCGATTGTCTGGTTCGACTTCCTCGATCGGACAGGAACTGAGTTCGTCAGCGCGTACGCGGCGCGAAATGGCAAGATCGTCGCGGCGAGCTGCGCCCTGGGAAGCATCACGGTGCGCCCGACAGGTCCAAACGCCACCTACCCCCCCGTCATCAGCAGCCCAAACCCCACCGGGTACCACATCGACCTCGACCTCGGATCGGAGGGCATGTTGACGGTCAACGTGAACGTCCTCGCGCCGCTCATCGCCCCCAATCCTGAGTATGCGCGATCCGTGGGAAATCTGTCCGGGTCTGTGGTGCCTGCGAGCCCGGCTGCGGCCCAGGTTCTCACTGGAATGGCGTTGTTCGAGCAGTTTAAGCTGACGGTATGATTTGGGCGAGGTTTGAATACAATCATTATCAAGGGTTATAGAATCGGGTGAGCTCCTGTAATTTTTAGCCTGAAGGTAAAGGAACCGTGAAGCGTTCGGAATGCTCCATCACTATAGATAGAAATAAATTGCGATGGAGCTGTGGTGTAAGCTCTCTGCCATATATATATGAAGCTCAAGAACGGTCCAACATCCTTTAACGCCGTCTGTTCGCCCCGGCCACGGAGGATCGCCGCGCTACATATACTTCACAGCATAGGCAAGCTTTGGACGGGTATGCAAGGGGTCTATTCGTACTGAGTACAAAAATGGCAGATCTTTCATTCCAATGTGAAGGACTCGCACGCAAAGTTCTTGTCGACAGTATTCTTGGGAAAGAAACCACGCAAGTTTTCACGCTGTGACCGACAATCTGGCTGCCCAGCTTTGCATGATTGAACGACTTAGACCAGAAAACAATAGAGTATGATCTTGGGTATAATAGAGAAAGTCTGGCACGCTATGGTAGCGCTAATTTTGCCAACACGAACAAGAGAAATCACTGGCTCGACTTAATCAAGTCTGCTGCCTTTTCCGCGACGGCGATGACAACGGCACACGGGTGCCCCGAGACCTGGGTGGGAAACACAGACGCATCGACCACCCTCAGCCCCGCCACGCCGTGGACCTTGAGTTCGGGATCCACAACACTGGTAGAGGAGGAGCTCCCCATTTTTGCGGTGGACGTCTGCATACCGGTGGTCAGGAACACAGAAATCGAGAAAACGCTCATTCCTCACAGGATGCCATGCTGTCTGTCCGTTACGCTTGATCCACGACGTGAGATCATCATCCGAGACCTGGACGTGTCAATTTGAGCCGTGGGCTGATATTAGGCGACGTCAGCTCACCGTGTCCGGATTGGCGTCTCCGGGCCAGAAAAAGGTCGTCTGATCCTTGGAATCCTCTGGGAGATCGAGACGGCTGGACAGGGGAGATGCACGGGCGATCCTCAGTGCGAGACGCGTTGCCTTGATCAGAACGTTCAGATCCGCCTGATTCGAAAAGTACCTGGATACAAATGTGAGTCTGAGTTAAAAGAGAAGGTCGGTGAAAGAACGTACTTTGGGTCGATGACAGGATGATCCCACATATTGGAACTAGCCAGAGTGATCGTCCCCTGGCTGGCAGGATTCAACGCGATGCAGCCCTGGACACTCGCAGTCGACACTCCCTACACTGCCATGCAAAAGAGCGACTCACGATCGTTAGCCCATTGAAACCCGGTGTCTTAGTAAATCCATTGTTGATGACGATAAGTGGGGCAAAGAATATTTCAATATCGGGGGCAGCGGAGGTAGCAGAGGAAAGTTCCAGGACTTTCGCGTCCACGCTCGGCGATGGCCTGAATGTGCGTGGTGAGCAAATGAAACAACGAAATGCTGTGAACGTACACAATGGTATCCGAATGCACAAAGATTCCGACTGGAGCAGCAACGGATGTCATCGGCCCAGTGCCAGCAACAAGCCATTTGCCGAGAGCAACAAGGCCGGGAATGGGGCGCAGAATACTGTCCCAGGTGTTCCCTGCCTTGGCGCGAACGACTAATGAGCCTGCAGAGAAGTGCTGAAACCGAGTCGTTGAGGATCCGCGACGATGAAGATGAGGAGGTGCTTACATCGAGCAGATTCTTTCCGATGTAAGCTAAATCGCGAACCACAGGGATATTGTGTTTCTTCAGCTCTTCGGCGGGACCAATCCCTGAGACCATCAAGAGCTGAGGGGTGACCACAGTTCCGGTGCTGACGATTACCTCTCTTCGTGCAGACGCCGCGAACAGGCGTCCGTTTTTGCTCGCCATCATCAGAACCCCAGATGCGCGGGGAGGTTCATCCCCTTTGACGTCGTCGAAATGGATCTTGGTTACAAGCGTTCCCACAGCAACAGTCAGATTGGGGCGACTCAAAACATCTTTCGTTAGGTAGGCAGTCGCGGCAGAACTCCCTGCGGAATGTGAATCAGATAGAAGCAGAGTCCTGGTTCAACGTACGTTCTCCATGAGGATCAACTGAGCCAGCAAAATTGGAGACACCGCCGGGTCCCTTGTCTGCATTCATGTCGCTGGTGCTGGATGTGAGCCAATGTAGGGCACATGAGGAACGCAACCTTACGGGATTCTGGGTATACCGACGTTGACGCATGCGTCAATTATGGCATCGCAGATGGGCTAGAACAAAGAAGATGTGGAGACCAACTAGACATGGGGCTTGGAGGACGCACTGCAAATGGACCATAACGAGTAGATGAACGGCCGGAGCTACCATGCAGGTTGGTATCAATCTGAGGCAAGTTCGGGTTCGGCTCATATTTTTCTGCCTTGTTGAAATATCTAAGATCGTCTATCAGGGGACTGTCGATGTCAAGAATGAACGAGACTTTGCCTCGTCATTTCCTCAGCGTCCCATCCCGTGGCGCCAGCCTTCACCCATTCTGAGAAGTCTGCAGGCAGCATAGGTCATGATGTTACGAGCGGCAGAAATGAATGACGCGTACTCTCAGGAGCACATCGTTGGTATACGGAGGCGTTGATAGAACTTGCCAGTATGATAAGCACAGGACCGAGCAACGAGCAGAGCGAAGTTTACCTCGAACCACCAAGAATCTTTCCTCGACCCCAAGCTGCTTTCTTATTATCCAAACCAACTTGTGGCCTGCGTCACTGAATTAGAAAGCGACGGCTGGATCCAACGACGGTTTGCTTACACAGTTTCGTACTGCCAGTTGGCACTAGAGTTCAACAGCTGCGTAAAGGCGAGGGGTATACGGGACAAGAGGTTCCCTTTATTGCTTGAGGAAAAGCCAGATAAATGACGTAAGCAAGTAGGCTGAAGTCGTGCTCTCTCACCTTTGTCCTGCCTCGATCAACAACACACTAATCTCGGGACTCTCGCTTAGGCGTGACGCAAGAACACATGCGGCCGTACCTAGGTGCAGGACTGTCAGTTGGGCGCGCTTGTTATATGAGCGAAGCCTTACCGCCGCCACATATGATATAGTCGTAACTTTTCCACGATTTACTTGTGGGTTGGATTCCAGAAGCTGCTTGGGTTACTGGTGAAGCAAATTGGCTAGGATTCGACACAAGCTTTGAGGAGGATACACCCATGAGCGGAGACGAGAAGAAAACAGAGCTGCAGGGGGAAAGGGCGCCTGGAAGCTGCTGCCAGATTGAAAGTTGACACGGTCACTCGGGAATGACCGTCCAATTGGATCATTGTTGGCCCTGGCACCATTGTAGGACACGCTGATTCCACCGTGATCGAAATTTCTATCCAGACGCTGATGCAGAGCTGAACTTAAACACGCAACACTGAGACCTGGTCGATTACATTTACAGGACGGTGGATTTAAATTAGGAAGAAGCGAGATGCCGATAAAGCCGATAGGCAACGTGAGGCGCCCTGTCACTTGCCTGTCACGCTTTATTAAGTGCTAACCCAGGCCAAGCTGCCACCTCAAGCGGATCTTCGTCGAGACCGTGGCCCTAAGTAGTCCGTGGGGTGGCGTAGGCCGTACCCATCACCTTGATATCACTACATGCCATAGTACTGTCGGAACTTGAGCCAAGGCTCGAGGGAAGATATGAATGCAGGAAGAGCCCGCGACTTGCGCACAGCTGTATGCAAGCTCCTTGGACGTCGGGCGTTTTGCGCTTTTTGGGAGCCACTATTTCTGCTGATGAATCGATCAACACTGCTAACTTTCGATGTGGTTGATCAATAAATAAGTAGCGTCTTCCAAAATGGTCTCAGGTCGGAATCTGGCGAAAGTCACGGTGGTTCAAATTTTTATTCTGGATAGTCCAGTCATTCAAAGCTAATGCTGAACACAGATTCGCATCTTGGGAAACAATCCCCGACATATTCTGCCGCCGTTTGACTGACTCGGCGCGTCCCGGAGACAGAACGGGCTCGCGGAGCTGCCTAAGTATAAAATTAAAAGGGCAGTCACAATTCGACGAGTTTGTGCCGAATGGCTGTCAGGTTATTTTAATCCGAACACAGGCGCGCTGCTTGTCTTGGTCATCTTCATACCTCAAAGTTTAGGGACTGACCTGCCCATATTAATACCAACTGGCCGTCCGTCTTGTTTCCCCCATCGACTTAGTGTTATGGCGTCTATGCCCCCAGTTCCCGATCCACAGGTCATTGCAGCGGCGGTAGCGGAGGTCAAAGAGGTCTTCGCGACGTCGTTCATCGGCTTTGCTGTGGCGACAACGTGAGGCGTCATCGAAACAGCCGCAAATGCGTTTCATTCACCATCCACACAGTGCCTACGGGATCTGTGTTCTCCAATGCTATCTGTACTATCGAAGCTATCCCAAGGACAGTGTCATCTTGAAATTAACGGTGTGTTCGCCTTTTAATCATCGAAACTGTACTGATTTCTGCCCTTAGGTGGGAACGCTATGGTATGACCTTGCCGAGTCCGTCTGGTCTTAATTGAACGATCGAAGGACCCTCGATACTCTTTCAACGATAATGGTCGCCCACTCACTATACACATATTTCGTGCTCAATTTCGGGAACATTGCTGCGGACGCCCTTATTCCTTGGTATGTTATGCTTCCCCGCTAAGACATCGATTATGACTCTTTCTAGGAGCTTCGCTGTGAGTTTCTTCCACATACAATAATATTGACAGTATGCTGACACCATCCCCAGCTTGAAAACGGTCTCTTGGTGAGCACAGGTTCCGTTATCTTGCTGAAATACCTGAGAGCGTGGCTAGACAGGAATTACGATTACAGCGCAGAGGTACAGCACCCGCTCACTTCCATTGACAAACATCTCATAAGAGCCTTGTAGTTTCTATGCTTGGCAAATCTGGTCAGGTATGTTCACCTTTGGTTGCCTGTGGAAATTCACCAACGCGTTGCAGTGAGTCACAATGCATTTGTGACTGGCGGAATTGTGCGGGCTTTCTGACTCGATTTGAGTGTATGCTGATGAATTTCAGGCGCTTCTGGCGGTCGCATCTTTTGGTATGTGACTGCCAACTCATTGACAGCAATATGATTTTCATCGCACGGTGCAGTGTTGGGCCTCTGTAAGTTAATTGGTTCATCAACTCGTCCTTACTGAACATAATCTACAGACATAACTGTTCACCTGTGCGGCCTTACCCTGTTAGTCTCTGCCTCCTCTAACCGAGATGCAGGTTCCGCTTCCCGGCCGTGGCCTCTCTATCCACACATTCCTTCCAGGTATGACGGTTCTCCTGCCACTCCAAGCTCAATTCATCCTGCTGCGCAGTCTGTCAGTGGTCCGGTGCAAGGCATGGCCGGCGCTTGTGATATAGTGATTACCGTGGCCCTCATATTCTATCTCCACTCTCGACGAGGGGCTGGCGTTCGGACGTACGCATGTACGACATCTCACGGCATATTCCCACTGACGGCGTTCTAGCACGGAGCAGATGATCGACACCCTGATTCTGTATGCCGTCTGTCGAGGGACCTTGACTGCGTCGGTGTTTCCTGCTTTTTTGCTGCAGCTGATTCTAAACGACGCGTCTGTCAGCATCACCCAGATCATGTTCATGATCCTGGTAAGCTCCCCTTCCTTTTCTTCGCGGATCAATCGAAATCGTGTGCAGAACGTGGCCTTCCCGGATCGGACGTTTTGGCAGCCCTTCCATCAGGTCGTCGGCAAATGTAAGGCTGTCCCTTTCTTTCCCGCTCTATGGCCCATCAGAACTATGCAGTGTATGTCAACTCGGTTGTGGCGTCGCTCAACGTCAGAAAAGTCGTGCTCGGTAAAGGCGACCCAGAGAAGTCGACGAGATCAACGGGCCTCTCGTGGTCTGTGGGCGGCACGGATTCCACGGTACGTTTGCGTCCCAGGCTAGTTCCGCATTCAAGTTAACAGACCACAGAGGACGATGCCGTTGACGTTTATGCCCCCCAAGACGGACATGACTGGGGAAAACCAAGAAGTTCATCACGGCGACAACGTTAGTTTATTGATCGTTCCGCTGGAGCTCCACTCAAGTTCCTTCTCACAGAAAGCAGAGATACTTCCAAGCGCGACCTGACCTTCCCATGCAAATCCAGTGGTCTGATAAAGATCTGTTTCAAATTTGATGTGTTGTGGTGTCGTTCAGCCAAGGTGTATGAGAAGGGTGCTTCTTCTATATTTATGAATGTAACTTGGCTGCTCTTGACAGGTAGAATGACAGATGGAATCTTACTGTGAGCAATGGGGTGTTTCATAATTAAAAATCTGAGCCCCAACTTGTGCCCCAACTTCGACCCCAACTTGAGGTCAAGTTGGGGCATGAAATAGATCGGGGCACCAAGTTGGATGTCAGATCGTGGTCCGGACCACGATCTGACGTCCAACTTCGACGCCAACTTGGTGCCCCAACTTGAACTGGCCGATTTGCTCCATCCCCCGCTTCCCGGTCGCAAAATGTGACCCAAGTTGGGGCCAAGTTGGGGTCGAAATCGGGGTCGAAGTTGGGGTCAAAAATCTAATTATGAAACACCCTAATGAATCGATGAATTAATGAAGCCGCGTCGTGTGCCTCTATGTCCATCAACAAGACTAAAGTCAACATTTAGAAGAAGGTCGACTTGTGCGGTCCAGCTACTGAGCATTTCTGTCTAGATTGAAATTCTGAACACATAGAAGTCTAAGTTTACTTCCAATGAATACTTTCTCCACAGAGACTCCATTAATTTGAGGTGAAGGGAAAGCAACAAAGTGGATTGAAGGTCCTGCCCACATCCTTGAGCTTGGCACAAGCCCCTTCATTTGTTTGAACCTAAACTCACCATGCATCAACAAACAATGAACGTTTGGCTTGATCCGAACCTAGGCTGGGCCCTGGCACCTGCAACTCAACACGCACTTCCGTTCTGGAATCTCACATATTTGACACCTGTCCTTGTGCATACTGATAGGAGCTTCCGCCAATGTATCGGAATTCCAAGGAGACCAAGTAGGCCAGTCACTGGCAGAAGATTGTGAAAATGGGGACAGGGTACACCGCGGCATGACCTCGGCAGGTGCCCCTTACCCGTCTACTTAATTCTCGCCTCTACCACCAAGATAAAAAAAGGTGCATGGATGAACATGAAGTCCTGAAAAATAGGAAATAAATAAGTAAATATGAGCTACAACGCTTACGTGATAGGGTTCAGATACACGTTGAAAGACGATGACGTGGGATTGGGCCTCTTCGAGGCAGGTGCTGAACCTATACAAGAGGGAGGCAACAGGTCTACTACGACAGAATTAAATATGGAACAATCATCTCAAAAATGTGCATGCGGTACAAAACACACGGTCCAAATACCTGTTCTCAGACGATGAGCGTTCTAAATCAATTCGTTATGCATCGAGAACTTACTCGTAATGAATCGACCAATGGAGTGCTCATAATTTAGGGCCAACTCGTCCGTCTTATCCTCTGTCGGTGCACCTGGGTCCGTTCCAAGATTGAACGCTCGAGTCCTTGAGAACAATAGGATGACTTACCCATCTTTTGTGGTGAGAAGTTTCACCTCGCCTTCCGGAATTACATCATAGAACCACGACAGCCGCTCACGGGAATAAGCTTTTGTTTCTGCGGCTTTGAGCTCTGTGCGTCTGAGCTCTTCTCGGAGTTCTTGCGAGATGTGGTTTTGAATACGATCGAGTCGGAAGGGTCGGAGGATGCAGAGGCCTTCGAAAGTGCGCACCCGCGAGAGCATTACATATGCACTCTGAATACTGGGGCAACTTGCTAGGTCTATGCAGCAGACATGCAGGGAACGGCCTTGTGCATTGTGGGATGTAAAAGCGAAGGCCGGAATCAGAGGGAGTTGGGAACGAGTGGCGTGGTAAATCTTCTCAGATCCCTCCAGGCGGAAGTGAATTTGACTGGTGCATGTTTTCAGCGTAACCCGATGCGGATGTAGAGCATCCGGATTGCTGTTTCTGTAGGCCCTGAAGTCGACCTCCGCCGAGATCGCATAGCGGCGACCTTCGACCTCCTCATAGACGATAGAGATGAGTGTTCCTGGGCTCCCATTGGAGATTCCCAGCTCGGTTGCAATGTTCTCCGTGCAGAAGACCGGCATGCCGGGCACGAACGGAACCTTGCCGCCGAGATCATTGGCCTCTTTCACAGGTATTGACCAAGCAACTTCAGCGGCCAAGCTGCTAAGCTGCCGCTTCTTCCTCCCGCGCCCCCTGGTGTCCTTGGCATGGTACAAATGGTACTCTTGCCCTGTCGCGATCGCAAAAGCCTCAGCAGTGCAATTATTATGATAGTCCCGAGCGACGTTGGTATACACGATGAGTGGGCACGCGCGTTCCGGTTCGTTGATCCACCTTTGAACATCGGTGAGACTTTTTGTTTCTGCACTACATCCCTCGTTCGATAACACATATTTGTCCAGAATGGCTTTATCTTCAGCAGTACACAGGCCCTTCCGCAATCGTTTGAGTATTCCAATTAAGACGGGGTCTTTTTGCCGCATGATCTCCTCGAGTACAACGACATGCTTTACTTGGTGCCAGACTTGAATTCCTTTCACATCCTGGCGGATATTTTCATGTAAGTCATTCAAATCATCATTGAAATGGCATTGCACGAGCTCGTTGGAGAACAAAGACCTCCCTTGAGGCGGAGGAAGTTGGCAGGGATCCCCGCATGTTGCCCAATTTAACCCGCCGCATATTTCTTCGGTCATTCCTTTTCCCATACACAGACATTCAGAGAGGCGGGCTAAGTCATTCGCATTTAGGAAATAGACTTCATCCAGAATGAGAGTTTCGAGGTGAGCGATCCGTTCTTCAAGATTGGTGCGGATACTCGGAGTGGATTTCATCTTGGCAGGTGAAACTCGTAGGCTTGCTTCCGAATGAATAGTGCAGCCTCCAATATCACTAGCAACAACACCGGTTGGAGCTGTAAGCCGTAAATGCTCTGGATGTCCAAATGCCTCGTAGAAATCTTCCCAAGCTCGAAAAATAACGGATTTCCCAGTTCCACCCGGTCCGGTGCATAGAAGTGTCATCGGTGAATCTTTTCTCCCTTGTTCCAATTCAAGACCAATCTTGTCTGCTAACAGGAGGAATGCCCGAGTTTGCTCATCGTTAAGGGAGTGTTTAATGATCAAGGAGAAACATAATCGCTGATAGGGGCGTAAAGATGACCATGGTGAGCTCCTGCTTGACTTGAGGGAACGTCGTTCATATAATTCTTGAGCTCTTTTGGCCTCCTCTTCCAACGTTGTACAGATGGCATGTGCAATTCTTTCAGACGGTCGACGAAGATTCAGGGCATTCCTGTGATTTTCTTCGACAGTCTTGAGACGACGCTTTATGAGCGAGTTTTTCTCGTCAAGAAGATTCTTGCTTGCAATATTCGCATTGATCATATCGTCCTCATCACCAATTCGAACTCGCTGTCCAAAACGGGCTTGTATCTCCTGGCTCGGTGAATTTTTGACAAGGTAAAACCCTCCTTCTTCTGCTTCTGAAATTATATTTTTCGCATCTCGTGAGGCTCTTGTGTCTCTGGCAACATTATATTCATCAATATCCACAGCAGCCTGCATTGCATTCTCCCAAACAGGGTCGTAATCGTCATCTCCCTCTTCGTCATCCAAACGCATTCCAGAGTCTCGTGCCTTTCTCATGAGCTCTCCGAGTCGCTTCTTGCGTTTAGCAGCAAAGTCAAATTTTGCGTCCCGCGTTTGGTACAATAGTTGCATGTTGAGTGTAATCCGAACATGTTCTGGAGACATGATCATTTTGAACTTGTGAAATGCTTCTTCCCAGGACATATCGGGAGATTTGAGAGGAGATGATTTGGTGTTTGACCACGGTTTGAACAAGGTAAGAATGACAACGGTATACTTCAAATTGTCATTTTCGGAGTCATTCCTAGGCACACGATATCCCTTTAACACCGGAATCACGGGTTCATCGAGTTTCTTCAAGCAATGCGTAGTATGCTGAGGATGTCCGGGCTTGAATTTGAGATACGTCCTTCGTTGGGTCCGTGATTTCGGCTTTCTCTCCTTGACATAATTTCTGAACATATCCCAGGCACAAGTTGACTCCAATTCCGAAGGCCGGTAATAGATATCATCAAACAACCTTGAGTATTTTTTCTCTCGCTCGTCCCCATCCCGGAAGTCTGGCTCTCGGTCCAAATTGTCAGCTGAGAGGAAAATCAAGGAATCATCTTCGTCCTCGGGAATGATCATTTGTTGGGGCAGCTCAGACTCCGTGGTATCTCGATCTTCGTTAGACACATCAAAATCCGCATCTGAAGTTTCCCGTTGCAGCTCAAGTGAAAAAACGTTGCGGGCAATGTCTCTCAACATAGAAGACCACCAGTAAACTTGGTAATCATCTGATGTATAATGATTCTTCCGACCAAGTAAAAAACTTGCAACTTGTTGACCGGTGAGTTCGCGTTTCCCAACCAACGTATTTGTCGCTTTCACCATCATTAAGCGGCTCATTTCGGAGCTGTCAACATTCCCATCGATATCCATCGGTGGATTTTCTTGCAAGCCTTTGATTGAAGCACAGAGAGCCGAGAAGACTATGGAAGTATCCAGCTGCAACTTTATGGTGTAATTTGCCATGTACTCGACCATGGCCATTGCAACGGGCCCAGAGGCAGTTTGTTTGAGGTCAGTGTTGCATCCAAGGCAAAGTGTAGCTGTCGGATTATGCCCATTCAAATGGCCGTTCTCACATCTAATGACAAGATCGCCATCTTCGTCGAAATGTGTCTCAGGAACGAGAGGCCTGGGAAGTTGGAAACGACAGTCATTATCTGGGTCCAAGAGTGCGTGAATTCGACGAGGGATGTGTTTGAAGCAAGTTGCATTGTGCTCATGAACCAAGCCGGTGGTCTCACATAGATTCCGGTGCTGCTGAGCCCGTTTGAGATCATAGTCTGGAGAATCTGGACTCAACGGGCGGCTCAAAACTGGTAGCTGCTTGGGAGTACCTTCGATGGGAACGTAAGGAACTGTGTCTTTCGGAAAGCTCTGACAAATTAAGTTGTCATACCATGCAGTCAATTTCTGCTTAAATTCGGGATCAGAGTTCATTCTTTCTTTCATATCCAGGGGTGAAGCAGGTGCTCCCTCAGTCCAGATGAGAAGATGTCCGTGAAGAGATCCTCTGACTTGAGCTTCAACTGCAGCATACCATCCTTTAACTTTACCAAGGATCCCGATCTTCGAGGCTCTCTTTGTACCGAGGATTATCTCAAAGAATTTAGAAATCATCAAGTGAAAAAACTGAGCTCCAGCAACCGGGTTTTCGGCCAAGGTTTTTGCCCGAGTACTTGGTTCCTTTGCAACATCGTCCAAGGAATCGAATATCTTGTCCAGATCAATTTGCCTTCCAGCTAGAACTTGGGCAATGGGATTATGGGAATCTGCAAAATTGACCGTGGCAAAGAAATGGGGCAATCCATCGCACGCGATTTTGCTATGACACTCTTGCTTCATATTGGCGACGTCTCCAACTGAGCCTGGAATATGATCAGAGACATAGTTGAGGTACTTCATCATATCTGCTGCGGCTTTCTCGCCTTCGGTTTCTGGTTTCGCAAATGAATTTTTCTCCAGCTTGGCTTGGTAGGAATCCATCGATCCTCGGTCGAGTTTCTGCATCAGCCCGTGTATCTTCGGAAACCAAGACCGGTTGACTGCAAGACGGGATTTGAAAGAAGACTGGCGCCGCTGTATGATGTTACTCATAACAAAAATGAAAGATTTATGGACTTGGAAACGATTATCGGCAATGCTCAGCAAGTGTTGAACATGAGGCCGTGTGTCAAGCTCGCGAAATCCGATGTCTGTGCTCAACCTGACATTATTGTTGTCAACCATTCCGACCCCATAAGGGAAAAGAGTTGGAAACAGCCATCCGAATACTCTAGGATTTTTAGAAGTTGACAATGGCGTGCCTCCAGACGGAAATTTGACAAATCCCGATTCTTGCTTCTTCAACTTTCGCAGTGCTTCCAGTTTACGTTGCCTGTAAGTTGACCGTAGATTGTCTACATCCACAAGCGTCGTAGCAGTGAGCTCGAATGTATTGGACCCTTCGAATGACTCAGAATTTGCTTGATCAGAATACGACGTATATGAGGATCCTTGTTTATTTGCGGAATTTGTTCGAAGAAAATCAGTTGTTGTGAGTGGACAATCATGCTCCGGATACTCCTCTAGATTATGAACCACTGAGTCCTTGTCGAGGTCAGAATACAGTGGATTATTCTCGATGAGCCAAAATAGAGCTCTCCGAATGCATTCCCGACGAACCAGGAGTGGAGACTTCCTCAGCATATCGTGGGTGACTTCAGTGTCTGGAGAGCCAACGAGAATAACACATATCTCATCTCTGATCCTGAACAACGGAGCAGGCATGGCAGACACAAATGAACTGGAGTCCTGAGGTAGAATGCAAACATTTCCGCGAGCAGCCATTTGGCCAGAAGGGCCGATCGAGAGTTTGTACATACATTTCGTCGCTCGGGCGCGCGCAATGCATTGTTCTTCCAAGAACGTCAAACAACGAAGTTCATCCGGAACATCGCCAATCCAAAGTCCATTGGCGTAACTGCGAACAGGAATCGAGCGAAACGAATCCTTGACTACAGATGAAAGACATAAATGACAAAGAACATATGTATTATGAAAAATAGACTCCGGTCTGAAACACTGGATTTGCGGCTGACGACAAAGATCGCGCAGCACTTGGACCGCTCTTTGAAGGAGCGAGATATCCAAAGAGTCCACTGATTTCATTTTAACTTCATTTGCAGCCTCGAATTTACCACAGAATGAGCATTCATACCGCTTCAACGAATTAGCGTTGGTCGACTCACGCCATTCACGAACAATTTGATCTTTCTCGCTCTGAGGCAGTATAATTGGGAAAGTAATACCAGCTGCAGACGTCTCAAAGGACAGCCGCGGAACCTTGTTAGTATTGCCAAGTAGGAGAGGGGCTTTTCTTTTCTTGGACTTGGAACGAGGATAGAGAATCATTGCACACTCTTGAACTTCAGCATGTGAAAGGGACATCGGACTAAACCCGGCCTCCGTAGCTTCAGACATGAGTATCAGACATGTTTCTGTACATTGATGGGCAAGAAAATCAGCGCACAGAGCATCAGCACTTTTCCACTTTCCGCTTGATTCTCTTGCACACATATGCCAATGACGGGCAGTCATTTCCCTCAGTACCACAATACTAACACGTGTAAGGGCAAAGAAGCATACAACAGTAATTTTTTCATGGACATTAAGCCGGGCAAAAGGGAGATGGTCGGGTGATGGCACAGAAAATGGTTCGTTTCGAAACAAATTATTCATTGGCAATGGATTCACAATAACATTATCATTGGAGTGTAGGACAGGAGGGTCTGCCACACCTCGCGTACCGGGTGTACACAAGGGGGTCAATACTACATCAGGTCGACCCGAGGACACTGATGAGGAGGACGATGGGTCCACACCGATGTCGCCTCGGAACACTGGTGTAATAGACGATCCTGGGAAAACAGAGATGAACACATGTCAATGGCAATACAAGTCATGACGCACCTATGGATAACGAGGCACTTGATTCTGCACCAAGCGTGTGTCGAAGCTCGAGTGGGCCAGAACTCAGGTGCACGACAAGTTCAGAGGTGGAGTTGGAGGTGGAGTTGGAGACAAACTGGAGCCAGTCCAAGCCGAGCACAAGATCAGAATGCGAGGAAGCAGCCACCAGAATGTCGTTCAGGCGCATAGAGATGAAACCGGTGTTGCACGGAAGGGAGAGGAGACCAGAAGCCCGCGAGTTCCGGGTACGGAGCCTGGAGTTCATTACCCATTCTAGAGAAAGCGCAGAGCGTGCAGCATTGCCGTTGAAGACGGCGGAGACAGGAACATCGCAGAAGGTAGCGAGGGAGGACATGGAGGGCGAAGGAAGAAGTGTCGTTGTCAGGTCGACGTGGCCATTGATGCAGTTGATCTCGGAGGCAGAAATACTCCGAGGCCGACACAGTCGGATGAACACAAAATAAAAATGACACATCAAATAAGAATTTGGGACGCTGAGAACTTGGCTGAACTTCTATACCCAGGAAAAAAATGGGGAAGATGGGCACATTGAACCAGAAACCAAGGCTGAATTAACGGGGAGTCTACTCTGTGAACACTTTCTTATATCCACTTTTTTGTGCCATGACAAAATTGGAATGACGAAATCATGTTTGTCCTTGTAGCAAATGTTGGCGGATAGGCAAGTTCCCCAGGGTAGCCAAACCTAACGGTTCAGCAATGAGGAGTCTTCAAACTACGAAAGTTACAAGTAAGAGGACCCCCGTTTATACGGCCCGAGGTCGTTTCCCAGTTTAGGCCTAAATTTTTTTTTGTCCGAACTTTTGGCCGACCTGGGCCACGAGAATCTGTCCGAACTTCGGATCCAGCCAGACTCGGACCCAAAATTTGTCCGAACTCTGGATCCGACCTCAATTTTTGGCAAAACACCGCCCAGAGACCTCAAATATAGCTTAAAAAATCGAAAAAAAAATATATATTCTGCTACTCCGTCGTCCTCCGCAACATCTACAATATTGACATTTGCCTTCCCTTTGCGTCGTACTGTGTTCAGGCTTGCTACCGCCTTGCACAGCAACTCCTTCTCTGCCATCAGCGCTTCGAAAACCTTGTATGTCCGCAACCCAATTTCGATGTGGCTGGTGAATGCCTTCACGCTGTTGGGGTCGTTCTCCTCCAGCGGAACGATGGCCAGGAATGAATTTGATGGTAAGTGCACAAACCGTACGGTTCCTAAGGCCGAATCGCGGGAATGCGCACTCTTGAATTGTCGACGATAAGCATGTTCATAGGTCTGAACAAACAGGTATGAAAGAGCACCAATGCTCTCACAACTCTGTGTGAAAGAGTGGGCTCCCGCTTTACCGCCATTTTTGGAATACATCGTTATCACTTGACAGTACATTTTCAGTTTCAGACTCGGAGAAGGAGAAAAGAACCCACCTCGCACAAGAACGACTTGAATAGCAAACCCGTAGCATCCGGCCTCCAATTTATGATCGCTCCCGATATCAGCTTCAGCAACGGTCGACAGACATTTCAATTTTCCAAAGATCGTGCGACGGCGTTTGATAACCTGCAGATGAACAGTCAGATCTTGCGATATATATTGAATAGATTTGATTACCTCCTTTGCGCGGCCCCCTGCAGTCACCTCAGTGTTGGCTGCATTTCCTGTTTTGGCCGCTGGCAGAGCGCTAGAATCGGTTTTCCAGCGAATCGTTCGATTCAGCCCTGTGCTGGAACTCTGCTGGTGGTCTCGCTTGACAATCGCCTGCATTGCCTGGGCGAGACGTTGGCGATCGGAAAGCTCCTTCACAGCCCCCGTTTTGTGGTTGGTATATGTCGTGGATGCCTTGTATGTCCGTACACCCATCTTCTCCTCTTTAGTCTGATGCTCACTGCGAAGCGCTACAAGCTGAGCTAAATCACCGGCAGAAACGTCGATAAGAGGCCGAGATGATGGAGGATGGGGATTTGGGGTGGCATTTATAGCCACGGAGTTCGAAGAATTCCCAGTGCTGGAATTTGCCATTCCTTGGAGCAGAGAGATAAAAGCCGCAGGTTGTGTCGCCATAGCGTTTGCAATGTCCCGTTGTATCTCGGCGAAGCGGTCCGGATCACTTTCTGGGAGATCCTCACTGAGCACCCGTTAGTCATTTGCCACGGACAGAAAAATAAAATGCCTACATTCTTGCGAGCTCATCCATGGATAACGCCACAGCGGCCATCACACAAGCATCAAGCTGCTCGTCTTCAGCCCGGGAAAGTCCTACAGTGGCCTGAAGGTTATCTATAATCCGCTGTACTTCTTCTGCTGCGGTTGGCTCTGTGGTTTCCGCTTTTTGGGCTACAAGTTCATCTTCATCCAGATAAAGGTGTTCAAATGTCGGATCGGGGGAAGGCTGGGTGACAATTCCGGGCATCGGCGCAGCCTTGATTCGGGCCGGATGTATCCCCAAAAGAGTCCACAAGCAATCATTTTCCTCTGCTGCAATTTCGTACGCCATCGAGAGCTCAACATCTGTCGGGTATTGGCTCAGAAGCGCAAAATCAATGTCCTCGGACATGAAATATGTGTGGCAATATCCAGAGGCTCGCTTCTTGTACGCTGCAGGGTCTACAGGAGTGCGAACAGATGCCTGCATTTTTGCGCGGAGCTTTGGGACGATGAGAATTGCTTCCTGGAACGTGAAGTCTTTCGAAATATCCCGTAAGCCCGCGAAAGAATGCTCATTGGGCTCGCTTGCATTGAACCATGGAAGAAGTGGGGTCGGATTTTTGCCGAGGTGATCACGGTGGATGAATATAAGACCCAGAAGACCATTCACCAGTATCTCCGAGATAGCAAATGCCTCCTTCGAGATGAAGTGGCGGGATTCGGAGTATCCTGCTTTCTGAAGGAATAGTCGCCAGGTCTGAAGGAATAGATGGGTCCGGATAGCAATTTTTGCGCGTTCGTGGTGGCTGAGGGTTCGGCTCTGGTACGCGTCAATGAAATCACCGAATACAAGAAGGTAAACGATCAGGCCAAGATGTTTTTCCGGGTCCTGCGCTGCTTGGGCGAGAGTGTCAGCAGAGAATAGACGGGCTGTTGCTGGGTCGTCCATTCTGTCGCGCTTTTCCTTCACATCGCGCGGGTACATGGGAGAGTCAGGCTCCATTGCCAACCCATATACCTGCCTGAAATAAACGACCGTGTTGCCCAGAACTAAACTGCGCGCGCCGGATGATGCATTATTTCGGAACGTTTTCCGGCCGTGTTTTGCATCCTGAAATTCGCACCAGACATTGCCGTTCAGCTCCCACACCGTGACGATAATATCTGGGTAGTCTGGGTCCGGGTGTTTGATACGATACTCTACCACTTTGCTTGCGGCAGCAGTTAGCTGTTGGCATTCACGCTCAACGGAAGCACCGTCCCCACCGCTGGATGAAATCCGGAAGCCAAGGGAGATCAAGCCGTTCATGAGGGCGAGTTGCCACTCAGCTAGCTGCGCTCCTTTGACCTTTGAGCCAATGGGCATGATAGCAATGATAAGCGGCGGAACACCAGGGAGCGGAATTTGTAAGACCCAAAGTCTCAGCTAGATTAACAGGTGAGAAACGAAGTAGTTGACGGATGCTGCGGAACCGACCTTTGTTGCAAACTCCGCTGTCTTTTCCAAATGGTCGAGGGTTTCGTGCAATACGTCAGGGTTTGGTACTTCTATCGGCTTTCCAGTCGTTCCGACAATAAACCATTTTTCTTTAACACCATCATATAATGGACGGAGAGCGGCATGAAGTTTGGTGTCATCGACAGCAAGGGAAAGGGGTGCGCCTTGAGGGTATTTATAGTCCTCACAGTATCGTTTTGCATAGATGAATGTCTCCTCTTCTATTCCGATTGGGAACCTTGGTGACCGCGATATCTTTTGTCTGGAAATGATAGGGTAAGTTGAGGTGGCATACTGTCACGATTAGATAAGATCTATTGTTCCAACGCCTATCTAAGCGCCCGAGATCTAAGCGCTGGATGACAAAGAGGCTATGACTAAGACCGGCCCGACCCAAGGGATGACGTCATGATGATGTCAGAGATGACGTCAGGACATGAGGATGAAGCAAGGACACTGAGAACATGTGGTTAAGGGTAGTTGTAGTATATATAGATTAGTTCACACGGTTCCCTAGACAGTATAAGTAGAGTAGCTATTACGCTGTTGTAGTTAACCTTTTATTCCATCATTTTTCGAGATCAACCACGAGCACTACCCAATCCCTCTCTTCCTACCGAGAGTGGACGCTCAGGTCTTGACTGTGACATAATAAAAGGTTACCCCTCATACCCTCGTACCGCCACTTCCGACCTCCTTTCCCTTTCTCCCCACCTACCCACTCTACCTCTTACCCTTTCTGCTATTGCGGCAGCCTCTTACCTGAAGACCCATTTCCTCTACCACCACTCACGTCGTCCACACCGACGTTAAACAATTGCAGCGCCCATCGTGCGCGGTTCACTTGAACAGACGTCGCTACACGCTACGGGAAACGTTGAGACCGTCCCCGCGTAAAGCAGACAAAGGAGCACTAGCCTAATCCTCGGAGAGGGCTATCTCGCAGCCGCGGAGAGAGTCGTAGAA